>VXBW01008341.1:659541-691817 GCA_013400375.1 Thinocorus orbignyianus
AAAAAAAAAAAAAAAAAGAGGAGTTCAAAAGTCATTTCACATCTTGCTTAGGATACTGAGCAAATAATGGGATTTTCTTGCGTTCTTTTGAAGTGGTTGTTTTGTAGAAAGGAACATAAAACTTCTAGGGTCATGATGTTCAGTTGGAATTTTGTAGCCTAGTGGTAAATTCCCAAAGCTAAGTCACATACAAACAAAAACAAAGAAATTTGTTTAACTAGTAGTGGTGTTACATTGTGCACACAAACTCCACACTCAGGAACTCCAGAGAAAATGGTGTTATTTCCATTACATGATTTATTTATTTAGTTACCTAGTTATTTGTAGTAACAAAGAGAACTGTGCCATGGTTTTGCCTCAGCCGGTAGCTAAGACCACACAGCTGCTCGCTCCTTCCCCCTAATTGTGATGTGGGAGAGAGTAAGAAGAGTAAAAGTGAAGAAAAACTCATGGGTTGAGATAAATACAGCCACAGATGCAACCAAAACAAAACAAGAAATCCATTCACCTCTTCCCAGCATCCGGTGGGTGTTCAGCCATCTCCAGGAAAGCAGGGATCCATGATGTATAACAGTTAGACTCGTAGAATCACGGAATTGCTTAGGTTGGAAGGGAGCAACCATCAACCCAACACTGACAAAAACTATCATTGAACCATATATCTAAGGACATGTCTACCTGGTTGACTGATTCTGTGTCAGGGATCCTTCATGCCACTATTTTAATGGGCATTTATATAGTTTGTAAAAGACTCTCATCGAGCTATAAGAGACTCCAGGAAGGATTTTAGATTATTTATTTACTTTTTTTTTTTTTCCTTTTTTTCTCCTTTATATAAAATGAGACAGGAGGTTAATACTATTCTAATGGGGAAGACACTTAAGTAAAGAAAGAATGACTGTTATCTCTCCTGATGAATGTTCAGTTCTGCAAGTTTGGAAGGAGTAAGTTGGGGTACCATATGGTAGAATTGTTTGGTCACCAGATAGGTGTGGAGAGAAAAGGTGTTTAAGATGCAAGACAGGTGCTGTTTATTGGATGTCTGCTCTGCTAGATGGGAGTGTGCCTTAACGCTTGCCTTGAAGGAAATGAAAGCTACTATAATGATCCTATTTGATATATGGAAGGTCTATTCCAAAGAATTTCTATCTCCCTATTAAAAACTCACTTATTGTGTCTGGTGAGCTAAATGCTTCTATTGACTCAGTCTGTCATATTTAAACTGCATAAATGAAAATTGATTTTTACTATAACAATTTTTTCAGCTGTGTCAGCATTCTCTTTAAACATTTCACATGTGTTTGTTGCGAGTGTGTTCCTAATAGTTGCTCAAAAGCTTAAAGTTAGAATACAAAGCCTCCCAGGCTTCTTAGAGTCATCTTTTCCTTGGATAATTGTTTTTGGTTTTTTTTCCAAATCCTGTCGATGTTTTGTTTGTGGTTGTTGGTTTTGGGGTTTGGTTTTTTTTCAGTATAGAAACAGTTACTCTAATCAGAATAATTTCTCTAATTAACCGAGGCACCTAAGAATTTAAGATATGACTAAGAAGTCCTCCCTTAAAATTGCATATCTTTCCTAAAGTTGTGTTACTAGTAAATGTAGGTCTTTACTGTTTCAGAAGGCTTTAAGCTTCTGAAATTAGCTTGTTCATGCCATGAAAGCTCTCTCAATAGAGATGCAATGTCTTTCTTTTTGTGATTATGGGTTTGTTCCACAGGGTTTGTGTGATATCCCCCTTCCTGCCTCTCCTGCTGCTCATGTACAGGTGAGGCATTTGGATCCCTTAATACAACAAATAAGATACCGATCATTAAATTACTGCCCGTAACAACTGTTAAAGTTGGTTTCTGTGAATACTAGAAACCCTAGGGAGAAAAAGGGTACTCTTATGTCAAATAAGTGTGCAGCAAATATAAATCTAACTTTCATCCTATCGATAAAGTTAAGCAGTGCTGAGTCAGAATAAGGGTGTTTCAGTGAGCACAGCAGAGAATTGAGCAAGAATAGCAAGGTCCATTCCTTCTTAGATAATCCATTTCACTGCTTTGAACTTTTAAGTACTTCATTGACTCTGCAGAGAAGTTTGAATTTGAATTCAGGAGTATTAGCAGCCAACAGGTAGAAATACTTGAAGTTGATCTCCCCAAGACCAGACTAGTTAGCAGTGTAATTTACTTCTAATGTTGATATACACTTGAGTTGTGTTGAGGAATATTCAAGTTCCACCCAAAACCTGAAAATGTGTACTCTCAGAATCATGGAATGGTTTGGCTTGGAAAGGATATTAAAGATCTTTGGGTTCCAATGCCTAGTTGTGTCTAATTTAAGAGTTCTACCTCTGTTACTGAGGTAATGACATATAAAAACATCCTCTTACTAAATACTTAAGAGGTAATAAATGTCTGACAGTTGATACAATTCTCAGACTTGAGTGGAAACCCTCTAGAAAGACAAGTGTGATAGACATGCCTTCCAGAGCAGGTTTAGTTGTGTGATGCCTCTGCTTGAGGATGACGGGGTATTGAGTGACTACTAAAACTTTGAGATAACTTACTGTTTTGTGGGAATCTCTAAAACAGGTTACTGGATAAAACCCTCCATGTTCAGTGGCAATAGCTGTAATTAAACAACTCACACGGGTGCCAGTTCTAACATCCGAAGCCCCACATGGTTGCTATTTTCAGTATTGTACTCTACTACTTTGGATATTTATTTGCTGGAAGAAAGCCATCTACAGTAAATTCAAACCATTGGCACCTAACGTCATATAGAAGCTCAGAAACACTTTCTAACCAGCTACTCTTTCAATAGGTCAACGCCAATGTTCTTAGGGGAAACTTGATTAAATTACCGCTGCACAAAGATCTGATTTGGAAAATCTGTTTTGCAAATTAGCATTCTACCACACGCTGAAACAGAGCTCTTGAGTCAACAGGCTCTCTGGCCTTCTAGAATGTTGTTTGTCTGAGAAGAAAGCATAGTACTCAAAACTGTATTTGAAATAGGCAACATCAACTTGTGAACACCTACACAAGGCTTCCAGAGCAAAAAGCCAACAACATTTATTAGTTTCAATACTGCAGGATTTTTGCCTGATTTTATGTGAAAATAGCTAACTTACCCAGTCAAGGTAGCTTAAAAGAAGCAGCGTACTTGGGTGTGTTGGGGTTTTATAGACACACACACATGCACACATATATATAGTATGTATGCATATATGAATGTCGTAGAATCATAGAATCATTCTGATTGGAAAAGACTCTTGGGATCATTGAGTCCAACCATCAACCCCACTCTACAAAGTTCTTCCAAATACCAAATCCCCCAACACCACATCTAAATGACTCTTCAACACATTTAGGATGGTGACTCAACAACGTCCCTGGGCAGTGTATGTATGTACGTGTATATATATACATTTAAGTATTTATATTTGTTTTTTTAAAGGTATCATGTGACCTCAACTTGAGTATGAAAGGTTTCAGTTTAGTGAACCCAGATGACAAAAATGACATTATTTAGTTGGTCAACTCTGTTATGAGTAAACTGCATAAGGTCAAATTCTGGCAGATTTGTAAGACAGAATTGTTAATGCCATGAATGACAACACAAAGAGTGTGACTGTTTTACACCAGAACATGCAGGAGAAAAGAATCTAACTGAGAGTTACTCAGCTAATAAATAAAGATTAATCTCCTGAAAGATAATCACCTCTCATCATAACCTAGGAAGTTGCTCTTCAAGTGTAGGCAGTTAGGTACCTCCAGGGATGACTTAGCCATGGCATCTTACAGCTTTATACAAATGTCTCAATCCACTGGAGTCTGGATTAGCCAATTGCTTCTTATTCTTACTAATTAATACTTAAGATGTATTAGCTTTGAGAGCACTGCAGAAATCACAGCTAGCTTGCTGGTAGTAAGCGTTCTCTCAGCTTCTAACTTGAGACAGCTTTTGTTTCTTTTCCTGGAGAATTGCCTTAAATCTGTAGCCTAAATAAAAGGGTTTGTTGTGTTTGGTTTTCTCTACTCACTGATATAACCTTACTGCCATTAGCCCAAATGAAGGGTTATAAACAGGTATAAGACTCATTTGTCAGTGTCTTAATTTAATGGCACGGTCACATCCTTAGTACTTTTAGCAAACTTAATAAATTACGGCAAAATAAATGTATGTGTGTGTGTTGCACTGTTCCAAGCCAGCTTGTTCAGAAAAAATAATTAACTCTAAGAAATAATAACACCAAAGAAGGATAAGAGCAGTTTATTTGTTTTATTGGGTTTTTTTTAGGAATAGATGATTAACTAGCAAGCAGGGAACTGTACCTGCCAATAGCTGGAGACCCCAAAAATACAAAAATGTTAACAGATAGCCACAAATTTGTGGCAGCACCAAACCATTTTGAGTGCAATTCTCTCTTCTCAGTCGTACAAATTTTCATGCTTCTTTCATATCTCTTTTCAATGTGACTCATCTTTTTTGTTTGGTTAATTTCCTTACCCCAAATTTTCACAGTCATTCTCTGATTATTGTTTAATCCGACAGATCTTCATCATCTTTGGTGTCATCAGTGTGGTTTTTTTTAGTTGGTTGGTTGTTTTGGGTGTTTGGGTGCAGCTATCCTGTCAGACAATTTTGAGTATTCTGCTCATATCCACTGCTTACATTCACATTCCTATCTTATCGGCTATTCTTACTGTTTTACCAAGGAGAAGTCATTAGGGTTCCTCCAAAAAGGTGTAGCACTTCTAATTTATATGCTGCCACTGCCACACTGTTACAAGAGCAGCCTGAACTCGGGTTGCCTGCAGATTCCATCCCTGTTTGTGAAATACTGAGATTTGATGACAAAGGACTCTCCAGACCTCTGCAGACACCTTTAATGACAGAATGACACCATATATCCCGTATTCAAGCTGTACATGTATGCATGGGTTCTTTTTGTGTAGTTAACCACATTCAAATTCTGTTCTTTCAGGCCCCCTAAATAATAACATTTTCTTGTGGCTTGCATCAACACAGCATGAGATAAGGTTTAGTGCAGAAGTTTTTTTTCCACAGGCTGATATAAAAAATGCACTCACTGAGGGTTCAAGGTATGACCAGTCATGGTCACTGAGTTTAGTCATGAAAGGGAAGTGCACAGAAGGTGGAAGTGGCAATGGGCTACTTGGGAATAACATAAAGACTTTGTCTGAGCTTCGGGAAATAAATTTAGGGAAGCTGAAGCTTAACTGGACTTGCACCTGGGGAGAAATGTGATTAAGAGTTCCTGTAACCTGCTCAGCAACAAAAGGAAATGTAAGGAAAATGAGGTACCGTTGTTCAGTGGGGCAGGTGGGGTGGTTATGAAGGACAGTGGAGAGATCGAGGAAGGAAAACCCTTTCCCTCTCCTCTCCTCTCCATCCCCATCTTCAAGACCTCACTAATCAGATATGACCCCAGCTCTCTTGGACCCCTCCCACAATTAGTAGAAAACGAGCAGAAGCTGTTCCTCTGCTTTGGAGAAAGTAGGAAGAACCTAATCCTACTGTATATATACAAGTACATGGGATTGGACGATGTGCTTCCAAAGATGCTGAGGAAGCTGGGTAATATTCTTAGTGGGCAATTTTTTATTATCTTCTATAATAAAAAGATTATACTTCTATAAACTTTTATAAAGGTCATGTTGATAGTCATGAGGAAGTCTGATGACTGTAAAAATGCAGATGGCACGTGTATCTTCAAGATAGGGAAGGAGGATTCAAGAAGTTACAGAGTTACAGGCTGGTCATCCTGACCTCAGTGTCTGGGTGGATTATGAAACAATTTACCTGGAAACCATTTTCAGCTACCTGAAGGACATGACCGTTATTGTGAAAGTCAGTATGGGCTTACGGAGGACAAATTATATCTGATAACCTTCTGTGATGAAATGACTGGCTAACTGGAACAGGAGATATCTTATCTTTAGTTAAGCTTTAGTTTTTCATGGTATTCTGATATCCAAGTTGATTAGTTGTGCACTAGATAAATGGATAAGAAGATGCATGGCTGGATCACTGGGCTCAGAGGGTTGTAAGCAGAAATCAAAGTCAAAGTGTGGGCCATCAGGAATAAATGTGAGGTCCATCACCTTTGCTAATGACCTGGATGATACACTCTTGGTAATTTAATATACAGTCCTGTCCTGGTTTGAGGTAACCTAAACCATGACAAATACCACACTGTAGGGAACAGCTGATCCATTAGAGGATGAGTCTGCTACTAAGAGGGACCTGTGTTTGGATGGCCAACATCATCTCTACAACCTTTTATGACAAAGGAAATCATCTGTGGTTGCACGTCAAAGGCCACTCTGAGTGCTCCTAACTCCATAACAAACTCCAAGGATGAGGAGTGGGTGGGATTGAGTATTCTTAGGCTATATTTGTATTTTATATTTTGGGGAATTTCTCACTTTGCAGCCCTTCCCTCTGCTCCCTGCAGTGTTGATTGTGCCCTATTCTGACCAGGAGAAATAATAGTAAGAAGTTTTAAGACTTTATTTTAAGAAAGGTGATAAATTATCACTTGTTGCGTAGACTGATCTAAGCAAGAGTGTGTTCCCTTCCAGTTATATTATATAACTCTGCAGCCTTTCATATTTCTTTTTTTTTGTGTGTGTGTGTGTAGTTTACTGAGATTAAAAAAAAAAAAAAAGGTTGTTGAAGATCTGCATTTTAATTATGTCTCATGCCCTATTTTTTAATTCTGAAGTCCTTCGGCATATCTTGTTACATAATCAGTCACATTTTTGAAACTCTTGGAATATCCTGAACACTTCTGTACTGCCTGAATTTAGGACAAGTGTACCTGTGTATATAGATTTCTAATATCTGCTTTACTGGATAGAGTAAGAGGCTGGTTAATATTACCTCAAAACAACAGGTTTACTATGCTTGAGAAGCAATTTATTCTCTCAAACCTGTTTCATTAAACACAGTTTAATTACAGCAAGATAAAACAAAAATCCTAGACCCTTTCCTCATAGAATATAGCATTTTATATATCAGGATAGCAATAAATTATTTTTCCGTAGAACTAGAAAAAGATCATAAAGATCCAATGACACTAATTCAGGTAAAATCAGTCTTAAATGAGAATAAAAGACTCACATACTACATTAAAAAGGGTAAGGCTTACTGATTTCTGAGATGACAGTTCATGGCATTCCTCTTAATGTTTTTATCTCTTGCGCTCCTATTAGGGAATTTTAGGGAGGCATGCAGCAGGGCCTGCATCCAAAATTTGGACAAAAACCATTCTAATGCAGATGGAACCGTATTTCTAATTATTCACTCTTGCCAAGTGGTCTATAAAAGATCAGCTCCAGTCATAGGTTTCATGACAAGTGGGAAAATAAATTGTTCAAGATAAGATGCAAATTAGGGACAAAGTTCAGTTGACTACCAGAATGTATAATTATATTTTGATATGTCACACAGGGAGACAGTCTCACTTGATTTAAATTTTGTAAACTTACAATGTTTGGCTGGAAAAATGGTAAGAGTGTCTGTGTGTGTGTATAAAAACTGTTAATTCTTGAGAAATGTAAATTTGACCTTGAAAAATAAATCCAGAGAAGGTTAGGAAAATGCCTTTCTTGAATATAATTTTAAATTATGATTGTGTACTAATGAATTTGTGATTACTTTTGTTCTATGGATGAGCTGGAGTGTCCATAAATGCATCGCTGAAGGTCTGAGGGACAAAGATTCTAATATATGAGCTGCTGCAGAATACAAAATGTACTGCATAATATGCTGATAACGAGCAAGAAAACCATCAGTAATGATGGCAAAAACAAAAACAACCCACCAAACAAACAGTAAGACTCCTTGAAAAGCAGTTCCAGCACAAGGAGATTTGAAAGCTCGAAAACGGTGTGCAAGCAAAGAATATGATTAAGGGTGCGTGGCTGCCACTTTGCAACACTTTAAGGGCTGTGCAACATCATAATTGGTCTGGAAAGTCAACGTTCCTGGAGTAGCTCACCATTATAGTTGTTAGGAACCTGATTTTGATCTACTATTCCTCGGCTGTGCATTTGTATATATACCTGCTTACTGCCTGTTTGATGCTATATAGAGATAATTACATATGCGATCTGCATCTGCGGGTGTGTAAATCTCCTATCTCAATGTTGATTCATGACTGTAAAGTCAGCTTTTCTTTGAGCTCCCTGATCCACTGTGACACAGCCTCTGCGGATGCCAGGCTAGTGGTAAGCACTGATTTCGGTGTTGGATGTTAGAGCAATAGATCAGCAGATAGAGAGCATTTCTACTGTGCTGTTTGTTATAGCTTATTCCAACTAAAGTTAAGCTTGCCCTTAAGCGCTCAATTCTCCCTTTAGTTTAAGGCTCGGTTGTGTTGTGCTTTCCTGCTCCCTGGCACAGCATTTGATGGAAAAGCAGTGTTTTTATCTCAGACAATACAGGCACCCGAGAGCTGGCCCTGAGCAAGTTGGATTGCTTACACGAAGCAGGGTGGTGATGTGCAGAGGTGCTAGCGAGAGTCTTGACAGCTTTGGAGCTCTTTCATCAGTCACTGCATCGCCTTTAGTCCTGTCTGCACAGCAGCCCTACTTTGCTTATTTGTATCTCGGCTCAGAAAAGCATCATGCAGTTTGGATGCAAATGATTCCCCTTTTTTTTTTCCAGCTAAGGGCATCTTAAGACCAAAACAATATGATCTTATTTCAAGTTTGCAAGAAACTAAATAGGAAGGAGGGAGGCAGAAGGCTGGTTTGCTGCAAAACACAAGAAGGTGGTCAAGGTATTATTCTGGAGGTCTTTCCTCTACTTGCCACTTTTGAATCCTTTGTTGCCCACCCCTGTCTGCCTCTTACTTCCTTGACTTTGGGTCATAATTTCCCTCCAAAACCTTCACATGAGAACTCTACTCATCAGGTTGGCCAGCCTGCCTTGGAGAGCCTTCAGTCCTCAAAAAGAGAGTCCTGTGGTCCAAAAACAAACTCACTGTTGAAGACATCAGCTACATAAGCCCCTAATTGCTTTCCTATAGTAATTGGAACCATAATAATTTGGGGTCCATCAGGAAGAATGGGACCAGCAGGTTGATGGAGGTCATCTTCACGCTCTGATCTGTCCTGGTGAGGCCCCATTTGGAGTACTATGTCCAGCTCTGGGCTCAAGAGTTGAAGAACAGGAAACTGCTGGAGAGGGTACAGCAAAGGGCTACAAAGATGATTAGGGGACTAGAACATCTCTTATGAGGAAAGGCTGAGGGACCTGGGTCTGCTTAGTCTGAAGAAAAGAAGGCTGAGGGGGGGATCTGATCAACACCTATAAATACTTCAAGGATGGGTGTCAAGAGGATAGGGACAGGCTTTTTTTCAGTGGTGCCCAATGACAGGACAAGAAGTAAAGAGCACAAATTTGAACCTGGGAAAATCTACCTGAACACAAGGAGGAACTTCTTTACTGTGAGGGTGGCAGAGCCCTGAAACAGGCTGCCCAGAGAGGGTGTGGAATCTCTGTCTCCGGAGATATTCAAAACCTGCCTGGACATGCTCCTGTGCAACCTGTTCTGGGTTAATCTGCTCTGGCAGATGGTTTGACCAGATGATCTCCAGAGGTCCCTTCCAACCCCATACTGGTCTGTGATATACTGTAGTTTGCAAATTTGTCTGATGAACCAGCTACTGAATAAAAGTTGTGGTAATACTGTCATCCAAACCAGAAAGAACAGTAGAGCTAATGGATTTCTCACCTACCTCAATAAGTTATCCTCTGATTTATTGCAGCTGAGAATTTGTCCAACAAATCTTCATGCCATCCCTGTTAGGTCAAAAAATATATGCTTTAAAAATCTGCGAATAGCATGTTTATATGCAGTTTTGGATGCTGCAGGTATTGGAAGGTATTGTAATTTCTCAGGACAGGTTTTAAATCTCTCTGAACTTTCTCTTTGAACTAAATTGCTGCTGCTGTTGGGTCACTATATTTCTTTCTTGTGGTTTGGGGAGGTGGAGCAAGAGGAGACTTGAGATACTGCTGTCATGTACATCCAACCCATGCTGTGTTAATCCAACACTGACTGCTGTTTTTTCTCCCCAGGAAGCAGTTTTTAAAGCCTTTAAGTGCTATTGAGAGCAAGAGGGTAAATGTTCTGTAATGATTTTAAGGTCAGCAGAAGCAGAACTTTCTGGAAAAGTTTGAGGGGGGAAGAAACTAACAAAATCCTTCAAAGGAATGTTGTTTTCCTTTGTCTATTGGACAAAGGCATATTTCACCAATATGATGAAGTACCAATGGCATGTTTCCACAAACAATAAAATAAAACATACCTGGAGTTTGCAATTGTAATAAAATCACACATTCATGTACATCTTTTGAGGCTCTGGGCTCATCACTATGTAATTTTAAGAAACTTCTTTTTGAAGAAGAAAGGTTTGAGAGATTTCACATTTTTAGCATTCACACCAAGGCTGTATTAGAGTGTAGGAGAATCTAGTATGTCTAACAAGGAAGATGATTTATCGGAAAAAAAGAAATTAAAGAAAGATGGCTGTTTTTCCCCCCTTCCTTGTAATTTGAAAATACTGGGACAAGATTTGTTCAAATTTGTCCCTGTGCAGATTAGTTTTGGTTACACAGGTGAATTAAAAGGAGAATTTGAGGAGTTAGTCTTCAGTGTGTATATTCTGCTGTGGTGATCCAGAGGAGAGACTGTATATCCATGGCTGAGAGATGACGCAGATTTCTCTGAAAAAGGGTGTGAAAACTCTTACGACTTCCCATTTCTTATATTAACAAGATTTTCCTTTCTAAAAGGTTTCAGCAAGAATTTGATCTCTTCACAAATGAGTAGAAAATATATTCAGGGATTGGAAATAAAGACCTGTTAGGCATACCTGGTGCCTTTTCCTTCCACAGTTTCAGCATGAAAGCAAAGGATGGAAGCTGTAAGAGCCTACAAAGACTGCTCTGTTTTTGTTGCTCAGAGACAGAGGTCTGTTGAGTCATGATATTTTTTCCCAAATTGATGCTCTCCCAAATACATCCTTGGAATTGGAATTGGAGTACGTCTCCACGCCAAACTACCCTTTAATTTGATTGGCTTTTAAGCATTGAAAATCTGTCCAGTCTTCTGCAGAAGGTATCACAGGTGAGAGCCCTGTTCCATCCATTGCCAACAAAGCTTTTCTTGAGCTGTATGCGGATACAGGAACTAGGTCTAAACTATTTGAGCAAGGTACAAGTCACGTATCAGACAAGTTGGTTGACATGTCTGTGCAGCGTTGCTTTGTGTACAATAACCTTCAAGGGAGAAGGAATTCCACTCATTTCCATTAAAGAAAAGAATACCAGAACTTATCTCTGAAGAGATATTGTAGATTTGATACGCAACAACATTACAAACGATAGTGCTAGAAACTTCAAATACTGAGTTGAAGAAATCGGTTAGGGGGCAAAAAGTATGTTTCTTTTTACCCTTAAGGTAACTAAACTTTAGTAAGAGGTTTTTGTGCAGCACTGGTGGCAACTATGTTTTGGAAAAACAGTAAAGAACAGGAATAAAGTCATATTTCTCTCGAGAGCTAAGTATTAATTCACTTTGGTCACTTAAATAACTGCATTTCTTTATTTACAGGCTTCCAGTTATATAGTCATTTAAGCCTAATCAAATTGTCCAGTCTCTCAACTCTGACCAGAGTGCACTTTGCTTAAGGCTTATGTGAGTTTGTGTAAACGCTAACCTTTTCTTTATTTATTTATTTTAAGCTTAAACAGCGTGCACTCTCCAGGTCTTTAATGTGTGCTGCTCCACAGGGTGTAGGGAACAGATTTTGTAAACCACATCTAGAGTTTGAAGAGTTTACTACTGCTACCAAAGGATTATTTTTACGTAGAAGTCATTCTGAATAATCCATACAAGAATCTTAGTGTAAAAGAATCTACTGTATTTTCACATTCTAATCTTGTGTTTTCCTGTCATGTTACAGCACGATTTTTAGAAACTGCTGCATGACTCAGTTCTTTAAAATGCTACTAACCTGTATTCACTGAAATGTTTGTGCCATTCATATTAGCTTCATGAGTATCAATCTAGTATTAAAATTCAATTTTAAGGAAAAATAGTACAAAATGAAATTATTAGTGTATTGCAGAATAACTTGCAATGATCCAAATGACTCCAAACTGAAGTATAATTAATACATAATTGCTTTCTCCAATAGAATGTGAAGGTGAATAACTAGGACTGTTTTTAAATGTCTTTCAGAGGTAAAAACATGTATCTTTTCATTGTTATCAATGAAGTTCCAATTACATCTCTGATGCTAAAAATTGTGGCTAAAAGATGGGGAAAACCAGATGTCTCCAGATACTCCAAAGACCACAAACATCATCAGGTAAGAACTTGTATATTACTGTATTCTTACAATATCTTCTTCTCTCTTCTGTTTTGTGTGTGTATTCAAGAGGTATAAAGTTGGATACAACATAAACCCTTGTATACTTGTTTGCAAATGCTTGTGGTTTGTTTTGCCACACGTTTTTGATTCTATGAAACTCTGCAACCAGGAGTTCACAGCAAGATAAATGCCTGTCACTGATTTCAGCAGGAGTTAAATACATTACTAGCTTTTAAACAGGGTGTTCCTCGTCCAAATGAACCCAGTAACAGTCTGTTCTAGTGCTTATAACCTACATAATTTGGAGGACAGAAAATCCGACTATTTTTTTTTTATTTTTCCCTGCACTTAAAGTTTTCTCAGCAGAAGACTTGCAGTTCAGGGTTTCCAAGGAATAATTGCAGTTACAACTAGGTTATTTTTCATCACTCTCACAGGGAAGCAGTATCAAAAGCATTGAGTATCAATAAGAATTTCTTGAAGCAAAGCTTCTCACCATGTCAGTTAGCAAAACAGTGGTGTTGAAGGGTGGGGGTTTTTGTGGGATTTTTTTGGGGGTTTTATGTATGTTTGTCTTAGTTTGGGGATTTTAGAATGAGAGAGAACTTTTAAATCAGTATTCTGCTTCCAGAACACAGACACACTCTGTTTAGGTAAGAGAGCAGGAGAAACAAACAGATATGTCTTTTATTTATGTTATACTTAAGCTAGTCATAAAAAATACCAATCTAGAAATCTTCTGGGGTTTTATTTTATTCTTCACATGAGGCAGATTTATGACGTGCATCCCAAAAATCGATCTCCTCTGAAAATAAGTTGAGTACCTGGATGCGCTGTGAGAAAACACACCATCTTCCATATATCTTGAAGCTATTACTTGATAATTTCACTTGATGATTAATAGCTCGTTTATTAAGCAAACCTGATAGTTTTCCCCAGTTCTCTTCACGCCGTTAATAACTTAAGATGCACTGTAATCAAACCCCTCAGTTCTCTTTACAATCATAGAATCGTAGATTGGTTAGAGTTGGAAGGGACCTTAAAGATCATCACGTTCCAACCCCCTTGCCACAGCGGGTTGGAATAACGGATCACCCTACTCTGCATTTCTTCTAATGTTTATATCCCTTTTTAATCTAGAGGGGTAGAGGTCAGAAATGTGCAAAATATTCATGATGCACCTGCATCTCAATGTAAGCAGCAGAACCTATTCTGTTTGATGACCCTTCCTTAAGTCTAAGCCTTCATTCTGCTTTTCTGGGGGTTGTTTTGAGTGCCACTGAACAGTAAACTTCTTGAAGCTTCAGATGCCATCCTTGTGTAAACAAAGACAAGATGTATTACTCCTGAGTGTTGCTAAATTTATTTCAGCTGCAGTCGTTCAATACAGAAAAATTATTCTGTAGCTCTCGGACATGACCTTCTCAGTCTATGACTAACCAAACCCTCACCTTTCTTTATTTCTTTCTGAATGGGTATTTTGACTGGCTGAGTTTTCTTTGGAACTGAAAAGCAGTGTTTAACTTTCATATTAATACTTAATAATGTATCTAACCAATACATTGTAGCACCTTGGGGGAGTTATAGTTTGAAAGCTCTGTTCTCTAGGTGGCACTTTCCTACTACTTCCCTTCATCGGTTCTATGCTCTCTTGAATGAACATGTCATTCTAGCTGTATCGGAATCACAGAATGATATGCAATTGGAAGGAACTCTGGAGATCATCTAGTCCAACCCCCTGCTGGAGTAGGTCTGCCCAGAGCAGGTTGTACAGGAATGTGTCCAGGAGAGTTTCGAAGGTCTCCAGAGAAGGAGATTCCACCACCTCTCTGGGCAACCTCTTCCAGGGCTCTACCACCCTCACAGTAAAGAAGTTTCTCCTTGTATTTAGATAGAACTTCCTATGTTCAACAGTTTTGTCTGTTACTTCTTGTCCTGTCACCGGGTACTGTATCATTAATTAGCTATTATCATTGTATTGATGACACATAAACATAATCGGAATATTCAATAGAGGCATCCCAACTGATTGGAAACAAGCTTAATTTACCAAGGCTGGGCAAAAGATGATTCCTTCTTTCTTATATATATGAAACACTCTTCACTTCACTTCAGAGGGACCTGGGGAATTTGTACGTTTTGCTTTCATCTCTACACAAGGCACAGATTAGAGCAAGAAGAAAATGCAGTGCTTGTTATTATAGGGTTGTACGCAGTGTGTGGTTTGTTCTTTATCACACAGAGCAGCTTTTCAATCCTCTCTGGAATTCTGGATATTTTTTTTTTATCAGCATAGCACCAAATTATTCTAAATTCAAGGCATACTTCTTGTTCTACCACCTGTAAGGACCCTTTTAATATTCAAGCTCATACTTAAGAGTTATGTGTGAGCTAGTCTGCTGTGATTTCATGCTCCTAAAGATAAGGGTGACAACACGATGCCTCCCAGGTGCTCAGAGGTCAGACTGAAAAAGAATATGAAATCACCTATTGTTCCAGGGTTCTTTCCAAAGTTCAGAACACGGTGGGCAACAGCTAAGTAGGTGCCAAGCTGATTCCAGAAACCATCAGCAAAAGGAGGCCAACCAAGATTAAAAAATGCTCTGACTTGTACTGGCAGCTTACGTGACATCGGAAGCTAGAGACAAGCTGAAGCAAGTTTGGTGGTTACCCTGTTTTCTACCTCTGTGATCACAATACCGTGCCACATTAAATGATAGCCACTCATTTATGTACTTTTTTTTTATCTTACTAAACCTTAGAATAGATATAGGCCTCATGCTGAACGTCTCCATAGTCCAGTATTCTGTCTCCCTGACATTTACAAGAGGTAGAAGTAGACAGTTTTCTGGAATCTTCAAGAGCATCTTAAAATCTACTTCAAAAGCCAGAAGTGAGAGCTATGTGTGTTTGTGCATACACCATACCTTCACGTACATGCACTTAACTGCTATTAGGTCTTCATCTGTAATTTATTTTTTTTTTAATCCTCCTTTCTTATTTTTGCTCAGGAAATTTTCAGTCTCTTCTGTTTTGATCAGACTTAAGTAATAAGTCATTACAGCATGTGCACCAGTTTGTGGATCTTTTCAGATCCATAGGATGTCTTTCATCTTATTCTGATACCTTTCATTTTTTCTCTTCTACCTGTCTTATTAAATATATATTCAACTGCCCCATCCCTGGAAGTGTCCAAGACCAGGCTTTGAGCAACCGGGTCTAGTGGGAGATGTCCCTGCCCATAGCAGGGTGGTTGGAACTCGATCATCTTAAAGGTCCTTTCAACTCTAACCATTCTATGATTCTACAAACTAACTAGGAGCAGACTACTGCCACCGTAATCTTCTCCTGGATAGAATCAGCTTCCTTTTCTGGAATCATGTAATACAGAAGAAAAACCATCAAGAAGATCATTTACCCCAACTAGACTTAGTAAATGTTATAAAACCTGCAAGGTCACTTGGAAAAAAAAAGTGGAGTTCCACACTTCTGTGTGGAAAAAAATAGATTCCAGTATTAAAGATTCCATTAATGAGATTTTCTGTAGGTACTGGAAATCCAGGAGAGGCAAGTAATGAATAGAAACAGATTTTTTTTTCCTCTCGCTCTATTCTTTCCTTCCTCCTCTGATTTCCCACAGAACTGGGGAAAAAATAGTGATTCTTTCTTATTTAAGTTGCTTTCTCCATGACGCTAAATATTCCGAGTGTAAAATTTACCAAAGGGGGCTTTAACATGGTGTACTAAATTTGGGGTTTATGCTACTTTGTTCCCTCTGCAACATTCTGGAAGAAGTGACAGTTGAAGGGTTGAGATTTGAATTTTATTTTTTATTTTTTTTTTCTATTCATGGCTATAGTGTAAACATGAAGATGTTGGTTGCACTGCTGGAAATAAAATCCAGCATTCAAACCCTGCCTTCTCCTACAGTGAGTGCTGGAGAAGCCTGCTGAATTTTGCTTTAGTAAGCTTATGACAGAGGAATACTAAGATATAAATATTTTTAACCATTAATTAAATCTTTAAAAACACCACCTTAAATAGAATCACATGCCTTATAATTAGCAAGATTTTTTTTTCTTCGAAATTACAGCACCATACTGTAGATAGCTACAAATTATGCATTAATATCTCCCTATTTTAGGATCCTTAAATCAGTTTGAAAGTCCTAAAGGGTTTTATTTCTACCACTTCTGTGCCAATTACATTATACTTATTTGCTGTTCTTTGTTCCCTCTTCTCCCAGAGGCAATTCCATGCCACTACAGAATAGGTATTTTGCATTTTTTTTCCTTGTTTCTTGGGAAGTATCTCCGAGTCTTTAAGTCAGTCATACTTGCTTTAGAATAAATAGCTGTATGAACTGAATTCTATCATTTTACTAAGCAATATACTAAATATTCTTGTCTAACTCTGGTGTTGCTTTCTTCTTTTGCATATGTTAGATGATTTGCACATTTATGAACTATTAAGCATCTTCTATACACTCCCCTCAGGAGGTTCAATAAAGACATGAAATTATTTCTGCCTGGGTCACATTTATTAATTTCAGTCTCTGCATAAGATTTACATTTTGCTGCAGTGCAGGAGGGAGAAACGAAGCCAGGGTTAAAGGGGAGCATAAATTGTTAGCTTTTGCCTGTTTATATTATCCTCTCTTACCACTCTCTGTGGTTCAGGAAATTTATTTTATCTTCCTGTAATCACCTTCCTGGATGCAGTTGGTAAACAAGGAGAAATGCAGATAAAAGACGAAAATAAACAAACAGAAGGTCATGCCTCGCATACTACATCTCGTATAAAATAAACATGAAAGCTTGATTGAAGTCACTCATTAAAATACCGCTGCCGCTGGAAGAGGTTGAGGGGTAGCTCGTTGGAGTGTGATGTGGGAGATGTGGGGTCACTCGCTGGATTGAATTCTCTCCACAGGCAGGTGGATTCAGACCTCGGCTTACGGAAGGAAGGCTCTTCCTTGACACGTTCATTAAAGACGGACCAGGCAACGTTAACTGAAAGCACGGTTGGAGAAAGAAATTGGTAATGTAAAGTTTATTTAAAAAAAAAAAAAAAGGGAAAAAAAAAAGAGAACAAAAAGAAGCTCTGGCCAGCTGTAACTAAGGTAAATCAGCATTTTTGGTGGTGTTCAGTGGGAAACTGAACACAATTATTTGCCAAGGCTCGGTAGCAATACTGTGTTTCGCAGATAGCAACAAGGAAGAGGGGTGAATTTTAACCTTCGATCCTTCTCCCCACAAACATTTTTCACATTTTACAATTGATGCAAATCCCATTTAATGGTTGTTTTGGAGTCTGCTTTTCTTTAAAAAAAACCCCAAACAAATAAATAAGAAAAAGCAGTATGTGATCTAGACAGCTAAGGAATAAACCCTTTCTTCTTCTTAGATGTTCCTCCTTGAGGAAGGTTTGTTCTTGATCCGTAGTTATGCTGAGATGGATAATTTGATTCACAGCTAGAGAGAACCGAAGGCTTTTATTTCACTTTTTGCTCTGAAATGCTGCATTAATTGCGTTGTTCTTTTCAGCGTAGGTGCTTCACTGACGTTTTAGGATTTGTTAATGTTTCTAAACTTCTTGGAAAAAAATATTAACCTTGCTGATAACTAGA
The DNA here is from genome assembly GCA_013400375.1 of Thinocorus orbignyianus. NCBI lineage: Eukaryota > Metazoa > Chordata > Aves > Ciconiiformes > Thinocoridae > Thinocorus > Thinocorus orbignyianus. The sequence goes on from VXBW01008341.1 coordinate 677,578, forward strand.
AAATTGTCATTCTGTAATGGAAATACCTGAGCTTTTACTTAAGACTTGTTATTCCTCTTCATATGATGGTTTTAAACACACCTTAATAAGCCCTTTTGAACAGTAATTGGAAACAACTGCTGTCATTACAAGTACTTTATTTTTACTGCGAAAATACCTGTATGCTGTCCTCAGTGACAATAACCTCTACTGAATTTCACTCCGTAGACAGGTAAAACCTCAGCTCCATCAGCAGCTGAAGATGTGGCCAGTTACAAAGGTAATTTCATCTTTACCATGCAAACTGTAGGTTAAAAATGCAAACTAGCATGTTATTTAATCCAGTAAAAGTGCACTAGCCTGTCAGAGAAAGTACACTGGCAAATGGGCAACCAGTTGAACATGTTATATTTTAATTTGCAGAGACAAAAATGACAAGCAATTTATTTACATAAAACTGTACAAAAGCAAATTAAATTATGTAAATATTTCATAAATAGAGGTGGACTAGCGTTTAATACATTTTGCCATGTTTAGCATAGTTGCGTGCATAGTGACTCATAATAAACAATGATAAATTGTTCTCTGCTTCACTATCAACATCCAAGTTGCAGAACAATAGTCAATGATTAATATTACAAACAGATCGTACCACACTGAATGCAAGTGCTTTTAAAATTTAGGAAAAAGTTGTCTGAAAGCGTACCCAGGTAGCTGGTGAGTGTTGTCTTCTTCCTTGTGTTTTATGCTCTTCAGTCGGTAACACAACCTAACTGATGGACTTCCATCCCTATTGCTATTTCATCTGCTTCATTCCTTAAGGAAACTCTATCACCAGTGAAACAGAAGGAAAAAATCTTTTGTCGTTCAAGTTCCTTACAAATGTTTGGTGATGGCTGGATTTATGGCAAGGTCCTTATCCATATTCTTTGTTTTTCCTGCTTGACAACTTCCTTGGGTAGCCTTTCAGCCAATCATTTCAATCCCATTTAAGTTCTTCCCCCACATAAAAATAAGGTTTAACTTTTTTTTTTTTAAATTTTTTTTTTCTTCTCCTGAAACTCAGGCAGCAGGCCAGTCAGAAACCATATTGAATAAACATAGTGGATCTGAGATCCAGAATGAGCATTAGATTTTTAGACCAAAGCTATTGAATTTTCTAATACATATAAAGTTATATATTAAAGCGTCAATCTATAAAGGTGCCCTAATGTAAAATACATGCAAAGCTCATTTGAGTTTCCCGTGGAAGGAAATAAAAGGATGATTTCTATGCTGTACAACCGAAAGGTGATGATGGCTAAAAGCAATTTAAAAAATAAAAAAATAAAAAAAATTAATTGATGATTTTCCTGGCAACATGAACTGGTGACACCTTGCTAAATAATTATAATATAAACTGATCGTAGTTTTCCAGGCAGCAGAAATAAAAACAAATGAAAACAACCCCAAGCCCCACACAAACAGTAATAAAAACAAACAAACAAAAAAATCCTCAAGACCTACTTAAACCACAGCCTTGTGTTAATAATGCTTAAGACTGGTCCATTAGCTGAGTTTGGCAAAAGGCTTGTTTTTAAATATATTATTTATAATTTCTCAGAAAATAAACACAAGTAAATATACAGGTTCAAAAAAGTTGGGAATAGCCCCTTATCCCTCAGTGTCCAAACCCAACTACCACTTTACCATAATAATAGGTATAAAAGGCACAGTTGCATATTTCGCATTCACCCTAATTATTTTTTATAGTTTTATTTCTTTATTTTTATACAAAAGCACTCTATTTATGGAGTGGCACCAGTTTTAACCTATTTCAAATAAAGAGGAAAAATACAAACACAAAATATATTTGTGTGTCATGCCAGGTCAGAAGAGTAATCAGCATATTAATAGTGGCTCGTTCCACTAGAATTACTGTGAATACTTACAGTAGATAGATTATTTTCTTTTTTTTTTTCTTTAAAAAAAACCCAACCCTCTTTCACACCCATTTTAGATCTAAGGAGATGCACACAAGTAAAGTATTTAATGACTGTTTTATATGTGGTGCAAAAATTGGTGAGTGACTGCTGATCCATTTAATCCGAAGGTCTTCTGTGACCTGTAATATTAACCTTGTAGAAAAAGGGTCTAAGAATATACGGAACCAAGCTACCTAATTTATTTTGTGTGTGTGTAACATCAAAGAAAATCTTACTGAAGGAAATTCTGTTGACCATTTGTGGTATGCAATTGTGTATTCTGTTGAAACGTGCAAGGAAAATGTGTATACATTACATAAGCATTTTTTAGAAGCATTTTTAAACAGGTACTTACAGATTATACAAAGCAGTAACTGCTGTACGCAGTCTCATAACAAAGTACTAGTTTGCATCTCTCCGTATACTTAAATAATCAAACATTAAAAAATGCTCAATCGTTATTAATCTTTGATTTTAATATTTTCTTCCTAAAGATGTGCCCGTTGATCGTCACTGCTATACACAAACTAATGTTACTTGAAGAAAGGAAACCCGAGAGAGGAGAAGGAGATGGCCAACGATGGCACACCCCGCTACAGGGAGAAAAGAACTCAAAAGGTAAATGTGATGAGTCGTATTGATTTACCAACCTCTACTTTAGGCCCTTTAAGGTTATTTCTATGCAATTCTTCAAAGCAATAAACTACCCAAAGCTACCTACGGTATTCTAGAGAGCCATCTAGCCATGCCCTAATGCCAAGTTAAAGAGCCAGGGGTTCGAATGCTCCCCCTTCCTCCCTCCTAGAGGTGTCCTTGCTGTGTCATTCAATTGTCGTTTCCACCTGAACGTCTGAGCTCAGTCTGTTTTTATTACTACAGCATCAGCTACGCAGCCACTGGCTGAAATTCTGCACGTTTTGTTGCTATCATGGCACAAAAACCTGTTTCATCTCCTCTTCCTTTCAAGAAGCGCTCACCACCAGAACCGTTCTAGCCCAGAGCTCTTGCATATCGTGACAGCTTGGATTCCTTTTGATCTGCTCGGTGAGTATCATACCAGTTTATCAGACCGTTTCCTACATAACCCAAACGTTCCAAGTCTTGACGTCATTTAGTATTGCACTTCTCTTGGGTTTAATGCACTTGTGTTTCAAGAAAACCTGCATCATCTCTTTAACACAGTCGAAGTGACCAGTAACCAATGACCAAAAAAAAACTTAGCAAACATTCCTCACACTCTGAGAAGAAGGTTTTATGTTTGACTTCTTGTAATATTCTCTTCTCACCGCAGCATCCCATTGCCCTCCCGTTCCATCACCCCCCGCCCAAGCACTGTCGTTAACACAGCCTTCAATTACCGCTATTAATTCGGGTTTTAATTTTGATCTTAAAAAAAGTCCCTGGAACTGGCATATGCAGCATATCATACGCAGCATCTGCTGCAACGTATCATGTAATTTAAAAAAAAAAAAGCAAACCAAACAAAAAAAACCAACGCCAAAACCCCACCCCACATCAGCTCCTTTGGGCATTCAACTGAACCGCACCGAAAATTAAAAATAATTGTGTCGTCTGGGCTCGTGAACTGTGCTGCTGCGCAAAATGTAACCAAAGGGGTGTTATGAGTACATGGGTGTCTTTGTGAATATCTTAGTTTTCTAAGCCAAGCCCCAATACTTAGCAGTTCCCCTGATCCATTGTATGATCTTTGGCCTCTTTGTTATTACCATCTTCCCAGCTAGAGGTTAGTCTTGCCCAAAATAATGACTTTGAGAGTTTATCGTTACTATCCTACGGTATAGGTGTTGCTAGTTGTGTTTACGTTGAAGTAATTGCTACAGAGAATGAGAGAGAAGGAGAGAAAGAGACACAGCAAGAACACGCTTGTTCTATGGATAAAACAGAACCAGAGTTCATGAATTGTAGGAAAATATGCCATGGGTTTGACTGCAGTCTCAGGCTGAACGTGCTTCTGTTGCTTCCAGCCTCAGATGAGAGGTGAGAATATTAAAGCTGTGGTCTTCACAAAGTGCCTATTAATGGTTATTCCTTTATATTTAGCTCTAGGTCTGTATGGTTTCTGAAGGATTGTCCCTGGTGGGGGATCAGCAAGATTCAGATGATGTATTTTTTGGATACGTTTTAACCCTGACCTGTTCTCCTCAACAAGCCAGATGACAATCAAACGAAATGAGTGGCTTAACTCATGCTTCTGCAGCGGGGAAACAACCAGTGTGTCGTGTTCTCTTTTTTTTTTTTTCTTTTTTTTTTTTTTTTCAATCGAGCTCATTACTATGGGAGGAATTTGCAACCATAGATTTGGGGAAAATAAAAATCGGTGAGGGGGAATTAGACATGCAAGTAACAACAATGTTTTCTACATTGTACAGTAGAGTCAGGCAGACAGTAGAATTAAATGCCTGCTATGGAGGCAGAAGTGGCAGGCAGATCTTTTGTCTCTTTGGTGGCCCCCTCTTTTTATTTTCTGTTTCTCATATTTGTTCAAATTGTTTCGGTTTTAAGATTTTTGCCCCTTTATTTATTTTTTTTTTCTTTCTCGTAACGCGAAAGAACTTTGCTGCTGCTTTTTTCCCCTACAGATAAACTTCTCTTCTAGTTAGAGTATTGACAGGAGATGGCTTGTATTCCCCTGTCTGTGTAAGGGGGATATCCTCTGGATTGCCTTCTTCATTTTTGCTGAAACTCGCCGCGCTGAAGGTCTCATAGGATGAGGTCAACTTTTTGTTAAGGAGGTTTCTGTTGCGATCACCCATGAGGGAGGCTTCTCCATTGGCCAGTTTTTCCTGACTGCCCCGTTCATCCACAGGCATGAAAGTGGAGAGTTTTGGCTGGCTCTTCTGCTTTCTCTCCGGAGAAGTGCGAACTGGCATCCAGCAGGAGTCCGAGTGACCATATTCATCACATTCTCGGGTACACTTCCCCGTCAGGGCTACATCTGGTAGAGGCCTTGAATCTGAAAAGAAAAGAAGAGTCATCTTTACAAATGAATAATATCGCAAAGACTTCCAGTGAAATTGCAAATCCTTAAAATTCTCAAAAGGTATTTTTAAAGGCCTTGGTAAGAGTGTTGCAATAAGTTTCTCAGTAATAGGTTTTGGGGTTTTTTTCACATTGCATGTGCCCACGGGCAACAAGCTTATCTGTATAGTTATCCTTAACATCTAGAAATGAAAAACAGGACTATTAGGCCACTTCCTGTCCTTGTAAATCCATCTCCAAAGCATTTGGCATTTGGTACTGAATGAATTTTAATGTCTAAAAGGGTCAACAAAGCACTTCATTCCATACTGCAAATTTCCTTGAAATCTTTAAAAATACCTTTCTTTGAATTTTTTTTTTGTAAAGCATACTTTGAACTCATGTGAAAGGAACCTGAGGCCCTGAACTCTGAAAATACTTCTGAACATGCTTATAGTAAGTAGATCTGGTATTAATGATGGATATCAATTTGCATATCATGTAAACCTCTGCTTGTATTTCTCAGGACTGGGCATTCCTTGTTCATACACAATGTGTTACATGGATTGTACCATCCATGATTAGTAGGAGCGTAGGAAAAACCTCCTTTTGCTTATAAATATAATTTCAGGGGACTGCAGCATTGACTCCTACCTGCCAAAACCACAAGTAGTTTTCTATATCCATATTTTGATACTTGCATTACAATTGAATTAAAAAGCTACTTCAACTGTTTAAAATGCTGGATAAGTTTTTGAAACCTCACTTTTATTCAGTTTAACTCTATTTTATAGTCTACAAGACATAGCTGCCTACCTGGTAACAACATGATATTCAAACACTTAAAAGTTGACAAGGAAAAAAAAAATCAATAGGCAAATTATTTTTTCCCAGTTTATTTCATATGACTTTCATATCATATGACTGATTTGGTGAAACTTTTATAAAAAAAATCTATTCTCTTGAAAAAGAGCGAGGAGCTTCTTCAGCATGGAAACAGAATCAGGTATTTCATAGGGTTTGTGGCAACTTTCTGCCTTCCCCAAATTCAAGTGAATTATAGTTTTACCAGTAATAACCTATGTCTTATAAAAATATCATTCAAAGGTCTATTTGGCCTTCATTTTGTTACTTTTATTTCATCTACTTTTATTTTGATTTTGGCTGCCAGGTGACCTTCTCAAACAGTGGCAGTTCCAACTGTGAATTATTTATAAGTTGATTACTGATGATGTTGATCTTTGTGTTTGTTTGTTGGGATTTTTTTTTTTTAAAAAAAAAGGAACCAAAAATCCCTTGCCTCTTCCAGAATAAACTCTTTTAATTTAAAATATTTACAGCAGGTGCCTGCAGAGAAAACATACTTCATTTCAGCATTTGCAGATTTAACCCTGATAAAATTCCAAAAGCTTTTGAAAGTCAGATTTATGTTCATCCTGTCCTGATTTTTTTCATGAATTTAAACATTGATTTAATTAATAATTTGCTGCAGTATTTTAAAGACTATGCATAGTATTTATTATTAACATTTGTCAACAATTTTATATAACCTACTGTATGTATTCTGAATGTTGTGTAGTATTTTATATTTCATTATATGACTGATTTTAAGGAGGAAAACAGCACTTATTTTTAGATAAATGTGTAACTCTGTAGTTGAGATGTATAAGGCTGGGAGGAGGGAACTGAGATTCGAGAGTTTGGGTTTTGGGGGTGATTTTTCATATTGGTATTTAGGTTTTGTTCTTTTTTTTCCCCAGTGAAACTTTTGAAGATTTTTGCATTTTGACTCAACCATGACTCCCAAATTTTTTCAATGAAGAATGCAAAGACTACAGATAGTTATCAGCCTTCCAATTTTCAGATTACTGTGTTCTGGAGATGTAGGCAGAAGGTGGGAACTGCAACAACAAAATTCTGTTTGTCAGCTAAATCCAGTATTATTCTGGTACTCCCTAAAGGTAAGAGGGATAATTAGCTGCTGAGCTGCACCTAATGGGCTCTGATTTTTAATCAGAGGTGCCTTTGACAATTGGGTAAATTCCCTTCCCATCTAAATCTCAATAAACTCTTCAAACTGCACCTTATTTCCAAGTAGTGACCTCTTTCAATTTAAAACCATAACCCTTGTGCTACTGCTGTGCTCCTCAATGAATAGTCCCTCCTCATCTCTTCTATAGGGCTCCTTTAAGTATTGGAAGCCTACTATACAGTCTCCCTGGAGCCTTCTCTTCTCCAAGCTCTCAGTCTGTCCTCACAGCAGAGGGGCTCCAGTCTTTGGAGCATCTTCATGGTCCTCTGTTGGACCTGTGGCTCCACTCCCTGACAAAGTGTCCTTCTCCATCTGCCTTGTAGCCCCCTTCAGGGTCTGCAAGACTGCCATAAGGTCTTCCCAGACACCTGCCTGCCTATGGGAAGCAGTGAATTAATTCCCTGTTATGCTTCGCTTGCATGCATGGCCTTTCCTTCATTTATTAAAGTGTCTTTATCTCAACCCATGAGTTTTCCTTATTTTTCCCATTCTTATCGCCATCCCAGTGGGAGAATGAGAGAAATAAGGCAGCAACTATATGGTCCTAGTTGTGGGCTGAGGTTAAACCACAACAGAGTTATGTCAGAAGACAAGCAGAACACCCAGTGCTTCCAGGACAAAACCACTACCAATACCTAAGTACCTTAACTAGTCAGTTAAGGACAACTTCGGTACTTTCTATACAATGCAGCAGCCAACAGAGATTTAACCTTCACTTGGAAGGAAGTGCCACACCACTTCAGCTACAAAATAATTCAATGCAGTTTTGCTAATTCCCTGAACAGAGCAATCCTCTTCTGCAGAATAGTGACTTTATGCCCCTCTTCTTACATTATCTAACCCATGGAGAGGTAAAAAAAAATTCTCTGAATTTAAGGAAAGCAAAAAAGCTATCTCAAAGTGACATGCTTTTTCAAGTACTCCTCAGTTTGAAAGTTAAGCACTTTAGTAGTTGACCATAGTAGTAGCTGATAAACCTGATGGAATATAACACGGCAAGGAATTTGTTAGCACAGTTGGCAAATCATCAAAGAAGAGTACACCAGATTTCTGCCATGGTTACGTATCTGGAAACTGACTCAAATAAATGCTTAAAATGCCAGTTATTAAGAGACGAGTTTTATCACAAAGCTAATTAGCGAGAAAGTAAACCTGGAGAAGTGATATTTCTTGTCATATAGAAATTTGTAGATTTGGGATTAGATTTTTAACATTTTATGCATAGACCACTCAATTTTAAGATTTGATTTGCATAAAAGTATCTTCAGTTACAATGAAGATGTCATCTGAGCTATTTTCAAACACATCCTCGTACAGTGTCTCTATATCAGAACTAGATAATGCTCAACCATTTACAAAGACGTTGTAAAACCCACTCTCTAAAATGCAGATATTTAGACAAGTTTTCTGATATATGTGTTAATGGAGACTTCATAAGTAAATATTTATAAAGCAGATTTCACTTGCAAGGGGTCATCCTTCAGTTTAAAATAAATTGGAGAACACTTAATTTACAGGGTCTCACAATCCACTTCCTCATGGCATCCAATGTAAACTCCCACCCCCAATTTCCAGAGTTAGCTTATTAAAGTTTTTTTTTTCTTAAAAAAACCCCAACAAAATGAAACAAAAAACCAAACAAACCAAACAAAACACATATAGTTATCATTAATCCACAAAATCTTTAAACATTCATCACTAATTTCCTATAAAACTAAGTATGAAAGTATGTAAATGAATGGAGTTATTTACAATGCAAGCTCATTTTTCTGTTGATTATATGTGACTGTTGCTTTAGGGCTAGAAGGATTGCTTTTTATCAAAAAAGGAAGGCAAGGAAAAGGGAAATACTATGTTCTATATCCACTTTAAAGCCCCCAAAAAACCACAACCAAAAGAAATATTCCACTCAAACAATTTTCTCTCCTCCCATTCCTGACCAAAGAAAGTCAATATATTTCATTGAGCACACGGAAAAATATTATGGACACAGTAGTCAACAAGTAGATGTTATAATTTATGTGGTTTTTTGTACATACACATTGCAGAAATGCAAGCAAGGATGCACACTCACTCTGGCTTTGCTCTGCACTTGTTTTAACAGCCATTCTTATACAACCTATTTTATACATAACCATTAATTATTCACGACATGGGTCCTAGCGCTCTCTTTTGGAGAAAGATGCAATAAGCTTTTCATTTTCTCATCTTTTGGAATCCACATACAAATCTACTATGGTACCGACGGTATTTAGATGTATGTAAGCAGTGAAGACTTCTCCACTTGTCCCTGGACATGGAAAAACCTACCTAGATACAGAAACTTGAACATTCCTAGAAAGAACACAGTGCCAAGAAATCACGCCTAGCTGTAGACCTTTTATTGAGGAATACATGACCACAGTAGCCACATAGCAGCGCAACAGTACTTCTGCAAACCATGCAGCTCAGTCCACAAGATCTCAGGAGTCATTAGCTTCTATCACAAATCAATGACTACATGCAGATCTGGCTGCCTTTCCCCATTGATGGACCCATAACATCCCTGCATGGTTCCAGAACCCGTAAAGAATGCCTGTGCAGCATTCTCCAGAGTACCATGAGAAAAGAAAAAATAGCAGCTATGGTGATGATAGAGACTGTGGTTTAGATGGGCCACTTTTTATCCTATCTTTTCCTGCACTCTGTACACAAATATATTATAATAGAATTATTAGAGTTGGAAGCGACCTTAGAAAACATCCAGTTCCAACCTCCCCGCCATGGGCAGGGACACCTCCCACTAGAGCAGGTTGCTCTATCCAGAGGAGAATCCAAAATTCAAGTGAAATGCTGGTAAGACTTTGTAATTACGCAGGAGTCCATTTACATAGCTTTTTATATTAAATGGTCATTTTATGAGCTGTGTGATTGGAGACACAATAGAGCTCTCAAAGCATAACAAGTGTTGACTACATGATCAGAGAACAATAATGCAAAAAAAAGCTGAGAGGGTACATATTGTAGAAAATCACTGATTAAGAGGGCAAAAGAAAGCTAAGCTATCGTGAAACACAGCTACAGCAGTACTGTCTTTGAAATTACTCTCTCCTAATTGCTGTAATTCAGGAACTGCACCCCAGTTAGTGCCGCGGCATATTTTGACATGCCAAGACCCTATTAAAATACTTAAACATGTTTGAAGGCATCAGCAACTTCTTCCTCTGCTCCTTAGGGCTAAATACAGTTAAACAGCAACTGAGCATATCTCAAGAAGCATTTAGTGCCCCCAAGGCTTGGACTGCTGTCATTCTGAATGTGGCATTACCGTGTGCTGCAGAGACAGTGCACGCCGTCCCTCAAACAGTCCCACCGAATAAAGTCAAACACAAATGAGCTGTTTGAGACATGCCAACTGCACTAAAGTAATGAATATATTAATTGCTTTTGCACCGGAATAATTTCATGCATATCGTGCCCAATTCTGAAATTCTTTCCAGTGCTTAAGAAAATACTTCAGAGTACAGAAAGGCTTACGTGTACAGTGACTGAATGATTAATACTGTAAGAGGAAGGATATAAAATAATGAATTCTGAACCTTTTTATTCTTCCATTATGCAAGGAAAAAGGAACATAGGATGAAGGTGTGAATTTTCAATACTTCACCTGAAAAATGGTAAAATAGGAGCATCCCTTAATCAATTCTTAAGAACAGCAAGACTCACTGCTGTAGCATGTCAAAAGTCCAAGTATTTATACGATTTGAAAAGAGAGCAGTGGAATTTTCAAATCAAACATGAAGTGCTATATAGTCCTCTACCACTAAAATGAGTAAAATTAAAACAAGTTAATAAAGCAACACAGTAAGAAACCCGAAATAGGTAATCGATGCTGTATAACAAATCAGATTAAAATTAGAGAAAAAACTTGGAGGTGAAATGTAGTGATGGGTGGTTATAGAGTTTCTACTACTGGGAGGGTTTTATGAACGTTTAGAAAAACTTCTCCCAAGGGTAACATAAACGTGGCTAATCCGTCCTTGTGAAAGAAAGGTGGTGCTGAATGACCTCGAAATGTTCCCTTCAACTCTACGATTCTGTTAATGTGATTACTAACATTTATGTATTTTGGCCTGAGTCTAATCCTTAACTGTTTTGAGGTTAAAATTTTTGACTTATTTGATACTAAATTGACCTTAGAAGTTGGGCTTAGGTTCAGCTAAAAGTCTGTTTTAGAATTACACGCTCATTAAAATTTTATGTTAATAGAATTACAAACCAAAAAACCCCAAAATGGTTGGACCACTTAAGACAGGTGTTAATCAAAGGAGTACAGAAAGCAAGCCAGAAATACAGAAAAAAAAAAATAAGAGCAAAACATTCTAACCTAAAAATAAGAACAAAACATAACCTAAAATTTATAAAATCTTCTCGCCTGAGTCCCAACACATCCATTCCATTTTACAGTTTCATCAACAAGTTAAAGATTGAATAATGCTACTACCTGCAGTGGTGCAAAACAAATATCATGCCTCTTAAGTCCATTAAACCTGAAACTGGAGTAAGAGAGACCCTGCAAAGCAGCAAATTTCAACCATGTTTACTTCTAATATGAAATTTCGGGTTTGTTTCCCCCTGCATAATATCTGCCTTTGTTTTAGGAAGAAAGAGTTAAATACGACAAAAAAAAAAAAAAAAAAGTATCAGAAATTGATATATATCCTTTGTTCAATTTAACAGGCTATACCAGACTATATAGCTACTTATCACGACTCAGACATGTAACCAAAGAAATAGCACCCAAGCAGTAAAATCCCTGGCTTTGATTCCACGGTTATGTCTATCACAATTGCCTCCAGCAAGTTAAGGTACAATATTCTTTAGCTGTTCTTCTAATTATAGAATAACTCCATAAAATGATTTCCTGCCTAAATTAATCTAGTCTCTCTGTAGTATTGCATTTGTGATCTTCAAGGAATCTTCAATATTCCATGATTGGCTTGAAGATTGTTTATATGAAAAACAGAACTATGCTTTTTTTTCTCACTAAAATTTAGTTATAGTCTTAAAGTCCCAAATCATACTCATTTTTTGGCTGTCGGTGCAGAACCATAATATCATTGCATATATTTTATGTGTAAGTGAAATAAAATTCAACAGATTTAAATCTAGACAAATAATACTTTAAATCCCTGTTTACATTATAATATAAAATGAAGCACATTAGAAACACCCGGTTTTCTCGTGTTTAACTAGTATTTAGCCTGTAGTTTAGACTTTATTATTTCATATTTTGTTCACAAGACCAATTGCACCTATTTAGGGAGGTCTAGGATACCAGCTTATACGATACCAGTGGTGAATACTTTACTAAATACGCCACACTTAACTTAAACTCCCCAGATTTTAATTTTCCAGATTTAAATGTAATTGCTACAAGACTCCTTGTAATCTTGTTAAATCCTTTGATAGCTTGATTTACTTCTATCTCCAAAATGGCAATGACGTACCCTTCAGAAAAGTAGGACTTACTATGGCTTCCTGAAGTAGCATAAACATTAAGATGAAGAAAACACTTAAACTGTCTAATTGTTCTGCCAATCTGATGTTAAAGTATTCATCTGTCACTGTGTCAAATTACATACCTTTATTTTTTTATTTTTTTTTTTATCAGTGCTTAACAAACTCTGAGCTGAAACAATTTGTGGAGCAATCGGAATGTCAGCTCTAGAAAAGTCTGAATCAGGACTCAAAAGCCAACCTAATTTCCTCAATACTGATGTCAAAGTGATGGGAACACAGGATACAGGAGCTCTAAGGGATAAGAGAAGGTAGTAGCCACGATATGCTTACCTTAGCTGTATACTGTGTCTCCCTTTTCTTGTATTTCTTGGTGGTAAGGATATAATAATATATTTTAGTTCATCAGGATTGGGCACACCAAGGAGGAAAACTAGTGCTCTTGCCACAAGAGAAAAACCAGGTTATACGATTTCCCCTCACCTCCCTCCAATTTATGCCCATGTCATTCAAAAGGTAACTTCTTTCTGGAGATACTCCAAGTAACATTTTCTAGGGGATATTAATGAACGCATTGCTTCCCTTTACAAACTGAAAACACAATCACAAACTACATTCCATGTCGTTAGATCTTACAGATATCTCACAAGTATCTCAGAACGTGTCCAGAATCAATAATCAGCAACTTGACAGAGTTGCAAGCTATTTTTGCAAGCTTGATGTTTGTTGAAGTGATATAAAAATGACTAAAGTGTGACTAACATTTAGGTTCAAGAGGTGACTGATTAAAAAGATGCTGCACCCCTACACACAGAGCTGCTTAACTGTTTATTATGAGTAATGGGGAGGAAAAACCTGACAAAGAGCAAAACTGAAGCATTTGTGACTAAGGACAAGAGCTCAAACTAAAAGAAAGTTCTGCTTGAATGCTTCTGCATTTAACAACTGACTTTAAGGGAGAATGTTTTCTTTCATATCTCTCGGTGAGCTTTTTCTTACAGAATTCTTCTAACACCCAAGACAGTAACTCGAACTGATTATCTTGATAGAACTGCGTTCCTGAAAATGAAATGCTTCATAAAGTTCTACTTTGTGTAGTGACACAGTGCTGGATTCTAGATCTTATTTCATTCCTGCATATACAGAATAAAATATTATATAATAACATATATTAAATAGTAGCACTGCTTTCATAAAAAGGGAATTACCCCTGTTCCCAAGAGGGTTTCTGGGTGAGCCATGAAATGTTTATTTTGCTAGAAGTCATAGGCCCTCAAAGGTTAAACTTGAGCACTAACTGCAAAATGTGCTGACGTTCTATTAATTCATGTTACACTATTTTCAAGTGGGGGGGAGAAGAAAGTCCTCCATGCTCTGCGTGCAAAATATCATCTAAATAATGTAGAGCTCAGCATGAAGCAGAAACAAATAACTTGTGACTACTTGTCTTTTTAGTAGCTGTCAAGAGGAAGTCATGTTGCAAGAAGAAATATAGCAGTCATGAAGGATTCATTTAACCTTTTATGTCACATAAAGGGAACCTCATCCCACACAACGGAGAAAAAAAAATACTCACTTATCTGTTCATGTCATAAATGTTTGTCTCACAAACACTCACATAGATTTGTAATTTAGCTTACTTTACCATACTAGCAAGATCTAGGAAACAGAACCAAATTTAGTTCAATTCAGTGAATTGAGAAGAACAAAGAATGCATTTTCATTCCTTTAGCTGAAGATCTGCATGATGCAAGGCCTAAATGAATGTTAAAAATAGAAATAATAAT
>VXBW01008342.1:31282-66471 GCA_013400375.1 Thinocorus orbignyianus
TTGTGCTCTGCAGGGAGGGGAAGGACCATGCAGCCTCCACTTCCTCTTTCAGGGGCTGATCTGCTGCCCATGGGCACCTCGAGACCACCCCTGTCCTCCCCATGGCCCAGGTCCCATCCACCCAGGCTGAGTGGGATGGGGGTGGGGGGGGCATGCAAGACCTTGTCTTGCCCCTCCTTTTGGTTTGTCCTTCTCGGATCTCTCCTTTTATATTTTCCTCCTCTCACGTCTCTGTTTTCTCTCCTCCATGCTATGGCAGTGGTGCTCCATGCTGATGAGACAGTGCGTGGTACAACCGCAGGCGGTCATTTTTCAGGTAAATTCCAGGGTACTGAACGCCCGACTCTTGCTTTTTCATCTACTGAGCAGCAGATTGGGCTTTCCGCTCGTGGGGAGAGACCCCTGGCCATGCCCAGGTGTCCCAGGCTGTTCCTGGATGGTGGTGGTGCCATCTCCCTGGTGGAACAACCACATTTGAGACCCTTCTCTTGTCCCCAAGTGGCTGGGGAGAGCCTCCTGGGTGAGGGGCTGGTCCATGAGTGCTACCTGCCCCCAGGGTTTCTTCTCTCTGGACAGGGTGTTTGAAAGGATGAATCCTGCCTGAGGGCACCGGGAAGAGGGAACGTTGTGGAGCAGCTTGCTGGTGGGTGAGCCCAGTGCTGCAAACCTCCATCGTCAGTGAGGCTGCTGCTTCGTCAGGGTCTGCCATGCCCTGGCCATGCACAGGGGCGAGAGAGACTTTGACGGTGGGCTCAGGGGAGAAGGCTCTTCTGCTCCCCATCCCTGGATCCTTGGGGACCAGAAGGTCCCTTCTTCTGGCCCTTGCCTCTCTGAGGCATCTCAACTGCTGTGAACCATGGTGTCACTCCTTCCTCATGGTGCTGGCAGCTGTGGTGCCAGCTCTGGTGGGAGTGTATGTGGCATGGGGGTCTCTCCTCCACCAGGACCCTGCAAGGAAATGGGGGGCTCAGCACTCTCTGGGGTTACCCTTCACCCTTGGACAACAATGAGTGATGGGATTATCGATGGTGGTCAGTGTGTGGACTGTGTGGCTACTGGTGGCCCATCTCTGGAGGCACCAAGGAGAGAGGTGGACATGGTTTTGTCATGGGAACAGGGAAGTGGCAAGAAAATCTTTGAAACTCCCACTATTCTAACTCTTGGGAAAAGTTGCTGGGTGAATCTCCTGTTTGCAGTGAGCTATTGGGACTGATCTAGAGGGATCCCAAATCTCCATTTCCCTCCCATGGCTCCATCTTCTGAAGTCTGGAGCAGTGCTGCCTGGCTGTGGCTCCCCCTCCACACCATGCTGGGCAGCCAGAATGCTCCCAGTCCCTCCAGCCCACTGGAGCATCCCTGTGGTGCTGCTGCTGCAGGCAGGCACATCATGCCACCATGCATCGCTCACGGTGAGCACAGAACTCGGGGTGCCACCATACCATCCCTGGTAGGGTTTGCTACACCCTGGTAACTGCTTGCTTCCGACACAGGAACTGGTCAACCCCTCATGGCTTGAAGGTCTGTGCTTATGTTTGTTGGATGTGGTGCTTCTAAATCGTTATGGTTCAGAGGTGAGACATGGTTCTGCTCCCCTCGGTCGGTTCCTTGGACCCCAGAAGGTCAGGAAGGTTCCTTGGGGTGGTACTTGTAGCCATCTCCAGACTCCTGTGTCTAGCGCTTGCAGGCAAGGACTCGGACTGGCCCTGGTTGGGTTTGTGCAAGGAGTTGCTGGCCCAGAAGCCACTTCTGGCTGGGGGTTTGGATGTGTCCTCCCTGCCCAGCCCTGCTGGTGGCCCAGCATGTGGCACAGTTGGGTGCTGCCTCCCAAATGGCCAGTGGCTGTCTTGCTTCAAGATCTGGAAAGCCACGTTCTCACGTGGCTAGCTGTGGGAAGGTACAGAGGTCTTTTACCTGGGTACAGCATAGTTAGAGCAGCTGGCATAAAATTTGATGTCCTCATGCAGGGACTTGTGTGTGCTCCTCTCCAGACATCAGAAGTGCCAAACAGCAGCACATAACAACAGATTTTCCCTCTACTGCATTGCAGCCCCATCCCACACCGCTCGTGCAGCACCAGCTGCCTGGGATGTCTCCTCAGGGCTCCATCCCTGCTGCTCTTCCCCTGGTGTCTTGTCACAGTAGGGCTTTGGGGTGCAAAAATCCCAGTGATGCCACTGCACGTACCCAGCACAGGAGGAAGGTGGGGTACAGGCCTGGGACAGCGTGGAGTGGTGCAGGAAGGTTGGAAAGCACACCTCGGCAGGACAGGGAATGAGGAGAAGCAGCTTTGGTTGCACTTGTAGGAAGGAGAGAGGCTGGGACCGACTCTGGAGTCCTACACAGAAGGGAGATGCTCAGGGGATGTCCTCCCCAGGGTGCAGAAGTGGGGCTGAAGCAGAACTGTGGGTCTGCATGTCTTGGAGGGGGTAGTGGGAGAAGAAGGAGGCCGGGAGTCTGAAGGGAAGAGAAATGTGAGGGCATGGAAGGTGATGGAAGAGGAATAAGTGGAAAGGGCTGAGGAACAGTGTGAGTTTAATGCAAAGGTTAGTGATGAACATAGGAGATGGGTCCTTGCTGAGAACCCATAGGTCCAGAGGACCCTGTAGTGCTGATCCATGGGCTGGGTGAAGGGACAGGGTGTCCAGCATCTGGCCACTGGCAAAAAGTCTATGGCAAGCTCATCTGCAGGGTGTCCTGCCTCACACAGATGGCATCCTCAGCAGAAACCTGTGTATTAACAAAGACCTATTAATAGGGGTTTTTCTGTGTGAATTAACTTCTCTTTGAGTGAGAACTGAGCAACAGAGACACAAACAGATCCATCTGACCTGAAGTGCTGAGTTCTTGGAAGATACCAGATCATGTGCTGGGTTCTGGGGCATTTCCAAGAAAGTTGCAGGAGGGAGAAAGACGTATTTGCTCAGATCAACTTTTGTTTCCTTTAAAAAAAAAAAAGAAAAAAAGAAAAAAGTTAAATTTTTCATTTGGTCATTCAGAAAAATCACAGGTCCCTGGGCTGCCCTGTGCTGCTTCTGCTCTGCATTGACTCGGTCTGCAGAAATACAGCCGGGATCAGCCCTGGGGTGGTTGTTCTTCAGCCTGTCCGTTCCTATTGCTGTTCTTCACTTGAAGGCGTCATCCTCTGCCTGTGATGGGTGTGATTACAATCTCACAAATACGGGATTAAAATTTAGAGTGCAAATAGCAGCAGGGAAGGGGAAGCTTTGAAAGGAAACTCCCCAGTTTGGTGTGAATGATCCTGTCAATCAGAAATCATGGAAACAGGCAGATGAAGATAAGCTTTCTGACATGTACGTGGAAGTCCTCCTGGATGTATGGATTGGCCTCACCTGCTGCAGACTGCCATGGCTATATGGACTTTCACAGGGTTATTAGACAGAATAAATCTGATTTCTGAGGACCTGTGCTCATTTACAGTAGCTTTGGATAATGAGATTTAAAAATTCCCCTGAGATGAGGGAGCATCCTTACACCAGCGAGGTGATCTGTTTTAGAGTAATTTGGATTTAGAGACAGTTGGCTACAAATCCATCTGTGAAGCAGACACTTTTATTTACATGCCCTTTATTTCTGGTGATACGATGAGGAAATGCAGCATTCCTGAGAAAAGGGGGGAAACGGGATACCCCATTCCCATCTGCTGGTTAGTGTGCTTCTTCAAATGCTACCGCTGAAATAAGGAGAGCCGGGTGTGACCAGCACAAACACTTTGATCTAACAAGCAAATAACTTGCACTCAGCAGTTACCCTACAAAATTTCTTTTTTAAGGAAAGCCTTGTTACAGGTTGATGAGTTTGGCTTCAGTTTTATAAAGCAAGCCCAGTTTTGGTGGAGAAGGTCAGTGATGAGCACAGACCAACTTATTGAGCATTTTGAGTGCTTAACAGCCCTGTGCACGTGGACATTGCCCTCAAAACTGGCTGAACAAAGGATTGTTTGATTTCTTTGTCGCATCTACTTTTCCTCATACAGGCAAAAGCTCATCAGCAGTAACTTTATTATTGCTAAACTGCCTTTTGTTTCTTTTCCCAGGCAACTGAGTACTCAGCCATGGCATCGTTAGCTGGTGGATTAGATGACATGAAGGCCAACATAACCAGCCCTACTTCTGCGGATTTGGGAGCGAGCGTTCCCGGGCCTCAGTCGTACCCTATCGTCACAGGTAAGACCTTTCCCAGTGCCAATAAGTGGTGTGATGTGTGTGTGTGTGTGTGTTTGTGTGTGTGTGTACACCGCATTGCATCGGATGTGGAGACACCTGCTCAGAAGGTCTCTTTTTTCAGTGTGATTTCATAGCGGCTCTGTTGAAAGCCAGGCTTGAACACATCGGTGGGGTTTGCTTGGAGCCAACAGGTGAAGCATTTGTCTGTCTGGTCCAGGAGGGGACACGGGCCTCCACCCCAGACCTGCATCCTGCATACCAACACACAACCGAAATGCAGAACACTTGCCTCTGCCTTTGGGCTCCGCTGCTCGTTTTTCATAAAGGCGCCTGGCACGCTCGGCTGGATGGGGGTTTTATGGCAGTTCCAACTGCTTTTGATTCCTACGAATGCACGTGTTTTATACCATTTCTGGAATTGCAGTTGTGCACTGGGGCTGGGCATTTAAACAAAAAGCCAAGGCTGGGTTTTTTTTCAAGGAACGCAGCATCAACTGCTTTTATGCATCAGGCGCCATGTGAGAGCTGAGGAGCTGCGAGAACTTGATAAATGCTTTGGGCACCGAAGTATTTAGGACTGACCACATTGCTTGGAAGGAGGTTGCCCAAATAATAAGAAAATGATGAAATTACGTCACGAAGAAATTGTGGGAATGAGAAAAAAGAGGGATTTTAAATTTTAAGGCTCTATGTTTCCTATGTGTGTTACTTCCACGTGTTACTTCTGTACTTGTGTCTAACCTGTGCAGATTTCATAATTGAATTTTCCCTGTTTTGCCCACGATTGGATTTACTTGTTTATTCTGTTGCTAAAGGGGAAGGTGGTACTGCTTTTAGTGTAGAATTATTGTATCTTGAAAGTGCTACAATCTCATTTAGCGGGAGAGCAGCTTTGAAAATGAATGTTGTTATGAAATTGTTTTGACCCAATGTGGCATCAGTCTCTGGCTACTATTGCTGAAAGTCTTGGAGTATTCAAAAGAAAGTGGAGAGTTATGAGAACCCCAAAAAAATCCATGGTTACCTTGAAGTGGGAGGGGAGAGACTTCTTGAAATAAGTGTCTGGTACTGTATGAGAGGTTCAGAGGGAAGAAAGATGTCTATAGTTGCATGAATGGACAGAAGGAGCGACTTCAGCGTGTGTGTGGCTCATGGAATTATAGAACTGTCGAGGTTGGAAAGTCCAACCATCAGCCCAACGCTTCCCAAACCACCACTGACCCATGTCCCTCAGCACCACGTCTGCCNAGGTAGAGCATAGGTATAGATATGTTTATAAAATCATAGAGATTAGGATGGACTCCTGATCAGGGCGTGGAGCAACATAACAAAGGGTAACAGTTTAAAACCCAAAGAGGGGAGATTGAGATGAGATCTGGGGAAGAAATTCATTGTTGAGGGTAGTGAGACCCTGGCCCAGGCTGCCCAAGAGAAGCTGTGGCTGCCACATCCCTGGAGGGGTTCAAGGCCAGGCTGGACGGGGCTTGGACCACCCTGGTGTGGTGGGAGGTGTCCCTGCCCAGGGCAGGGGGTGGCACTGGGTGGGCTATAATGTCCCTTCCAACCCAAACCATCCTGTGATTCTCTGATTATAGGGTTCAGCAGCACTTGTTCCTTTATGCTGCCTTAAGCACTTCTTGGGTTACTCCTTCCATAGAGCATGGTGTGCTGACCGATCATGTTTGTTAGAGAGAAGCTGGCTGCAGACATGATGCTGTGGAACTTGTTACCAATTTCATGTGGATTCTTCCTGTGACATTACTTACACTTGAGCAAAAGTGTCAATTATTAAATTTACTAGTTCTCATCAAAAACGCGGAGCAGACTTTATGAGTAGCAAGCCTAGAAAAAACCTGCCATTGGTCTTAAATGTGACAGGGTGTGAGCTATAACAGAACTTGTTTTACAAGGCAGTAGGTATTTATATCTTTAATTTGATATTGCTGTAGAGTTTTTTAACACCTGTATTCATAAAACTGAGATTTACACGAGCATATCAAAACCCTTTTAAAACCTACGCCTTCTGATATATTTTCAGAGAGAAGTGTCTGACTGTTATCCCTCGTTTTCTCTTCCTGACACCTGCAGCAACCGTTCCGTGTTGCTCATGCTCTGGGAGCTCCCAGAAGACCCTGGTGTGATCTGAGTCCTATTCTTGGGGACATACTATGTGCCCAAAATATGCTCTGTGCCCTGAGGCTTTCCTTTGGAACTGAGGGGACTTGCAGGCATCCTGGGGCAGCAGAATTTAAGCAACAAACAATACTTTATAATGTGCAAACCATGTGAATTACAGTACACTTGGTGATGCATTTCTTACGGCAGCTCTGGACAGATTTCTCTGTTCTCCTAAGAAGTAACTCACGTGTTCAGTCATGCTTCTTTTTCTGTTTCCATGGTGGGACAGGGAATTTGGAAAAGGAGACATACTGAGTGATCCTTTTCCACCTGTAAGCAAACACTGCATATTGCTACTGGCCTTTCAGCTGTAGCAGGTATCAGTGAAAATTACAGGGAACTGGGCAATGAAACACAGCGGTGGCTGTGAGTGCCAGGTCCAACAGGCATTTGCCAGCACATCATGTACTCTCCCTTCTAGAAACTCTCTTCTTGTCTGTGGTCTGACAAAACCATGGTAAAATTTGGTGTTTTAGCATCCCTAGGCTGGGGCTGTGGTGGGTCATTTGGTTTAGGTGGCAGATAAGGCAGGGGACACCTGGAGGAAGGGTAGGTTTGTGTTAACCCCGCTTTGGTGATCAGGAACTGACTCATGAGAGAAGGCTTGATGGGACCAGGTCCTAGACCTCAGCCTCTTGTGTGACAGCCAGGAGCCCAAGCCTCGCAGATCCGTGGTGACATTTCTCCTGCCAACTGCTTCCTCTTGGAGGAGGAATGGCCAACTTGAACTCCAGTCTTTTCTTGACACTCAGAAAGTTTAATTTCTTCACCCTTTTTCATGTGTTTACACTCTTCCTGGCTCAAGGCAGGCCCTCCTGTGATTTGTTCAAGCAGGACACTGAAAGCCTCAAGTACAACTTGTTTCACTCATGCTACTTAGTGTGTTTTCAGCTGTAAAAGTGAGGGGTGGCTGGATAAAGCTCCATAGAATGTCCAAAGTCTGGTGGTGCAAATGGCTTGAGAGGTTTAGCCCCTCAGCCAACATTCCAGGTTATAAACACTTTTGGGATAAAGAGCTGATTAAAACACTGACAGATGGGTTGTAGCACCCAGAAGATGCTGTTGGTGGGAAGAGTTTGTGTCAGGAATTCTTCTGGTGTGTGTGATGCAGAGCTGTGAATGTGTGATTGCATGAAGCTGCAACAGAGAGAGGGTATGTCGGTGGGAGTAGGGCTGAAAAGCCACATTTCTGGGGCTAAAGAATTTGAAATACAACATGCAAGTGTTTGAGCTAAGAACACTAATGTCTTTCAGATAGCTGGTGTCTGCCGGTCGAGCTTAATCTGTTTTTATGAGAAAGTTTGGAGGCTTTCTGGGCTGCCATTTGTGGAGAGACCTAAGTCTAGTTCATTTTCTTGGTGTTGAGCCTGTAAGACAGATTGTGAAAGAATGTAGTGCAAATAAAGCCGAGAATGGAGCTCCAAAGTGAATTATGGTCAGAGTCTTTCTTTGTTCTTGTTGCTGGGATGTGGTACGGGCAGCAAAGCAGCATTGAGGGTGGAGGTGCAAAAGGTTCTCTGTGATCTGTGGGTAGAAAACATAAGATTTCTATTTCTTAGCTAGCTGGTAGATCCCTTCCAGTATCTGAAGGGGCTACAGGAGAGCTGGAGAGGGACTCTTGGTCAGGGAGTGGAGTGATAGGACAAGGGGTAATGGTTTCAAATTGGAAGAGGGGAGATTTAGGTTGGATATTGGGAAGAAATTCTTTGGTGTGAGGGTGGTGAGGCACTGAAAGAGGTTGCCCAGAGAAGCTGTGTCTGCCCCATCCCTGGAGGGGTTCAAGGCCAGGCTGGATGGGGCTTGGAGCAACCTGGTGTGGTGGGAGGTGTCCCTGCCCAGGGCAGGGGGGTTGGAACTGGGTGATCTTGAAGGTCCCTTCCAGCTCTGACCATTCTATGATTCTATGATCAAAACATCTGGGATACCTTTTGAAGATGAGAGGATTGGTTGAACATTGGCATGTGCCAACAGTTGCTGCTAGAATATGTCTAAAGAAAAATTTAGCTATGGTTCTCAGTACTGCGTTCTCTGCCAACTCTGTTGTGCTATGGACCACCAGCCGAATCTCTCTGATGAGAGAACCACTTGATTTCTCTCTCTCCTTTTTATGCCACATTAAATATTAAATTTAAAAAACCCCCACACCCTTCCCTTACTGCTTGCTGCCATGGTCCATAAGTGCTCTCCCCATTTACAAGCCAATGACATGTGCCCAGCTCATTACTGCTGTTGTCAGCAGTTTCCAAGCAGCCTGTGATTGTTACTAATTACCTGCAGATGCATTTTCCCTGCTCCTGCTTGCTGATTCCAGCGTGGCAGGTATCACTGTGAGAGGACAGAGCTGTTTTAAGCTGACACCTTGGTGCGTCTCTGCAGATGGACAGTCACACCAGCAACCCTGGGATGTGGGGTCAGGTCACATTAGCAGAGCTGGGGGTGAACATTGGCCTCACCTGAGCCAGATGACCCCCTTCCCCTGAAGCGGGGTCTGGTGTGAACTCTGTGTTAAGCTGTGGAAAGGAGAACAGAGCAAAGCACTGCCAGTGGGCTTCAGTTTTGTTCCTCCAGCAGATGTTGGAATCGGAGAGTCTGGTCTTAGAGTCAAAGAATCACAGAATCGTGGAACTGTAGAATTCCTGTGGTTGGAAGAGACCTTTAAGGTCATTGAGTCAAACCATCAGCCCGGCACTGACAAGTTACCACTAGCCCATGTCCCTCAGCACCACGTCTGCCTGGCTTTGACTCTGCCACATACGTACAGGACATTCCTGATCCTCCACACCCAGTGTTGTAACCACGCCATGGAAGGAGCACCACCTTATGTGCTCCATCATGCAGTCAGCCTTGGAGACCACATTCCTGAAAACCCAGCTGCATTGCCCTTCCTGCACGTTGTGTGTGTACATCAGAGAGGTGAGAAGAAGCAGAAGAAAACCAGGAGCAGAATCCATTTGTCATCTGGAGAGTTGGGGAAGGAGAGATATTCTCAGTGACAGTCAGCTTACAATATCTGCTGTTCCTTGCAGCGGTGGACTCAGCTGCCAGACACAACTGATCCCAGAATTCAGGCTGAGCTGAAGATGGAGCAAGACGGGGCCAATGGATCTGGGTGAACAGACCCCTCCACTCCTGGGAAGATCAGCAACAACTTAGATGCAGTGTATGATGCCAGGCAGTTATTTCTTCATAGGTGGCACTGGTCTGTGCCTTATGTGGGTAACAGGGGTATGCTTAACCTTCCACATTACTGCATATTTCATCAAATTTTTGTAGTTAGAAACTGAAAACACTAAAATGGAGTGTCAAAAGACAAGCTGTTCCTTGCTGTAGTTGTGCTATAACATGACACGCGGATAGACAGACTCCACAACCTGTAAAGTTGTAAAGTAGGTGTGTTTATTCAGCGCTGGGCAGCACGGGGGGGTCAGTCCCACCAAAGCCGTGCGCACCTGCCTCAGAGCAGGACTCTACATTTATAGCACTCACTTATGCATAAACTGTCCCCGCTTTGTATTAAAATCAGTTCCCCGCCTCCCCGCTTTGTATTAAAATGAGTTCTCCGCCTCCCTGCGTCTGCGCAGTGCCTCCTGGCAGTGGTCGTTGGGGGTCTCAGTGATGAAGTAAGGAGATCCTCTTCGTCGCTGTCAGTGACCTTTGTTCCACTTTGTAGGCTCGAATCTTTTCTGGAACTCGACCAAACCGCAGAGCTGGTCCTGGGCACCTTAGAATTGTTTTCCGGCCTTGTTTACATCCCACACAAGGTCCCACCTTTATCTTCTACTGACTTATCAATATACTAGGAGAGCAGCGCTAGGAGAACAGTCTCAACAGTCTCAACAGCTTACAATTGTTTTACTGTAAAATTTTCCACTGCATCATAACATACCGTCCTCAGCTGGCCTCTCTCAGGGTGTTTGTCCTTGGAAGTGCTCAGTCCACAGAAGTCTGTTGCCTGATGCTTTATCCCACTTCATTCACCCCATCATGCCGTGACTGCAGTTTATGAGCCTTGGGTTTACCGTGTTTCACTGAGTGGAAGATTGTTGGTCACTTCTGAAGCCAGGCATGAGACAGTGACAGGGCAGCTGGACTGGAAACCTTGCCAACAGTAGATCGTCCCCAGGCAGTTCTGTGTCTGCAGCCAATGTGGATACAGCAAGGAGGAAAAGACACGCTTCTCTAGAACCCTGGGATGACCTCTTGCCAGGATTAAACACTGGTCATATCTAGCTCAATGCAATCTGAATGAACATTTTGGTTTTTAATAAGAAAACAAGTGGTATGATGGATGCAGATGACCTCCAGAAGAATGGCAACAGATCCTTCTCAGCCCATGGGTGGAGGATTTGTCTGAACAACCCAAGATGCCAGCTGTTGAGTGGGGGTGTCTGGGGATGCCTTCCCCTTTCCACAAACTAGAGCTTAGGCATTCAGTTAGGACTAGACATCTTACAACACTTGGCCATGATACTCCTGACCAAAGGGTGCTTTGAGCTTCAACCTCCAGCTGACCGCTGATTAGGGAGGGCCAAACACTTTTGGAGCTGATACTGAGGAGGACTCCTGTGCAAGCGACAGGATCAGCAGATGCAAACCGTGCATCCTCTTTTTATCCCTTCCCTCTCCCCTGCTTTTCCCCCCCCTAAAATCAACACAGCTTTCAAGAAGTAAAGAAAAGGTTTACTTTTGTTGAAATTGCCTTTTCTTCTGGAAGAGTGTTTTGAATTTTTTTTGTTGGCTAATTGCAGTAGCAATAAATAAAAATCTTCCGGGGCTGTTTTGTTTTGGTCCTGTGATCTGTCTCTACGTGGAAATGTTGATCAGGGATCAAACATTATCACCAAATTATACTTTAATTTCTGTGGGACTGTTTCGAAGTGCAAATCGGTGTTGGTGGATGGGTTCTAGTGCAGCATAATGCGAGATTTACAGCTTAGTCTGTACATTTAATAGATAAAAGTGCAGATGCATTTTCCAATAATCTATTCGTCACTCCCAATAGGGCCTGTCATGTTAAAGACTTGAAAAAAGGCCACATAAACTCCCGTGGAAAGGCAGCCAATCTGAAAAACAAAAGTGCCATTTTTAATGACAGGACAGAGTCTAACTGAGACACTGTTGAATTTTTTCCACTTTTATGAATTCTTATCTTGCCATTAAAAGAGAACAAGCACGTTTGAGAAAGCGAACGAGGCCACTTGTACCCCACTAAGACCCAGGCTATTAACTGCCTCTTTTGATGATGTACAGCCTGGCTCTGCTGGGAGTTTGGCTGTGGATTTAAATGTTGAATTTAACTATGGTAAACATGTTTTGGTGCAAAGCATGTACAATAACAATTTGCATTTACATAGCAACTTTAACTTAAGGATTTTGCAATCTCTAATTAATTAAATCTGTTTCCCCCTGCCCCCAATACCGCTGTGGAATGGATAATAAATACAATTTTAAATGGAACAACCATGGCAGGAGGATTAAGACAAGAGGGTTCTGGTGCTCCTGCGCTGGTCCTGATTGTGTTGGGGCTGGGGCTTGTTCTGCAGGCGCCCCGAGCAGCCTCCTCTGTGCCCACCCCAGCCCAAAACCCTCTGACAAAGGACTGGGCATCCAACAACTCCACATGAACACGTGGAAAATATCCAGCCAATTCCAGCCGTGGCATCTCCCACCAGTGTCCAGGTCCTGGGGACACTGACCTGCACCATGCCACCACTGCAGGGCTGGCATCAGGGCATCAGAGATGATTCTGTCCACAGACAGCATTTCTTGCTGCCAGAGAGATGCTGTAAATCTGTAGTAGATCTCCAAAATGGAAATTAAAAAGAAAAAAATAGAAAGGAAAACACTCCAGTTAACATAAATGTTTCCTAAATTGCTTTTTTTGGCCTGCAATACTAGGAAAACATCTGAGAGTGTCTGTGTGAGCCTCCAAAATGGCATTTCCAGTTGGATAAGGGGATGGATTGGCATCTCTGTGGATGCACGGCACAAAAATAAAGTCTAGTGGCAGTCCGAGCCAGGCTACAGATGTCTTTTCTAGGAGAAGGCAATTGTTTTGGTGATGGTGGCTGAAGGCACCTCCAAGCTTCCTGCGTCACTGATGATAGGTGGCTTTAGTTGACCAAATATGAGTTAATTTTCATCTGATATTTGACCATTGGACAGATTCTGTGTATTTACATGGGGGACAATGAAGTGGCACACTGGCAGTTTGGGGAGTGAGTAGAGGGAATGGTCAAACAGAGACAATTTGAGGGCTGTGTGGTCCACTAGGCAATGGAGAACGTGCGAGGGGGACATCTGCCATCAACTTGCACCATCATACCAGCACCTAGAAACAGGAATATGCCTTTTTAAAAAAAAAACAACGTGGGAGGACTCATGAAAGAAAAGCTGCAGTGTGAAGTGTTCCACGCTGGACAGGCCCAAAGGCTGGTGGGAAAAGGGCTTGAAGGGTA
The DNA here is from genome assembly GCA_013400375.1 of Thinocorus orbignyianus. Lineage (NCBI taxonomy): Eukaryota > Metazoa > Chordata > Aves > Ciconiiformes > Thinocoridae > Thinocorus > Thinocorus orbignyianus. The sequence continues at coordinate 44,103 of VXBW01008342.1, forward strand.
TGGGCTCCCTGGCCTCATGCTGTGGTCTCCAGGAGGCCAGCAGAGATCGTGTGGAAAGGGTAGAGCTGGGACTGTGGAGAGCGGGTGGTGGTGGAGCTTGAACAACTCCATGCCACCAACAACTTCTTGCTTTTCCCAGCTGAAATCTGACAGAGGTGTCCATGGCTGAGCTGAGGGAGAGAAAGCCAAAGGGTTCAGCTGTTTTAGTGGTGTTGCAGCACTTTTCGGAAGAAGGGGAACTTATTCTGTCGCAGAGTAGGAAGGAAAACTCTTGCTTATTTTCCCTGCAACCTTCTTCAAAAGAGCTTTTCCTGCAGTTCTGGCCCTGGAAAACACTGTGTTATCTATGAACAGAGATTTTACAAACCCATTTGGGGCTTTTTTGTTGTAATGGACCATTATTTCTTTTTGATTTTGTATTCTGTCAGGCCCAGAATGTGTGAATTTCAGGTTTTGATGTCATTTCTCGTAAAACTGTTGAACTGTTAATGAAAAAAAAGGAAAATGCAAAAAGGAAAATGCAGTGGAAAAAAAGAAAATGTCAAAGGCAACTCTTCAAAATACAAGTTGCCTGGTTTTGAGCTACTTGATGAAACTGGCAGATCTACCATCAGTGAGGAATATTGCTTGTGGAAGTCCCGTGAGAATCCGCAGGGACAGGGACTGCCTGTGCTGCCACAGACTTGACACCTGACTTGGGATTTTCACACAGATGTGGCTGAAAAGTGAATTCAGTGAGGACATGAAAGGAGTATCGAGGGTCCCACTGGAGTTTTTCTTTCATCGTACATTCTTTGCAACAATCTAAATTCCTTCAGTTCAGCCCTGTGGTGACACTGTACTTTTTTTGAGCATTAACTCCTAAAAAAGGCTTGTGCACCAGCAATATCCCAGTGAAAAGGGGACAAGTGTGGGTTATCCCCTCTCCAGCAGGTTTCATTTCTAATAGTTGTGGGTCCAGACCTGCTGGCCTCCCTAGAGGGGAGCATTCTCTGTGGAAAGGCTGGTCTTGGACCTTCGGGGCTTGTGAATCTGCAGGAGGGAGGAGGGTTTGGAAGAGCAAGGTGGGAAGCCGGACAAAAGTCCATAAGAGGTGTGGGATATTGGGGGATGTGGATGAGATTCCCTTTGCCATAAAATCTGTGTTTTGGTGCTCCTTTTGTGCTTTCTAATATGGTAATAAAGGTGGAATATGGCCTCCTCTTCAGGCTGAACAACCTCAGCTTCCTCAGCTGCTCCTCACAAAACCTGTGCTCCAAACCCCTCACCAGCTCCGTTACCTTTCTCTGGATCCGCTCCAGCCCCTCGGCATCTTTACTGTAGTGAGAGCCCCAAAACTGGACATGGTCCTCAAGGTGGCACCTCACCAGTGCCCAGTCCTGCTGGCCACGCTGTTCCTGATACAGGCCAGGATGCTGTTGGCCTTGGCCACCTGGGTATGCCGCTGGCTCATTTTTAGCCACTGTCGACCAACACTCCCAGGCCCTTTTTCCACCAGGCAGCTCTCTCTGCAGATAGACTCTGGATGGGTGGACTCTCTCTGGATGGACAGTGGACTCTGCGGTCAAACATTTGCACAGTGACCTCAGTGTGACCGAGCCCAGTGCCTGCCCCAGCCTGTGGGAGGTGCAGGACTCTATGGGGGCCTCTTGATGCCAGATTGCATGGGTCCATGGCAGGTGCATCACGTGTGGGGAGGCATGAGGGCGTGGGGTGACCACCTCATGCCTCATCTCACCTTTAGCCAGCGTAGAAGGGTTCATTGCAGCTTAACAGGCCCGGGGGTGCTGCAGGCTGCTGCACATGGCTCAACAGACAAATTTTGTCCATAGTCTGTCCATTCACCATCTGCAGGCCTTGTCAGCCCAGGTTTTAATGGGAGAAGCTCTTAAATTCTTAAGACAGGTGTGGGATATTGGTGGGACCTTCTGTGACATGGATTAACTAGCTCAGTGGCTCTCCATTGGGGGGGTTAAGAATGATGGATGGCTTTGGTGCTGCAGCAGTGAAGTGGACTCATCAGTGCCTTTGAGCATTTTGTGGGTTCAGTAACACCTCAGCTCCTTGAGGTGGTGGTGACTAAAGAGCAGAAGGTGGCTCTGTGAACCCTGATGGGGACTTCTGCGCTGTGTTCTCTCCTACCCTTCATCCCCAGTCCACCACTAGTGCTGGGCTCATCCCCTGAGTCTCATCTCCCTTCATCTGTAGCTCCTGGAAGGGGACCCATCAGCCGTCCCAGCATCCCCAGCAGCTCATCTCCCCACCATGGCCAGCCTGTGGTGGGCAGCGGTGCCTGTCCCCAGGCCTGACTCCTTGGGCCTGTCACCTTGGCAGCCATCCAGTGGTGGCACCTAGCAGGGATGCAGGGTTGGAAAGGGGTGTGGAGAAACTCTGGCATTCAGTCTCCCCTCCAGGATGTGGTCCTGGTCTCTCCTTCCCCTGTGGACCCCTCAGGCACCAGCAATGCCCCCAGCTTTGCTCAGCATCAACCCCCATGCTGCAGAGAGCGGCATCAAAAGTGCTGTCCTGAAGGGACTCCTTTCTCTGACCTTTGTAATTATTCCTGTCCAATCTTTCTTCATGTTTTCTTTTAATTATTTTTCCCTTTCTTCTCTCCCTCTCTTTTTTCCCCCCTAAAACTCCACCACTCCTCTCCAGTGTATTAAGGATGTGAGTGAAATTGATGGCTGGAATGTCTCAAGTCTTTATGATGATGAATGACTTTCACTGCCAAAGCTTTTATTGTCTGTGATTTGGGAAGAAGGGGAGCTGATTTATCGTGGCCGACTGTCATGCCATTTAATACAGTTATAAATCCTGACGCTGTGACGGGCACAGTGGGCTGGGGACCTCCTCTGGCCACTCTCCCGCCCCCCTTTTCCCTCCCCACTAGTTGTCCTCAGCTGTGGTCCTTGGAGGGAAGCTGGCAGGGGGAGGTTTACACCAGGAGTTCCCTGGCTGAAGGTGATGGCCGAGGGCTGGGCACGCCCTGAGCATCTCACTGGGACCGGGCAGGCTCATGGGGCTGGTGGAGATGCTCCACAGCCCAAGCCAGGCAGCACCACAGCATCCTCTGGTGCTGGCACCATGCTGGTTGTGATGCTCTGCTCCTGCTTGAAGGCAGTGCAAAGGCAGTCTCCCACCATGGCTTGGGAGCAAATTCCCATCATCCACTTTATGCATGCAAGAACCCTCAGAAAGACGTGTTGGTTACTGTCCAGATGTCCTAATTGCATTTTTTGCAGTGTTCTAGTGATGCCAGTGTAATGAGACACAGCACCTATAGTTTTTGCAGGCAGGAGTAGTGTGATGCTGCCTCCTGTGCCTGATGTTGCCAGTCCTTTGGTAAAGCTTTCCTGAACCCAGGTGTTGGGGAGGGACCACTGGCCGGTGCCGGGGTCCAGGCAGAGCTGGCTCCTTGCCTCCGTGGCTACTTGGCCGAGTGCAGGCCATGGCCCCAGATGAATTGGTGTTCACCCAAATGCTGCTGTTAGAGTCAGGGCAAGGGTGGCTGCCCAGTTTGGCCAGAAAAAGGGGCTGAAGTGGTTCTTGACACTTTCCACGAAGTAATCCACGCATTTGTTAGTTTCTGAATGACCTGGTGCATCTGTTGGGCCGTGCGTTTGACCACATTGTGGGAGATGCCACCTACGCACCAGGCAGGAAAGAGCTGCGGCTTGGAAAGAAGAACCTGGTCCTGCTGCTTCACAGGGCAGATGGAAAATACAATTTTGCCTTGAAGTGATTTAAAATGAGATGCTTCAGGTTCTCTCCACCAAAGAATAAAATCCTTTGATCTTGACAATTAAAAATATTTTGACAGAAAAATACTGAAACCCAATTATCTTTTAGCATTTCCAAAGCTTCACTTTTCCCATCACATAGAATCCAGGTAAAATGCCTGATTTCAGCTTTTCATCTTATTCTAGGATAAAAATAGCATTATTGAATACCAGAAAAATCACACTCGGGATGTTGATCTGGACTTTGTTGAGCCCTTAATTAAGATGTTAAAATCTAGGGTGTAAATATTTTTCCTGCGAGGAGCAGAAAACTGCTGATGACATTAGCAATGATCCTTAGATTGGAAACGTCTCCATCTCAGATTAATTCCAGATGCGGATCATAAATATTGATTCTTGCGAGATGGAAGATTTCAGCCTGGGTTTAATGTCTCCACAGAAGAGACTGGTGGAAGCTGTTGACTTGCTTTTTTTTTTTTTCTTTTTTTTTTTTTTCCCTTCTCTGTGCTTACCTCGCAAGCTGAATGGCTGATTGCCAGTATCCTCCCGTCTTCCTGATCCTGGATGCTCTGGGTGATGCTGGTCTGTGTCGATGCTCCTGGGGCTCCCTCTCACTGGAAGGTGTCTGTCTGCACAGGGGGTGGGTGGGATGGTGAAGACCTGCCTTGTCTGGCATCTTGATGAGCTTCAGCAGCCCCTGGTGCCCCACTGCCACTGGGTGCTGCTGGTCATTGGGTGCCCTGCGCTGGAACGGACATGCTGTGACACTGGGGGTGATGCCACCCCTGGAACATCCTCAGTCTTTGGAACAGGAACTAGTGAAGGATTTAAAGGGTCGGGTCTGGGATTTGCCCTTGGGCAGGTCTGCACAGCTCCTGGGCTTCTCCTCCTCCTCTCACTGATCCCAAAAGCCCTCTGGATGTCACTGCTGTCCTTTGCAAAGTGACTGGAAACCCACATCCTCTTCTTTCCCTCCCCCCTTCACCTGGCCTTGGTCCCTCTGGGCTGCTGCCAGACTGCCTGCTGGCTCTCCCACACCCAGCTCCCTAGGGACCACCAAGTTCCTTCTCCAGCACCCTATCCTGACAGGTCACAGCAGGGCCCTGGGGCTCAGTAGACCCCCAGCACAGGCTTGCTGGGCTTTTGGGACCCTTCCTGGTCTGCCACATGCAGTCCTTGGACCTGGGGACATTGTCACCAGAGCTACTGGGCTGAGAGGGGGAGGTGAGCTGTCCTGCTGCTCCTCAATGGAAAGGCTCCAAAGTGATGCCAGTACCAGCTCAGCTTTTTTGAGCCAGTGGTGAGCCCATGTCCCAGCCTGGTGTTGTCCTTGTAGTGGTTGCCCCTCTCCTGACAGCAGCAGTACCAGGTGGCAGGAGGCCACCATGGCCACCACTGTCCTTGGATGCACTTCAGGGACTTCCATGGTGGTGGAGGCTGGTGGAGGGGCCATCACCATGACTGTCCTTGAGCCCTGCTGCAGCACTGGGGGAAGTGCCCGAGGGTCTCTGGAATAAATCTTGCAGGTTTCAGCCCAGATGAAGGATGCTCTCCTGTGTGAGCAGCTCCTCATCCTCAGGAGCTGAAGCAAAGGCTTTTACCCAAGGAGAGAACTGGAGAAAACACCCTCCTGAGAGCTGGCCTTGAGATGTTAATAAAAGCTGTTCTTTTTTTAGTTGCTAAATGTTTGCCAAAGAGGCATGAAGCTGCAGCGTGAGGTTGAAGAGGTGCTGGATTTTCATCTCCAGAGGCGGGAGAGGGTGGAAGCCAGCCTCTCCCCAGCCACATCCATGCACAGGAGCACCCGTGACTGGCAATGCTCTCATTTTCACCCCGTAGCTCAGAGAGGTTTTTTTTCCCTTGTAGCTCCAGTGTCTGGAGTCCTGTCACAGCAAAAGGAGTTTTCAATTCTTCACGTAACTGTACGAGCTTTCCAGTCCCCTTGGTGGCAAAGAGAGGCTAAAACATAGCTTCTGGGTGTATCCAGAAATTCAAACACTGGGAAAAAAAAGAAAAGAAGAAACATTTTATTTCAACATCTTGCGATAGCTCTGTTGATCTCATGTTTTTTGCAATGAATCGAGCGGGTAGCTCTGCATTTGCAGGAACGTGGATTCCGTCAGGCCACAAACTTTTCCAGCTGTTGTTCCTCCTGGTCATCCTGTGGCTTTCCTGCAGCACAGTGATTACTGTAGAGAGAGTCTCACAGAGCCCGCTGCGCTGCTCTTATTAGAGGTATTGCTGTGCAGCAGAAAGGAAACAACAATAAAGGGAATATGTTGCTTCTGCATGCGTTAAGAGCACTGATCAAACCACATGAGATCCCATTTCAGACATAATGTGCATTGGAGGGCAAAATTAGATTGAGAAGTAAATGGAGCCTAAAATTTCCATAGCTTTATTCGTCAGAAAGCTGTTTCATTGCGTGGTTTAATTCTCCTCGTTCTTTCCTTCGTTGCGTGTAGAGTGCTGGCTGGAGTACATTTTAGAAATAATGGCATGAAAAAACCCCATCTTTAATTTGGCGGTGGTGGTGAGGTGTGTAAGGGGCCGTTCAGACCTGAGATGCGAGGGGGGATGAAAGGCAGGAGCGTGTGACACAGCAGCAGAAAAACAGCCAGACAGGCACTTTCTGCCTTTCAGCAGGAAGTGGTGGCTTTTTAGGGAGATTTTATTTTTTTTGATTTTTCATTTTGTTTTCTAGTGCGTTTATTAGCATTCTGAACTATATGAAGTTGGTTTTATTATTTCTATTTTAACATAAAATATAATTTTCTCGCTGCTCGTAAAATACACTGCACGATGAGCTGCACTTGTCCAAAAAATAACATTTTCTAGGCTAAGATCTGCCATGGTGGTAAGCCCATTATTTTTATGTGAGATTTATTCTCTCTCCCCGTTTAACATGTCCGTTTGACAGGAGGAGGCTAACTGGTCTCTCAGATAAGTAGACACATGGGGTTTTTTGCCTTTGAAGGCAGCACTCGATGTCATTTCCAAACGAAGGCAGGTTGCCGAGCAGAGTGCTGGCTCTGCAGCGAATCCCTTTTGGAAGCGTGGGAGCTGTGGATGGGTGTAATTAGTGGCAGTGGCTCCACCAGAGCTGGAGGAGAAGCTTGTCTGTGTCTCTGTCCTGGGCTCACCTCTGCTCATCCCCCTGTCTGCCCCTCCAGGCTGCCTCTCCCAGGTCAGTTTTTCTCTGGAGCCCATGGAAGCTGGTGCTTGGCTTCCCTCCCACTGCTTCATCAGTTCCCAGGCGCTAATTGATGGCAGTTTTGCTGCTTCCCTCTTGCATCTTGAGCTGCGGAAATGCAGACAGGAAAACATGCCTGCCAGAAAAATGCCCATTTCAGGCTGTTTACAGCAGAGTCTCTGTCCCCTCCTCGGTGTCACCTGGCAAAGGGGGATGCCAGTTCTCACTTCATCTCTGTAGGAGAAGAAGGGGTGACTGGACCCCAAAATCATGTTAATATCTCCAGGAATTTGAACATTAAGCATGCAGTAGCCTCGTCTTTGTGATTGTCCCAGGACAGGGCCTGCTGGGACCAGGAGGAACCTCATTCCCCCACTCCTGGACCCCAGGTCTGAGGAGATGCTTCTCCTCCACAGTGGTGAGGGACCAAGTCCTGGACCAAGAGCCCATGGAAGTTTAGCCAAACTTGGGCTGTCCAGTCCTTGTACCCCCATAGCTCTTTCTGGGGTCCTCTGGTCCTCATGGCTGAGCCCATGCAAGTCCAGCCTCCCTTGGCTGTGGCAGATCCCTCTGGACCCCATCTGCTGCCGGCAGATGCTGAAAGGTTCTTAAAACTAAGACTGGCAGGAATGGGGTTTCCACCTCTGTGAAAATATTCAAGGACTTTGCTTTTTTTCAGGTCTGTTTCCTCGTAAAAAAGCCCCAAATTTGAGGAAAGTTTAACAGCTGGAAGTCGTCAGCAATGTAAAACCAGCCCCGTGTGCACCTCTTGTTTTGACCTGGACCACTTTTTGTGCTGGTCCTCAGCAGCTTACATTTTACATAGCAAAGCCACTCCAAGCTTGAAAACAAGTCGGTTTGTATTTTTTAAGGGAAAATGAAATGTTCTAACATCTTCAAAGCTTTTCCCAGAGACTGGTTCTAGCATAAAGGCAAATCTGAAGGCTGTGGTCAGCCATGGACACTCCAGCAATGGTCCGGTGCGCCCTGGTCCTGAGCTGACTTTTCTACCATGCTTTGCTTTCCCCTTCTTTTTATTTCCCCTAATTGTATATAATGAGTCGATGTTGCTGATGTTGAGTCAAGAGAACTGAACATGCTGGCTAGAGCCCACAGTGGCTTTCAGCAGGGGGTGGTGATGCCATTGGTTGGTCAGAGCAGTGGTGGTGGTGAGGTGCGAGACCTCCCATCCAGAACTCTCCTTTGGGCAGCAATCAGCTCCTATGTTGGTCCCTCAGAGCACCCTCAACCTGGAGATCACACCTTGATGACCTCAGGAATCCACGTGCTTGCCCAGAGCTGCTGACCCCTGCTTTTCTGCGCTGATACGACATCAGAGGAAGCTTGTCCTCAAAATCACCATGCCTGAACAAACACTGGGTGCATCAGTGCTGGCAGCCCTGACTGTTGCTATCTTGGCCTCGGGATGACTGTGTTCCTCAGGAACAGGGATGGTCACAGGTTTTGAGCATGCAGGGACAAGCACCAGTGGTGGAACCTACAGGCTGTGCCCAGCGGGCTGCAGCCTTCCCCAAGGATGCTCTTCTGTGGGGTGTTGCTCCTGCCCTGCTGCTCCTCTGTGGTTCTCTAGGCAGGTGTGGGAGAGTAGCAACACTGTACAAGGGACATAATGGATATATCCTTCCACAAGGTCTCATCTTTCTTGTGCTCACCTCCATTTGCACTCCCTTTCTCTTGGTGAAAGGGGACCTACAGGAAAGCTGAGGAGAGAGTTTTGATCAGGAAGGGGAGCCCTGGGACAAGGGGGAAGGGTTTGACACTGAAAGAGGGCAGATTGAGATGAGATCTGGGGAAGAACTTCTTTGGTGTGAAGGTGGTGACAGCCTGGCCCAGGCTGCCCAGAGAAGCTGTGGCTGCCCCGTCCCTGGAAGGGTTGAAGGCCAGGCTGGATGGGGCTTGGAGCAACCTGGGCTGGTGGGAGGTGTCCCTGCCCAGGACAGGAGGTGGCACTAGATGATCTTTCAGGTTCTTCCAACCCAAATAATTCTGTGATTCTATGATTGATGAAGTACCAGTGGTAGAGAGTTGTCCTCTCTGGGATTGGTGGTGTTGTGTACCTAGGGTGTGGTGGGGTGCTCTCCAGCTTCATCTAGGCTTCCCCTCACCTCCCCATGTCTCCTCCTGCACATAACTGGGCATCTGAGACCAGTCCTCTCCACGCCACCCCATTCCTTGGACCACCCGCATGGCTGCTGTCTCCCCGCCATGCATACCCTGAGCTTGATGAAGAGAAAGCTTGTGAGGAGTGAAAGTTTCACCCACCATGACCCAGGGGGAGGTTAGGTTACGCTGACACACATTAATTCATGGCTAATTGTTGGCCACACATGAGCTGGAGTGGGGATGGGTCCTTGCAGAGATGTTGTCCATCCGGGGTATCTTTTCCTAGCCTCTCTACAGTACTCTGTGTGAGTGTGTGTGCATTTAATGAGGGATGAAACCAGGGATTTCTAGCTTCACCTGTGTTACGGGAGGGGAGAGACTCAGGCAGGCTTTGAGTAATTAAGGTGGGTGACAGTGTGCAGCCCAGCTCAAGTCTGCAGAAAAAGCCTCCTCATACCAGCAACCCCACAGAATACACCTGGACTGCTGGGTTGCTTGTATAGTGCAAGAGCCCCATGGCTGTAAGGAAGATGGGATGGGAGCTCTACACAGCAGCTGCCGAAAGAGTTTGTCCAGAATAGATGAGGCCAAAGGCTGAGCACTCCAGCTCCAGGGCTCCTGCTTATAAATTGCAGAGAAAACAGATTGGAATATCTGTCTGTACTTCTTCCCTGCATGTTTGCTCTACCAGAAAGCACTGTTTTTCCTTCCTTTTCCTTTTCCCTGCCCTGCCTCTTTTTAAAAAGCATTTTAGAAGTGTCAATGGGAAGAGTGGGAAAGACACCTGCCAGGCAGGGCAGCCCTGGGCTCCTTCAGACATCTGCCGCTGCCTCGCAAGTGAGGAGAAAAAAAACAACAGACCCACATCTGCAACCCCCGTTTCAGCACAGTGTGCTTAATCTGAATTTTATGGCTTTGATAGCAGACGGTGGTGCCACTGTCACCAGCCCTTGCAGCCCCAGTCACGGTGGACACTGCGCATTTCAATACCTCCACCGCTAATCTTTCCCCCACTGCTCCCGTTCCCCGGCTGCTAATTTCACGCAGGCACTTAAACATGATGGATAATTGTGTTCTGCTTATCAATGTTTAATTTAAGGGCTGTTCCATCTGACCTGGATGCCCTCTGCAAGAGCTATGCCTCATTATTGATTTCATGGTCACACCTGTGACATTACCTGCTTTGTAGGAAGTAGACTTTGACATTCCTGCGAGGCTTTGGCAGCCAGAGCTAATTGTCAGAAGAATAATCGAGTCAGCAAAATCATTACAGGTGATCTGTGTGTTACCACTGTTTTATCTGCCTCTAATTAGGTGCAGGAGAGGTAACTCATCGCGGTGAGAGCGCCGCGCTGGCTCTGATGCCCACAAATAGAGCTAAGATGAGCTCAGGGGGGAAGTTATTCGTTAACAGCCGTGTTTCGGTGTGTCAGGGTCCGTCGTCTCCTTTCCTGGTGTGACAGGGTGGGATGTGATCCTGAGGGATGCAGTGTCCGAGAGGTGTTTGGGCTGGATCCAATGCCGGGGTGGATCTGGACCCAAGGTGGTAACGATGCTGCTGTGGTGCCCAGCACGGAGCGGTGTTTCCTACGTGATAAAAGCAGGTCATTTTCTTCAGACATGCTGGTCTGTGGTTTTGGGTGCTCCACCACCCCAGGCAGACCCTGGGGGAGAAGAAGATGGTGATGGAGCTTTGTCAGGTGCTTTTCCTGCTCACAGGGTTGTGCATTTGGCCAAAACGCTTTCTTCAGGAGAATGGTGGAAACAGCAGGGTTGGTTAGAATCATGGAGTCATAAAATGGTTTGGGTTGGAAGAGATCTTAAAGATCATCAAGTTCCAACTGTCCTGCCATGGGCAGGGACACCTCCCACCGGACCAGGTTGCTCAAAGCCCCATCCAGCCCGGTGTTGGTTGCCCACAGTCTCCACTGGGCAAAGGAAGAGCTGTTTTTAGCAGGAGCTGGATTTTTCAAAATAGAAGTTGGTTCTGGTAACAAGTTTGACTGAAATAGGCTGGAAATTTGGGCTTGCTTCCAGAGATGAGATGGCTCCCAAAACACTGATGGCTGCCAACCACTGATTTTCATTTTCTCTGGCACTGGGCAAAGGTACCCCTGTCTGTAAGGCACTGCTGGGGCAGAGCAATGCATCCTGGCTCCCAGGGGCAGTAGGACAGTTCTGGGGGTCCTGGTGGCCAAGCAGAACTGGTGGGGGTCCCTCCCTCAGTTACCAACATCTGCGGGCCCTTGAAGAAGGCAGTGCCATGTGCCAAGACCAGGAGCTGGAGCTTGGGGCAGGTGCTGACCTTCTCCCAGTGCTCTGGGGGGCCTCAGAGACCACAGGAGTTCATTTCAGAGGGAGCCAAGAGCCAGGTCCTATCCTTCCCTCTCTGGTGCCCTTTGAAATGTGTTTGCCCATTCGACTGGTTCAGTGCTGCAGTGGATGCGCAGTGTCCCTGCTGCAACCAGCATGGACATTCCTGGTGGATGGGGGCTTGCCACAAACTGAATGGGATGGTGCTGGAAGGGTGCTCCTCACACAGTTCTGTGGACAGGTCACAGTGAGCCAGTGTGGTGGCACCTCTTCATCTCCACTTAGCATAAACCTGAATTTTTTCTTTGGAGATACTCAAACCCCTCCTAAATATGTTCCTGTCTAACCTGCTCTGGGTGACCCTGCTCTGTCAGGTGGGCTGGACTGGATGTTCTCCAGAGGTCCTTTCCAACCCCTACGATTCCATGATTCTGTCATTCTGTGAAACCTGCCTTTTTAAAAATTGTTTCCCAGAAAGATCTTGGACTCCTGGTGGACAGAAGGATGCCCATGAGCCAGCCATGTGCCCTTGTGGCCGAGAATGTCAATGGCATCCTGGGGATGCATCAAGAAGAATGTGACTGGCAGGTTGAGGGAGGTCATCCTCCCCCTTTGCTCTGCTCTGCCCTGGGGAGACCCCATCTGAAGCACTGGGACCAGTTCTGGCCCCCCAGTTCCAGAAGGACAGGGAACTGCTGGAGAGGGTACAGCAGAGGACCATGAAGATGGTGAGGGGACTAGAACAACACTCTTAGGAGAAAAGGCTGAGGGACTGTGGTCTTTTTAGTCTGGAGAAGAGAAGGCTGAGGGGGGATCTGATCAACATCTAGAAATACTTGAAGGGTGGGTGTCAGGAGGATGGGACCAGGCTTTTTTCAGTGGTGCCCAGTGACAGGACAAGAGATAATGGGCACAAGTTTGTACGTTAGAAGTTCCATCGAAACATGAGGAGGAACTTCTTTGCTCTGAGAGTGGCGTAGCCCTGGAACAAGAATGCCCAGAGAGGTGATGGAGTCTCTGTCTCTGGAGAGAATCAAACCCACCTGGACACATTCCTGTGGGACCTCCTCTGGGTGACCCTGCTCTGACAGGGAGTTGGACTGGATGCTCTCCAGAGGTGCCTTCCAAATCCTATCATTCTAATATTCTGTGAAAGGCGCAAGGAGAGAGGGGAGGCAGCAGCCCCTGGGTTGCACTGGAGTAGTCTCTGCTCTGCGCAGATGAGCAGGTCTGGGCAGGCCCTTACTTGGGTAGAAGGTGCAAATGCATGAGATGGTGGTTTCTGCTGATGGAGCACCCGGTACTGGGCACGACATGGGCACATGCTGCATTGGGTGGCTATTCCACCCTGTGGTGACACCAGAGATCTGAGGAGGGACTCTTGATCAGAGAGGGCAGCCCTAGGATGAGGGGAAGGGTTTGTCACTGAAAGAGGGGAGATGGAGCTGAGATGTGGGGAAGAACTTCTTTGGTGTGAGGGTGGTGAGAGCCTGGCCCAGGTAGCCAAGAGAAGCTGTGGTTGCCCCATCCCTGGAGGGGTTCAAGGCCAGGTTGGATAGAGCTTGGAGCAACCTGGTGTGGTGGGAGGTGTCCCTGCCCAGGGCAGGGGGTGGCACTGGGTGGGCTCTAATATCCCTTCCAACCCAAACCATTCTGTGATTCCATGATTCTGCAGCAGCAGCCAAGGGGCTCTGTGAGCCCCCTCCCCACCACCTGAACCCCCTGCATTTTCTAATGTATCCTTTGCAGTAATTAATTACCTCTCCAGTGGGTTCATTTCTTTCATACTGTTGCTGGCAATCAGTTAGATAAAGGGAAAAAAAACATGTTGGTGCCCTGTGGTATTGAAAGTGAAGGGTTTTCACACTGTCAGGGTAATGAATTCTGCAAGGGTTTGAAGCACCTGAGCTTGGGGAAGTCCTCGTGTCATGTGTCTGGGAGTGACAACCCCCAGTGGTTAATTACTGCCATGGATGAGAGCTGAGCTGATAGCAAAATGAGATAATTTCATTAGTAGTTAAATTTGAAGTTAATTGGATTCACGTTTACACACAGTAGTATACAAAGACACACTTGGAAACACTCTTTGCCGCCTTTTGATTTTTTTCTGTTTTCAGAAGTATAAGAACTGAAGGACACTTCTAAACCATTCCCTCTGTTTTTGATCCATGGATTGGAGACAGGAGAGCCCTTTTCCCTGGCCTTCAGCAGCTTTTCCTGCAGCACGTACAGTTGCCAATGCCCAGGCACTGCTGGCCACCCCTGCTCAGAGGAGCGCTGCTCACCTCTCCTGCGGCGGGCTGCAAAATAATCTCTTTTATGGGAGAAAAACACTTATTGGCACTTTTTTTCCTTTGGAGAAATGGTAATTTGCTCTCGGTGCGAGCGTGCTGCCAGCTCCTGGTGAATGGAGGGAGGGCCGTTTTGCTGCATATCTTCTGTATGAAGAGCCAAGCACTTTGACACGTGGCTGCACCCCTCGGTCCCCCAGCACCGACCGATATTGTTGTTATTGGCCATTGTCACGTTCTGGCTTTTGGAATAATTTGGGATGAATTTTGGCAGGGATTCAGGCTGAAAATGATGTGCAGTGCTTTGTCCTCGTGGTGAGTTTGCAATGGTTCTGTGCATGCTCTGCTCCCCCGAGGCCACGGGGGGCTGGTGCTTCCCATCCCCGAAATGCCCTTGCTGTGCCCCGTCACCTCTCTGGACAGGTCCAGCTGGGATGGAACCAGATGTCTTCTGCTGGATGTACTCCCTCAGGTGACCTGGCCACTCATGTGCACTTGGGGTTTTCAAAGAAATTAGAACTTTCCCTTTTCACATCATTCTTTGTAAGTCATGTGCTCTGTAGACTATACATCACTGTGCCACATTTTTAGATCCTTTTTCTTCATTTCCTCTCCTCCTCTCAAGTTCTCATCTCATAAGGCACCTTGGTGTGAAAACTGAAGTTGCTGTTAAGAATAGTGCTTAATAGTGGAGGGGACTTAAAGTGGATGGGTCTTCGAGCAACCTGGCTGGTGGGAGGTATCCAGGGCAGAGATGGTCTTTAAGGTCTTTAAGGTCCCTTCCAACCCAAACCAGTCTATGATTCTATGGTAATATAAGTCCTGCTCATTAGTGTCCTAATGCTTAGAAACTTTTGTAAAACAATTCATGTTCAAACCTTTTAAAGAATTTTTTAAATTTTCTCTGACTACCCATTGCTGAGTATCTACACTCCCCACTGAGAATAAAAGAACTCACAGGTGGTCGATGGGAACTAGATGGTTGAGGTCCCTTCCAACCTGAACCATTCTATGATTTACCACTTCTGAAAATCAGGCCTTTGACTACACCCCCAAATGTGGGCACCCCTGGACTTCTGCAGATGCAGGAGCTTGGCTATGCCAGTGCCGTGCTGGGAAGCCCCAGATCCCGCATCACGGGCAGGTCCCCAGGAGCAGCAGGGGCTGCTCATGGACTGGTTGGGGTGCTGCAGAGAGCTGGGGCTGCAGGATGAGTGGTTTTCTCAGCGAAGGAGAAGTGGAGATCGCAAACTTGCAGTGGGTCAGCACCTGCAGAAAACCCAGGGTGCAGGCACAGGGGCGCCTGGGAGCCCCACAGGGCAACTGGTGGTGACCTCCTGTGGGAAGTGTGGTACCCACCCCCATGTCTACATCCATGCCATCCTCTCCAACTCAGTTACACACTGTCACTGCACGTTGCTGCCTGCCTGCTTGAGGGGCTGCCTGGCCAGTCTGTCCTTGTATCACACCTGGGTGTGAAGAGGGTGTGAAACCTCACCGTGTTTGGCATGCTGCAGCACCCTCAATCCCTCAGACCCACAGCAGCTTAACAAAGATATGGGGAAGTTTGCTCTTCATTGGAGAGATGGAAAGGCTGAGACCTGAGGTGGGTAAGCAGCTTGTCTTTTGCAGTACTTAACACTGAAAATGAGTCCCTTGACTGCATCTCCTGGATTGAGGCTTCTCCAGTCATCTCAGCCTTGGGTCTTTTCTGCTCTGCATCTTTGTTTTTCAGAGAGGGTTACTTTCCTGGGCCCATATGATGATGTATGATGTGATGATTGTGGAGCACAGATAACTCCGTATGCCCATTTTTTGTCCAAATGCCACTCCTGGTGTTCTTCCTGTTTTTATCTTACCTCCACCAAACTACCTCAGACCAGTCACTGGCTTAGTTGCAGTCCTGGTGGATGGTGGCTCTTGCCTCTCTGGTTTGTAGAAATAGGATGCTGCAAGAAAGCAGTGGACTATGTGGCACCAGGGGCATGCCATTCATGTTCATGTGGTGGCATGCCAGCTCCTTAGCATCACACCTGGCTGCTGGATGCTCTCCTGAGTCTCCAGGAAATGTTGACTCTAGCTGAAGGCTCCAAATCCTCACCTGCTGGCCTTGGCAGCCTGGGCCTGGGTTATCCCAGGTGCTGCTGGTGGTGAAGAGATGGAGTTTCGCTTCTCTGCTGTGGTGGGAAGCATCTGTGACAAGGTCACCTACAAGGAGACAGAGCTTGATTGGGACCCAGCCATGATGGGGGAAAGGATGTGCTTCCCTTCCTGGGACAGACAGTGACAGTTTCGCCACAAGAATATGGACCTTTTCTGCCTTCAGTAACACAAGCCTAGTGTATCATGTGTGCTTTGAATGCAGCCCCCACCTTACACAGGTTATCTAGACCCTCTCCCCTAAGACATTTCTGCTTTGGGTGCTGGCTGAGCGATGGATCCAAGCTCCCTTGCTGGTGGACCCCTTGGAGATGCAGTGTGAAGGAGTCTACCAGCCTCTCCATGGGGAGGCCACTCCTAGCAAGACTTATCAAGGTATCTGGGTGCCTGAAGCTTTAGGCAGTGGCCTCACAGCGTTGGCAGAAGGTGTTCTTGGAAAGCCCTGCTAGGCTCTGCTCTGGTGATGCTTCTCCACAGGCTGGAGCAGGCAGCTGAGCTGCTCTGTCCTGCCCAAGCCCAGGCCAGTGAGGCGAGAGGGAGGCAAATCTGCCCATGGCCACCCGACTTTAGACATCTAAAATACCCTTAAAAAGACCCCCACAAAAATTATTTAGGAATGAATGTGTCTTGAAGGACATCGGTCTCTGTGTCTCTGTGGCCCTGGAGGTATTTAAAAGCTGGGCAGATGTGGTGCTGAGAGACATGGGTTAGAAGTGGTTTTTTGATGGTTGGACTCAATGATCTTAACGGTCCCTTCCAACCCAGACAATTCTATGATTCTGTGATTGTTTTCTTTTTGGCTGCTTTTCTCAGGTGGGGTAGGAACACTCTGGGGTGGAGGCT
Source organism: Thinocorus orbignyianus (assembly GCA_013400375.1). NCBI lineage: Eukaryota > Metazoa > Chordata > Aves > Ciconiiformes > Thinocoridae > Thinocorus > Thinocorus orbignyianus. The sequence goes on from VXBW01008342.1 coordinate 60,770, forward strand.
GCTTCTGATCCTGTCTTTGTGCCAGGGCTATTAATGTATTAATAAATTATTCCAGTGCAATCACAACGTGCCAGTTCGGGAGGAAATTCTCATGGAGGAGAGAGGTGCTGCACCTCTTTTATTTCGTGGGGAGGGAGGGAGGCAGATCAGATGCAATTAATAGAAAGAGGTGGGGTTGCAGCACTTGGTCTTTGCCAGCCCTCCTTGGCCATCTCCCAGCCCCTGCCTGCGGCCTGGCTGCAGTGGCCTTGCTGTAGACATTTGTTGGTGGATTGATTTGGAAGTGGGTTGTGAAGAAAACCAGACCAGACCTGTAGAACATACCATCAGCAGTGGTGTCTTGATTTGCAGGGGAGATGAGATGCTACTTTTCTCAGCATCTCCAGTGGTGACTATGTTGCTCAGTACCCTTGACAATGACCCTAAGCGTGGTGGGTGGACAGTGGCTTTGGGGAAAGTGAAAAATGTAATATTGCAGTGTGTCAAAATAAATTGTAGGGCAATGCTTGGGGTTTTTTTAATAGCTATTGAAAGCTGTGGTGTGGGGGGTGGTCATGTGGGACAGGTTGGGAGCAGAGATCAACCACGGACCTGGGCACCTCTGGGAGACCAAGTGTTAGGCTGTTCCCTGGTGGCACCACCCTGCTGAGGAAGGGAACAGCAGTGGTGGCCCTTCTTAGGTCAACAGCCCTTCTTGATGGCCCTTCTTGGGTCAACAGAGGGCTCCTTGGTGGTGGAACCTGCGTGGAGGTCAGGCTGTGAGATGCTTTTTGTGTCAGGGACAGCCCTAAGTTGAGGCCTGCTAGCGCTGGGGGTGAAGTTTGCTTCTGTGACCAAATTTAAGTAGATCACAGATACTTTTGCCTTCCCCAGGCTGTAGAGATGACAGAATAAGCATTTAATTTTGTGTGGGAGAGAAGGAAGCAGGGCAGTGACGAGGGGAGAACATTTAATCTAAAAGAGCGTTTTTCTGCCTGCATTGAATAATTAGAATTCATGATACCCTTCCGTGAGGGATCTGCCTTCCCCTTAGAACCGGAGAGGAAATTAATCAATTGTTTTGAACCTCAAATTCTTTCAGGATATGGATGCACCATAAATATTCTGTAGGAAGGGCCTGGGAGGAACAAGGCGCCTCCCGATTTGTGGATGCGGAGCGATGAGGAAAGTGGGGCATGTGCTGAGAGATCGTGGCAGCGATGCCCGGCGCCGCTGGCATCTTGGCATGGACCCCTCCGTCTGGCGGGGATGATGGGGGAAGCGACCTTGGTGGCCGTGACCCGGGGGTGGTGAGCAGCAATTTGCAATGACTTGCGTTGCCATCTCTCATCTCATCAGATGAGATCTCATCCCTTTGATGTTAACAAAAAAAGGAGAAAGATTTTACAATTTTATTTTTAGATCAGTTTGAAATGAAATCATGGCTCAAAATCTCTGCCAATGAAAAAAGTTTAAAAATGGTTTTGGCTCCTGGGAAGACATTTAGTTTCCATCTCTCCAAGTCTAGAGACTTGAACAAATCACCATCATAAAACCAAATGCTTGCTTAAAACAATGTGAGCATGAGGATGTCTGCACTTCTTCTGGTCAATGGTGGGAGTGGAAGGGGTGCAGGGGGTCAAAGCCCAGCTCCCCAGTTGGGGGGCAGAGAGAGACACCACTGCCTGCTTCCCCCGGGGATATTTCCATGGAAGACCTGTGTGTACTTGGATAAAAAGACATGTTTTTGTGGTGTAAGTGGAGTGCCACATCAGGCTCTGTCTGTGAATCTGAACTTTCTTCTGGCACCGTAGCACACTGTATTTTAAATGGTCTTCACGTCTCCATGTCTTTTTTTTTTTCTAACTGTCTTTAATAAGAGATAAAAACAATATCCTGCTTTGCATTTAGATCTCTGCCAGCCGTCAGCCCGCACACTGTGGTTTCCTGGGGAGTTTTCTCAGAAAGTGTCATTAAGATCAGCGTTATTTCACATTTTGCTGTTTCTGACTTTACAAATCTGAGCTTTGGAGGAACTTGGGAATAGGGGCGAGCAGCTGGAGTTCAGGCAGGCGCCTTCGTCTCCCTGCGGAGCTCCGCTCTTCCCCCTTCCCATCTCTCACTTCGTCGGAGCTCCATGGCAGCTCGTAGAGAAAGCCAGGCTGTCCCTGCCCTCCCTGCCAGGCTGGAAATCCCATGCTGGCCCTCGCCGAGCTGCGATGACAAATGCATGGCTGTGTTCCGGGCGCTCGGGGAGATGTAAAACCGTGTCCGCTCGTCGCACGACGCTCACGTGGTGATTTGTTGGTTTGATTCCTCAGGTCGCGAGCTGGCAAGCACAACCCTCCCAGGATACCCTCCGCACGTCCCGCCTGCCGGACAGGGCAGCTACTCCGCTCCGGCGCTGACAGGAATGGTGCCTGGTGAGTCTTCAAAACCGGGAGAAAAAAAAAAATAATAAAAAAAAATTAAAGGGAAGGAAAAAGACAGCATTTCAGGAGGAACGCGTGGCACTGGGTGGATGCTCTGTGCCGAGGTGAGAGGGAGGCAGAGGCCACCGGGCTGGAGGGGAAGGGGAGTGAGAGTGATGCTGAGAGAGGGGGGACTGGGCTCCCTGGTGAGGAGACAACCCAGACTCTGTGCTACCACCGGGATGCTGAAGGACACCCCACCCTCCCTTTTGGACCATTCTAGACTCTCCTTGTTTGACGCAGGTTTTGTGTAACCCCACTGTTTTCTCCCAATGTGCTGTGTCCCTCCATGAGGACACATCCCAACCTCAACATTCCTCTGTGCCAAACGCCACCCATCCTGGCTGACTCCTGGGGCCCATGGAGTTGTCCTCAGGACACTGCATCTCTGTAATTTCCATCCCCTTTTTGGAGCCTTGGTGTGAGAAGTGCTGGCTGGCATGAACCGCCTGGTGACCAGCACTTGCCGTTGGGAGAGGAGGGTGCGCGGGCACCAGGAGTGGGCAGAGCAGGGTTGGCAGGCACATAATGTCATCACTGCCACCCTTCATCTGCTGATCTGCGGGTGACACCACGGTGCTGGCAGCTAGCAGAAGTGCCTGTGCAGCAGTGGGAGTGCTGAGCTGGCAGGGGTTGGATCCTGCTGGAAAATCCGTGCACTTCTTTCAGCCTGAGACAACCCCTGGGTTTTGTCCCCAGACCCTGCTGGCTTTGGTCTGTATGTGGCAGACATGCCTGGACACAAGAGAGAGTGGTATTTTGAGGCCCAAATGCATACATTAAAAGCCATGGATCTGATCTGAAAAGCAGTGATAACATGGAGATTCTTTTTCTTTCCCCTGTTGCCTTCCAAGCCCATGAGGACATTTGAGCCAGCTCTTTGGAGCCACCAAGGTCAGAGAGCTTCTGAGGAAAAGCCCCCAAAAAGGAATTTCATGTGTAATCACATGATGCCAGCATGTGTTGATTTAGAAAAAAATACTCACAATAAGAAAGTGGGAGTTGGTGCCAGTGATTTGATGTCTGGGATCCTTTGGGGTTAGCCTTTGTTACCAGCTTTGATTATATCCAGCTCTACCAGAAAACTAAGAAGTTAAGAAAAAATCAGCTGTTTTATGTATTAGAGTTTGAAACTGGCTGTGGAAGTTAGGTCATAGGTTGTGTAGAAACTAATTTTTACCCATAAAATGTAGTCTGTGAAAGAGCTGCTGTGAGGGTACGAGGTTTGGGAGGAGCGAGGACAAGAAGTGGACACCTAAAAACAAGTATTGCTTGACAAAAGCGTGAGGTTTGGTCTGTGTTTCACACTGTTTCTCGCGGACGGACGCAGAGACACTGTTCTCGGTATGTTTGTCGGAGCACTTTTTCAGAGCACTTTTCACTGAAAGCCTGCCTGTGGGCCCCAGTTCCTCCCCCAGATAAGGGGAATACTTGCTTTTCCACTTTGTTTTTGGTGTGCTGGAGAATCAACCCGTTCGGCTGTTGAGAAGCAGCTGCCAGGGTGGGGTGGCAAAACTGCAGGACGTGGGGCTTGGTGGTGCTCAGCCAGAGGAGGTGTGGTGAGAGTTGGGTGATGTAGAGTCATCCGAGCTGATTTTCCCGGGTAATAGATTTTATTTTTAACTACACATAGGCTTGTGTGACCTATTATATTGAATAACTGCACTGTTCCTCTCACTGGTTCCTTTAATAACAACCTTCTGCTCCAGCTAGTGTGAAGGTCAGCTGCAATTCCTGTACGTTCTCATTTAATTGAGAATTTGCTAACTAACATCCAAAATACCTTCTCGATCCTTCTTTGGCTCCTGTCTCCTGCAGGGCCAGTTTCAGAGCCTTGCTGGGTACCCGAGGGGCTGATCCAGAACCGGGTGAGAGCTCTGCTCTGGTGCTGTTGGCATGTCCCCACTTCTTCTGAAATATGCGAATTGCCTGAGCGCGTTTGTCGTACCAGGTCTCGGGGACTCATTTCACACCCTGCCACTGTCTTGGCGTAGCTTTCGGAGAGGCCTCTGTCAGAAATGTGCTTCCTCGATAAGATTTTTAATCGTTAGCCATGAATTTCTGCTTGTAATTAAGTAATTGTGTGAGTTAAGTGCTTGGAGACGTGGGATAAACGTATACATGATAAGACGTAGGCGATGTTTTGTTGCCTGCTTGTTGCTGCTGTGGGAAGACCTGTCCCTTTCCACGCTGCTGGTGCTCATCCATAGCTACCGGGACTCTGTGGGACGGGGACAAGCTCCCTGGCATTTCCAGGCTGGGAACTGGAAATCGGGGCTGTGTGGATTCATCTGCTTGCTCTATCTCTCCTCCAGTTCCACCCCGTTCATCCAAACGGGAGAGGCTCCACCCTCCGCTGGTCCCAGGTCCTTCACTGCCTCCGAGAACCCATCCCCACGGCATCTCCATGGCACAAAAACCTGGTCCATGCTGCCAGATCTCCTCCCCTCCTTCCCTGAAAAAGCAGAGACTTGCTTATCAGTGGGGAATTCCCTTTTTCATGCAGCTCATGTTCACAGAGAATAAATTAATCAAATATTGTTCTCTAAAGGAACTGAACAAGCAAACACGTGGCTTCGATTTCAGTCCAGAGCTTTATGAATGAGGATGTGGCATCACTTGAGGTGCCCATAAACATGTTCTCTCTGGAGGTCACAGGTCCTGAACGCTTCTCCTGCCCTTTGAAGGCTGTCACCCCACGGAGTTGACCAGAGAGGAGCTCTTGAGGCACTTCAGCTCCAACAGAACTGATGGCACAGGGCACAACAGAAAGTGTTGCGGCACTGATGGATGGGAAGGTGGATCGGAGAACAACTGTTGGGTGGTCAAGCCACCACTGCTGGGTTAATGCCACACTCCGGCTGGGTGCTGGTGGTATGTGTGGCACATGTAGCAGTGCAGGGTGTAATCCCTCCTGGTTGTCATCTTCATCTACAAATGGGGACACCTTGTGAGGTTCTCAGATGATACCCAACTGAGGAGTGCTATCAGTGTGCTCCATGGTAAAGCTGGAGGCAGCTGGGTGGGCTGGGTGAGGAACATTGAGTCCCATGAGGGCAGACATAAAATCCTGCAGCAGGGAAGGGAGGACTGTGCAACAGAATGGACTGAGGTTGGGCTGGCTGCTGGGGGGTCCAGGGGGTTGTGGGCAAGTAGGGAACTCAGACTGGCCTGCATGGGCAGGGAGGGCAACCAGCAGCAACCTCGTCTATAGCCAGAGGGAAAGGGTTGTCCCCCTCACCTGGGGACTCA
>VXBW01008342.1:83267-96883 GCA_013400375.1 Thinocorus orbignyianus
ACCCCAGAAGGAGTGTGTGGTCTCTCTGGCTGGGGATGATGACCCTGGAGACCTGGGAATGGGGTGGTGGTGGTGGATCTGACATCTTGGGTATGGGCAGCCCCTGGGAATGGAGACAGGACCAGGATAGGCGAAGGTTGCAACCAGCATCTTCTGCTGCAGCCTGGCAGCCCTCTCCTCCTTTTGCTGTAGGAAACCTACTCCTTCTCTTGTCATGCTGTGTTGTGCTGCGTGTATTTGTGTAGGGGAGAGGGAGGAGAGGAGGAAGAAAGAAAAGAGAGGAGGAGAGCAGGAAACTGTCATTTGTGGGAGTTTTCCTCAAATCCGCTGAAGTTTTGGTATTTATGTAGTGGTGGAGCTGGGTGCTCCATGGTCAGAACCCCATGGTGCAAGGCTCTGTCCTGAAGAGCTTGCAGATGAAGTATGAAACAGGAGGTGACATGTAAAGAGAACAAACATGGGGAGAACAGGAGCTAGTGAGGAGATAAACAGCAATAATTCCTTTGAGTCTTTTCTGTGCTTTTGTCTGGGAGGTTTCAAGGCCATCTGAAGCTGATGCAAGCTTCCCTCTCTGTGGGTTAAAGTGATGGATGGGTGCCTGGGACCAAACCCATGTTCTCCTGGAGATCCTGGCAGGGTACCCAGTATCTAGAAGATGAACTGGTCCATCTCCTGCCAGCAGAGAGCCTGACTGAGCAGCCCTGCCCTCTTGTTGTGTCTCTTGCCCTGGGTGCTGTACAAACGTGGAGACAGGGACCAGCCCCATCAATGTGTCCCAGACTCCTCTCCATCCTTCCTCTCTGTCCTGCTCCTGCAGCACAGGTTGGCCGAGAAAATCCCGCAAGCTCAGCAGACCTGGGCTGCGGTGTGAAAAGGACATCTAAAAGATGGCTGCACTCATTTATTTAATAATTCTTTCATCCATATTATCCTTCCTGAACGAGAATGGACAGTATTGCTTGTACTCAGGCCATCACTAGAGCACAGCACACACTGAAGAGCTCCTTTTCCCTCAGTGATGACTGTGGTCTCCAGTCAAATGACCTTCTGTTTTGTCTTTTTAACTTAGGGAGTGAGTTTTCTGGGAGCCCGTACAGCCACCCGCAGTATTCAACGTACAATGACTCCTGGAGGTTTCCCAACCCTGGACTCCTGGGTAAGTTGCCATCCCCACCCTGGGGTCTTGGTGGGAGTTGTGTCCCCTTTGCAACCCACTGGTGACCTTCTGCCACTGGAGTGGTCAGATGCATGTCCTGGTGCAGACCTGACTCCCCGTGCGGGACCACAGGTCTCCACTGGGGTGCACAAACACTCTCAGTTCCCTTTACCCCATGGCCAAACCTCTTGTCTTCTTCTTCCTAACCCCTGAAATCCTTCAATGGACACAAAGGGTTGCCAGAAGGCAGGACCCTAACTTTTTCTGAGGATGAGGATTGCAGTTCAGACAAATCTCTTTATGAGAAGCACCAGCTTCAGGGAGGCTCTGTGTTGGCCATGGCCAAGTACGATCCCTGTCGCTCCTCATGCTGTTGTTCCTCACTCATTCAAGCACTTTGTATTTCTCCCTGACCCTGCAATGTGTTTGCTCCCTGTTTGTGTGTTTGCCTGCCCCATCCCTCCCCTGCCAGGGACTACCATGCCCACACAGCCTCGCCGGCACTGGCACCATCCCCACGTGCAGTGGCCAGGGGGGTGGGGGGTGCAGGAGCCCCGTGGCTCCTGCAGGATCATGGCCCTCATGTGAAGGATAAACATAATCCATTTTACACCACTGTCAAAAGCTGGCCTACTTTGACCTTATATACATGTAGCATGCAGTAATTAGAATTTTTCCCTGCATAATTTGCATGGATGAGGTAAGTAAAATACCAATTAATTGTCATCTCTCAACACAGGAGTAGCATGCCTTAGAGATTTCCAGATTTATGGATGACAGGGCTGTTGTATGTGACCTCCAGCAGCGAAATAATTTTGAATTTTTGTCATACTTTTTTCATCCAGTTTCTTTGTTTTAAGTAATTGAGTCCCCATGTAATTGAGCCACCCAGGCTGTATTCATCATGGTTCTTGTCCTTAAACAAATCCTTGGGGAGCAATAGACAGCCTCTGCCTCCCATGCCATGGTGCTGGTGTAATGCTGCTATTTGCCGTGCCACATTTAAGGGTTTGTTAGCGCTTCCATCATAAATCAGCGGGCGGATCTCTGGCTAATATGGATGGGCATCACTGCACAACGCCGGGGGAGTCCCTGTGCTTCAGCCCGCAGTTTCCATGGCCACAGCCGGCAGTGCCGGCGGGGTTTTGGCTTAGCTGCCTGTGGAAGAGGCTTTAGTCAAGGAACTAGAAGAAGAAGAGGAAGGAAGGAAGGAAGGAAGGAAGGAAGGAAGGAAGGAAGNACCGGAGGGTACTGAGGGAGCTGGCAGAAGTGCTTACTGAGCCACTTCCCACCATTTACCAGCAGTCCTGGCAAACTGGAGAGGTCCCATCTGACTGGCGTCTACCAAGTGTGATGCCCATCCACAAGAAGGGTCAGAAGGATGATCCAGGGAACTCCAGGCCTGTCCGTCTGACCCCAGTGCCTGGGAAAGTCATTGAATAGATCATCCTGAGTGCCATTATGTGGCACATGAAGGACACCCAGGTAATCAGCCCAGCCAGTGCAGCTTCGTGAGGGGCAGGCCCTGCTTAACAAACCTGATCTCTTTCTGTGACAGTGACCTGCTTGGTGGATGAAGGAAAAGCTGTGGATGGTGTTTACCTGGACTTTAGCCCGGCCTTTGATACAGTCGTCCACAGTATCTCTTCTATGGTTCTGTGATTCTGAGAGGAGGAAGAAAAAGGAAGCACCTCCTTCAGAAGCCAGAAAGCTGCTTTAGGAAAATGCTGCTGCTTGGGCAGGCCTAGGCAGCCAGGTTTTGGTTGGCTTTTAAAATTTTTCTCATGAATTGGCAAGAACAGCAGGCATGACATGAAAAATAAATGAAAACGCAGCCACAACCCTGCCCTTCCACATGGGGAGAGGGATTTTGGCGAGGTTCCTGGGCTGTACACCATGATCCCAGCTGTGGGTGCACTGGAGCCACCCCAGAGCCACCCCAGAGCCATCCTGGAGACATCCCAGAGTCTTCCTGGAGCTCCCCACCACCCTGCATGGATGAGTCCTTCACCTCAGGAAGCAGCAGGTTCTTGGATCCCCATTTAAGGGGATGGGCTTATGACACATTTTGGGAGCAAGTTCCATCAACTGGAAGGACAATGTAGTCCCCATGGCATGGCTCAGGTCTCAGCTGGTGAGGAATTCTACGGGGGCATTGACTCAGCAGCGTGCCATGAGCAGACTTTTAAATGGGGGAAGGGCAGAAAGATTTAGATGCTGCCACTTTCCTTCAGCAACTGCAGCTTTCTTGAAATCAAAGTGTTTCACAGTAAAATGACAGCAACGCTGGCCTTTTTTGCTGGCGGGAGTTGTTAAACCCTATCATCTTGGCTTCCTTGTTTTTATGCTCTTTGAAATACTTTATTTCAATATTTTAAAAGCATTATGTTTTGGTAAATACAGACTCAGTCCCTGCGCAGACAACATTACGTTGCTTTGGGTGTGCACAGTGATTGGAGTTACAAGGCTGGAGGTTTTGATGCATCAAAAAGAAAAAGAAATGGGAATTCTTGTTCTTCAGCAAGTCCTAAGGATGAACTTACCATTCCAGCTGGGCCTGGTCACAAAACTGGGAGCACTGGAGTTTCCTGGAGGAAGAGTTGCCTTGTCTGACCACTGGCAGCCTAGCCTGGACACCCCTGCACTGCTCAGGTGGCTCCTGGTCACCAGGGGAGCTGGGCAGGGAGGTCTGGGTGAGCTGAACCTTGAAATCTCCTTCCATTTCAAGCCTTTCTGTCCGTAAAGCAGGAAAGCAAAATAGTGCTCCCTTTGAAAAGGCATTTATTAGTCAACATTTTATCACACAGGGAGTGGGAAAGGTCCATGACCCGTCCCCTAGGTGGGAAGCCCAGCCTGGCTGCCCATTGCACACAGCTCTGGAAGGCAGTTGATTGAGCTGGTACTCCCAGAGACACGGCAAGGTCCAGGTGCAGCTGTAGGACCCCAGAACATCCCCCTCTGTGGCTGCAGGGTGGACATATCTCTTGTCCCCTGCAGAGACCCCGCTGATCCACAGCTCTGCATCTTCCCCAGGAGCCTGATCCTGCAGCCCCTTCTCCCTGGGTGCCTCCCACCCCCACTGGTAATTCAGGGCAAGTAGGAATCTGTGGCAGAGCCTTAAAATCCTGCTCCAAGTCCCCTTGCACGCCCAGAAGGCTCCCTGTGATGAGCCCCAGCACCTGCAGAGGAGAGGAGGTTAATTTAAACTATATCCAGGATGCTTCCCCTCTCCTCAGGAGTATACGTGAGTGTGTTCAGTAATTCTCTCCTGAGAGCAAGCTCTGGCAGTATCAGCCTCAAAGCAGAAACCTTGACAAAATTAATCAGGACTGGTACATGGACTGACACAGTTTGTTTTACTAAGTCCCGCTCCCTTCACCAGGATGAAAGTGTAATACTGTAAGCACTTAACAGCACCTACATTCAATTAATTCCCTGCGCCAGCGAGGAAGAATTGCTCGGCAGCAATCACGCCAGACCGAGACCTGTGAGAGGGGAGCTAAAAGGAGAGATGCCGTGATCTGCAAGTGGCAGGAGGAAAGGATACTTGGGCTTAAAAAATGACTTTTTTTTGGCAGAAATAAAGAGCACAGGAACAGAGAAAGAAAAATGCAACCTCCTCTCTAGGGCAGTCCTGAATTGTCATAGAATCATAGAATGGTTAGAGTTGGAAGGGACCTTCAAGATCATTGAGTTCCAGCCCCCTGCCCTGGGCAGGGACACCTCCCACCACACCAGGTTGCTCCAAGCCCCCTCCAGCCTGGCCTTGAACCCCTCCAGGGATGGGGCAGCCACAGCTTCTCTGGCCAAGCTGGGCCAGTGTCCATACCCCATAGCACTTGTGGAAGGGGAGATGACCAAGCTGTAGTCCTCCAGGGTGGTCAACAGAAGCAAGAGAAGAAGAAGGGAGTTCCCTGCTGGTGCTCTGCAGCATCAGCCTGCTCTCCTGCCCTATCATCAGCCCCAGTGGTTCCTGCACCCACGGCTGTGTCAGGCCATGGGAACCTTTGCTGCGTGGGGTGAGCCAGCAACATGCCCTGGTGGCCAAGAACACCAATGGTCTCCTTGGTGTGCATCAAGAAGAGTGTGGCCAGCAGGTTGAGGGAGGTCATCCTCCCCCTCTGCTCTGCCCTGGTGGGGCCACATCTGCAGTACTGGGTCCAGTTCTGGGCTCCCCAGTTCAGGAATGACAGGGAACTGGTGGAGAGGGGACAGCAGAGGCTACAAGGGACTGGAGCATCTCTCTGCTGAGGAAAGGCTGAGGGACCTGGGGTTGTTCAGCTGGAGAAGATCAGACTGAGAGGGGATCTCATCGATCCTGAGCAAAATCTAAAGGGTAGATATCAGGAGCGTGGGGCCAGACTCTTCTCAGTGGTGCCTGTGGACAGGGCAAGGGGCAATGGGCACAAACCTGAACATAGGATGTTCCATCTAAGCATCAGGAGGACCTTCCTTCCTGTGAGCGTGGCAGAGCTCTGGCAGAGGCTGCTCAGAGAGGTGGTGGAATCTCCAACTCTGGAGACATTCAAAACCCACCTGATCACATTCCTGTGCAACCTGCTCTGTGTGACCCTGCTCTGATAGGGGGTTGGACTGGATGGTCTCCAGAGGTCCCATCCAAATCCTGCCAGTCTGGGTTTCTGGATAGCTCAGTGCCACTCCGACAGTGGCCAGAGGGAGGACAGACCTCGAGTTCCTAGAGGGGTGGGGTGGGAAGGGCACACAAACCCCTGGCACTCGCATGGCATCTTGTGGCTGTAGCAGCACCCCCATCTCAAAGCCGTAAAAGGAGTTGGAGAAAGGGACATCTTTCGTCTTTTATTTTTCTTTCCCTCCCCTCTGTGCTGTGGATGACCTGGAAAGGGAGCAGAGCAGGGGCACACTTGGTGGTGTGACGCAGGTGAGCCCGAGCGTGCCTGGGGCTCAGTCTGTCACTGCTGGCACGTCCTGGCATGTGTGCTGGCGCGGTGTCGGCTCGGCACGCACCCGGAGTGGGCAGCAACAGCACAGCCCTAATGAAGAAAAACGATTCAATTTCACCCTGGGCTTGTTGCAATAACTTCTCTACCATTTCTGCTTGTTTGGCTTCATGCTGCTGGCTGTGGGTTTTGCTTGACGTGGTGTCCCTGCTCCCAGCCAGCTGTGGTCCCTCTGTCATCATGGTGCTGGTGCCGGCACGGTGTCGTGTGAGGGCAGGGCTTGGAGCCCATCAATTAGGATTACACTCAGTTCCTCTGTGAAAAGATTAGAGAACAAGTAGGTGCCAGAAATGACTGTGTCAAGAAGTAAATTGATGGCAGTATGAATTAGAAAGAAAAAACAGTGCAAGGACGGACAAGTCTGTTCTGGATGTGGGCACGGTGACAGGGAGGAAGACTGAACACTTTGTGATGTGATGTTTTCATTTCTTACTTTAAATGCAAGCTTTTTTGATTTCGCTGCTGAAAGGCAAGCTGGAAAAATCAAACTTGAGAGAAGTGTAAGGTCTTTGGAAAGGGTGAGAGAAGTGTTGGGCTTTGGTACTTGCTCTGAATCAGAAAAGCAGTGCAGGAAGAAGGAGGGGGAAGGCAAAGTCCCTGACCCCCAAAAGACCCACTTTACCCCAAAATCTCAGGGATCTCTGCGTCTGGCTCCAGTGGGACCCACATGTCACTCAGCTGGTCAGGGAGAAATTGTTTGGTGCCACTGGAACCCTTCCCTTGATTTCCCACTCCTCTGCCTGAGCTGAGCTGCCAAGGCTGGTGCAGGGTCCTGTGGTCTCCACTGGTGGTCATGCCTGGGAGCTGGGCACTACCACCCCCTGCTCCCCATTATCCTCTTGGTGCTGTGGTGGGTGAGAACAGCAGCTCCAGACAGCTCTTTTTGGGCCAGCAAAGCGTTTTACACTAAGGTGCTGTCTGCCCCTCAATGGGAGGTGATCCCCAAGGACTCCTGGGCACCAGGGACAGATGTGACCGGGCACAGGCCCACAGCCTAGGCACCCCAGCAAGTGCAGCCCCCAGTTCACTGACCACAGAGAACATCCCCAAAACCCCAGATAGACAGGGTGTGAATATTTCAAAGTCTGGTGAGATGTTCAGTATGCCTTTGTTCATTCAAGGCTGCCTTGTTTGACCAATAAGGTAAAGGTAGGGAGCTCAGCATTGCTGGAAGCTCCTGGCTGCGGACACTCATGAGATGAGACCCTACAGCCAGCCTGCTCCAGAGCCGTTCCTCGCATTTACTCTTTCTCACTTTTCCAAATCTTCCATGTATCCTGATGGGACTCCTTCCAATAAGCTTCTTCCACACTGCAGTGTGTCTTGAGTCTCAGGCAACTGGGAAGCTGCAGGTGACTTAGAAACCAAGCTGGTAGCACCCTGAAAATTTTTTTCCCCCACTCTTTTCTTACACCACTTCAGAGTTGGTTTCTTCTCCACTGCATTTGGAAGATGTCTAATAGCTGGTGTCTGGTATCTCTCTGGATACATCTGAAGTCAAAGACCTCTCCTCATCCAAGCAAATGGTCAAGGTTCCAAGTCATCCTTTGGTAACAAAGTGATCTACCAGCTCCTAGCTCTCTGCAGGGCAGATAAATCATTGCCAATATTAGCCGTGCTTTGTCCTGCTGGAGGAGTGCCTTGGCATTCATCAGCCTGGAAAGCTCTATGTGTTGCCTGCATAGTTCATTGAGGTGTGAAATGCATGTACTCAATCAAAAAGCAGAGCATAAATTTGATCAGTTTGAGGCTTAAGTGTTCATTTCAAAAGCTGTGGATATCAGCGACTTTGTTGGATGAGGCATTATTTGCTGGAGGTGGGCTTTAAACTAAGTTCTGAGTTCAAATTTGTTACCAAGTGAAAGTTGCCAATTTTTTTCTGAAGACAATTTCTCCCTTCAACTTTATTGGATGCTGAAGGACTTTCCCTGGCTGGGCAGAATCTGGTGCAGTGTCCTGATTCCAAAGCAGTCTAGTAGAATGAACACAGCCTTTCTTTCTGGAGCTCCAGGGTCACTGACAGAGCTAAGCAAAATCCAGGGGCTTATTAGAAGTAGATAGAAGTAATTTGAGAAAAGGGGGAACTGTTGTTGAGTCGAATGGAATATGTTGAAGGCTTTGTGGCCCAACCTCCTCCTCCTCCCCCTGAAAGGAGGGGAAAAATAAATCAGAGAAATCAGAGCATGGGAATGTGCTGGGGGCTGGAATATTTTTGACCTTCCATTCTGAAAAACACTTCAGTTTTGGGGTGAAGTAAATGAAGCGAGTGTTTTGAGTGGAGGAGGGAACCAGGTACCTTATAGGCACCAGAAATGCAAAGCGACAGAACCGTCCTCCTCCAGAAAATGCCTGAATGGCTTTTTTTTTTATTCTTACTGGTGTGTCTCTGAGCCCTCCGCCGCCCGCCTCAGCGGGCTGCGAGCTGGCACCCTTCCACCTTTGTCTTCCTCACGCTCATCCCCTTCTTTTGCAGGCTCCCCCTACTACTACAGCGCGGCAGCCCGTGGGGCGGCCCCACCAGCTGCCGCCGCTGCCTACGACCGCCACTGACGCTGGCACGGGCTGCGGGCACTGCCTGGGGCACCGCCGCGGGTCCCCCCGCCACCAGCAGCGGGAACGGAGGGACGTACCCCGGAGGAACGTGCGAATTTGGAATTTGTGCTCTTTGGACTTGGCGAACTTGGTGATTTGTTGTTGCGTTCTCAAACCTGGTCGCCCTGGCTGGGTCTCAAACCAGACAAAGGACCAGGAGGGAGCGGTTCTCCTGACGCTCTGTGTGATGGAAAACGCGCGGTAGCTCTGTGTCTTCTGCAGCCGGCTGGCTACTGCTTTAGTGTCCTGTGGGTGCCACGGCTGTATCTGGGGATAAGGAAGAGGTGTGAGCAGCTCCCCGCGGGGCGGCTTCCTCTTGCTGCACACTGAAACAGGCTGTGAGACTCAAGGCAATTTTCTTTTATTTCATTTTTGTTTGGTTTGGGTTTTTTAAATTTTTTAAAATATTTTATTTTATTTTTATTTTTTGGTGGCAAAAAAATAACAATAATAATATCAGTCTGCTCAATTTTACACAAGCACCACTGTAAATACTTGCTTGTTTGTATTACTAGGAGAGTGGCTTAAGCATATTCAGCAACGTTGTACAAATATGAACTCAAAACGCATCTGACAATGCGTTTTGAAACTGGTGCACTGATTCAAAGAATTCAGTAAGCTTTAAGCAACTTTGAACCAGGTTAACACTCATTGTGGCTACGTTTCGGGCTGCTGTTACTTCTGTATAGAGCGCCCTGTCTGACAACCATGTGTGACCGTGCTACATGCTGGTATCAAACACGTGGGCCACTGAAGAAATGGGCAGTTTCGTGACATTTTACTGCTTAATATTCATTTATGTTAATTTGTCATCATAACGAGTACTGAAACAAATTCTCCGGTTTCACGTTAAGCAGCATTGGGGAAGGAATTCCTAAATAATAGTCGACACCTTATGTACATCTCAATAGGTTGTGTGCTCAAACCCAGCGATGGGTGCCCTGGGAGGAAGGGTGAGAAATACCAGGGGGATGATTTTTGGTTGAGTGGACATGTTGAGCGGGACGTACCGAGCGCGGGAGCAGCCACATGCGCTTCCCGGGAGAAATTGAGGAGGAGGGTGCTTGTTCTGGGGGTCTGCGCATTTCGGTGAAGGCGTTTCCAATTGGAGTCACCGCAGTCCAGACATGGGCTGGGGTGGACTGTGCCCCATTAATCCCACTTTTCTTCCCTTCTGCTCGGAGAGGGAGTGCTCATAGTGACATGTCCTGCAATGTGTGGCTTCCTGGGGCTAATGAATTGAGGAGAGCGGCTACAAACGACCTGCCTAGCAGCTACACCAATCACTGCCACCCCATGGAGACAGGACTGCTGGTTTCCCCCTGCCACAGGCTGAGGTGCAGCCAACCTCGATCATATATGGATGACGGATGTGACCCCATCCCCTCCTCCTGAGGGCAATGGAGAAGCACCCTGGCCCTGGTGAGATGAAGACCTGGCCATGGTCACCTTATTTCCCACCCAACCATCCTTACCTACCCGGAGCAGCACAGGCACTACAGGGTGGTCCTGTGTGTGTCCTACAGCTGAAGAAAGGCTGTTGGTGTTGAACCTGAGAGGCTTTCCCATGGATGAACTTTCATGTACAAATACATCCTTCCAGCTGAACAAGCATTTCTCTGAAATGGCAGCTCCTGAGTTAACATTCTTCTCTCTCCTCCTCTTCTCTCCCCACCACTGGTGCTGCTGGTCCGGTGTCCTTAGTGGCCATTGACCTGTTGAGAAGCTCCTTCTCTGACTCCAGTGGCATCTTCCCACACTATGGAAGCGCAGCTGTCACTTCCACGTTTCCAGGACAGATGTGCTCAGGTCCTCAAAAGCCATGGAGGCACCCAGGTCCTACCAGCTTAACGATGCTTCAGCAAGATGTTCACAGCTCCCATCAGGGGTCTTGGCCAAATTTTGTCTTTAATCCAGAAGTAATTTTTGTGACAAACTTAGCAGGGAGAAAACTCCTGCTTTTCCTCTTTCAGTGAGTAATAGCTGATACCCACCTATTTTTAACTGAAGACAAGTAGCAGCATGAATGGATTACACGAGGAACCTTCTAAAGCATCGCTTCGGTGTTGTTCCTTTCTGAACACTCCATGATGGCTTGATACACCTAGGTGACAAAGCTGCAAAGAGTGTTTCTGTCCCTGTTTGCTGGTGGCATGATGATGCCCCACAAACCCCTGGCAAGGGGTGTGGGTTGTTTGCACCCAAAGCATGGACACCTTCCCTGTGAGCTCAGAGAGGGATGAGGCCTTCCAGTGCTTTGGTTGAAGAAAAGAGAAATAATGATTTGACTGCAGGCCGTAAGGGTGTGGGTGATGGCTCCAGAGAAGCGGTAGGCTGAGCTACACCAGCTATGGAGACACTACCCACTCAGTGACCAGGCTGGGCTAAAATGAACCTTTCCATCTGTGCAGTGAAGGAACAGCAGCTCTTGTTGATGCGGTGAGGGTCCTTCACTCACTCTGTGAACTGCCCAGCAAACTCGCTTACTTTATTTGTTTCCTCAGTGGCTTGGCTTGTGTGACATGCTCTAATTCAGATGACACTGAGGAGACCAAACACAAGACTTTGGCAGATGTTGGCATGCTCAGGACAGAGGCTCTTCTAGTTGAGTTGGGGACTTAGGAAATGCTCAGGGGGTGCATTTCCCCTGAAGGACGCATGGATGCCACTGGCTGAAGTGACCCGAGCAGCTCAGACCTGGCTGGCCCTTTCATTTCATTGGGACTCCCTGAAGTTGGACCTCAGAGACAGAGCATGGTGGTGAAGTCCATCCCTCCAGTCAGAGGAAGAAGGCAGCAAACAGGTCCCAGTTGGAGCCATGGAGGGGGAACTCCAAACTCCCACCCTTGCACATGTGAGGCAGGTGCCTGCACCCACCACATGTCCCAGAACGTGGCAACTGAGCTTGCTCCTATCTTCTGGGACTGCTTCCCAGCAAGTAAAGCCAGTTAGGGTTGGTCCATTGCATATGCATGACATACTTCTGGAAAAGACACTTCTTGACAGTACTTTGTGTTTGTGAGAATATTTCACCTGGGGCTTACAAACTGCTTTCCTCAGGAGGCCAGGGCTCTCTGTCCACAGTCTTCATCACAAGAATGCTCCTCCTTGAGATGTATCTTTGAAAGGCACCACTGGAATAAGGTGGTTCCCTGGGAATGCTGCCCACTCCTCCATGTCTTGGGGGGGTCAGTGACTGAGGTGGGAGGTAGAAGCTGGAAGCAAATGACTCCTTGGGGCTTCAAGGAGGGGAGAGAGCAAGACCAGAGAGGGATTTGGGGTCTCCTGATGACCTTTTGCTCTGGAGGGATACCCTGGGGAACAGCGTATCGCTACTGGACCCGTGCAGAAGTCAGCCCCATGGAGCTCCTTCAGACATTTTCAACACCAAGCCCTGTGATACACTCTGCGAGATGGAGGGTTTTCCGGCAGTATGCACGGCAGCAGTAAATTTATCAAGTACATTGCCAGCACGGACAGGCTGAGGAGTGAAAAGTGCAAGATGGAGAGGGAAAACACTGCCGTAGAGCTAAACCAGTGAAGGCTGTGAGCCAGGATGACATGAACTGACTTGTTGAGGAATCCCTCAGTCGAACGCTGTGAGAGAGTGACTGTAAAGGTGACCATAAAATGCTGTGGGCATTGAATTTGCTTAGCATCCATGTCCAGAGGCTCAGTTTTGGAGGCATTGTCATTAGACAGCTCCACTGACTGCAGAGCTCAGGATGTCTTGGGCCCAGATCCACAGAACGAAAGCTTTGTTTGTTTGCTGTCAAACCAGGAAAACACTCTGAGCTCTGAGAGTGTGGGGCAAGAGAGAATGTGTTGATTCAGAGATGTCCCAACAGGACTCTGACCCATGCAGGGACCATCAGTGTCAGGGCAGCTCCCGAGGCTGAGGCACTCAGAATAGAGACAGCAAGGGAAGAAATAGCACAAGAAAAGAAAAAAAAAAAAAAAAGGGAAAGGAGGAAGAAGAAGGATGCTGAGAGGTGGATTTTGGAAGGGAGCCTTTCTGGCTGGGGAGAGATGGTCCATGGATCTCACAACTGTGGAGTGCTCTTGCCCATCCTCTCCTTGGCTCCCTGTGGTGAGTCCTGCAGAGCTGGGGTGGCACGATGGGCTGCCTGTGCCAGCAATGCCCTGCCGTGTCCAGTCTTAACTGTTGGGGTTGTGTTCCTTTTCTTATTTTCTTTATTTTACCTATTCTACATGTCCTTCAGCATGGAGGAGAGAGGAAGCCATGTTACGGTGTCGCGTATTTCCACCCACGAGTACCCATAGCTTCAAAGAGCCGTGGTATTTCGTGGAGTTAATATGTCCTCCCCAGTGCTGGGCTTCTCCTTGCGTGTGTGCACCCAGGACACATGAGGCCATGGCCACCGCAGGAACCATGGCGTTAAGCTGACCCACCCTGTGACTCTGTCCCAGTGAATGCTGGGAAAACCTGCTTTTTATTCTGGATTCTCTGAGAAAATGACGTTAGAGGGCCAGCAGTGATGTGCCCTGCAGCCTTTTGCTGAGCATGTGGGCGATGGTCCTGTACAGGTGATACCCATCGTAGCAGGTGGCTGGCACCAATGAGGGCGCTGGGCACATGTCCTGAGCTGTGGCCACCACTGCTCCATGCCTAGTGGCTGGGGACACCAGCCGAGGAGCCCAGTTGTGCCCCTCAGACAGAGGTAGGTGTTACTGCAGCACGAGAAACAGAGATCCGCAAGGATCTGAAACTTTTAGTGGCATTTTTCTGGTGGAGCTGAGATGCGATGTGCAAATACAGTGTGAAAAGCATGTTGGAGAGGTGCCTGGTGCCAGGGTTGTGGCTCTGTTGCCACAGCAGACACCAGTGCTGGCTCTGGTGGTGGCTCCGCTCCTCGCTGGTGCTGCCG
>VXBW01008342.1:102604-118952 GCA_013400375.1 Thinocorus orbignyianus
GTCCCTTCCAACTCCAACCACTCTATGATTCTTCTATGAGTTCTAAGAGTCTACATGGTAAGAAAATGCAGGAGAGGTTGGTGCTTTGGCACACTGACCTCATGCCTTTGGATGACCACACACTGATCCTGCAGGAACCTGCCATAGGTTTGTCTGGGTTGCCTGGCTCTGGGGTTGGCCATAAAGGTTGTTCCTTGCAGAAGGACAACAACTGCCACAGAAGGTGTAGAACCCTGCGGAGAAGGTTTTCAGGATGTCCTGGGGGCACCCCATTTCTAATACGGGCAGACATTGTCCAAGCTGCTGAACTCACCTCCGTCCACACATCTCCTGGGGCGATGTGACCTGCAGCAACTTCTTATCGAGGCACCATCTGCCCCCACATCTGGGTTCCAATTCACTTTCAGCAAACTGATTCTCATATGGCTCTACTCCCTTCCTGGGGAGGGGAACAGCAGTTACCCAGCTGGTGGCCTCCAGTGTTGGTAGGGATGTGGACACCACAGCAGAGCCAAACTATGACCATAAGTAGGGTAGTCCCACCACTGTGTTAGGGCAGGACTCTGGCAGTAGATGGGGCAGTCCAACCACCAACTGTCCCAGCTCCCAGTGATGAGGGCTTATGTTGGTGAGGGTGCTCCTGCTTGTGTGCCAGCCCTGTTTCTCACAAAAGGACCTTGAGGAACCCTGGCAGCAGAGCGCTGACCAGAGCTAGAGGGGTCTCCTCCACGTGAGTAACAAATCTCCAGATCAGAGCGCTGCTGGTGTCTCCCTGGCAAAGCTCTGAGACTTGGCTTGCAAGAAGCTCTTGAATCACTCTGACAAAACTACCGTGGTGTTTATCTTGATCCTCATGTTTAAATTGTATTTAGGCAAGAGTCTGTCAACAGGATTTCTGATGTGACTGCAATACTAGGTATTGTTAAGCAGCAGTAAGAACTCTTCCCTGCAGGTGTCCAAGACCAGGCTGAATGGGGCTTTGAGCAACCTGTTCCAGTGGGGGTTGTACTCTGCCTAGGGCAGTGGAGTTTGAACTTAATGGTCTTTAAGGTCCCTTCCAGCCAAAACTGTTCTGTGATTCCTCATACAGGCAGAGAGATAATCTGCCTCATTCCTGCCACATGCTTCCATTTCCCTGTGTGCAATCAAAAGAGAAGTGATGGCTGTTCTGGGCTGGAGGACAAACCCCAGTTAGTTAGTGACCCTCTGCTGGGACTCACTGGCTGTGTTCTGGCCGGGTGGCTTACCAAAAGGAAGTGAAGTGAGGCACACAAAGGATGGACAGCACAGGGAATGAAAAAAAGCCGTGTCCCAACACTTAGAGATGTGTGGCTATTCCACCTTTGGTTGGAAAAATACCTGATCTAAAAGAAGAACATCAACCTGTTCTAAGTCAATTCTGGTGGACAAGCCTGATTCAAGAGCTCCAGAGCACCTTTAATTCGCACTTGTGAAAATGACATTGGATGTATATCCTTGTTTGCCTTATAAAAGCCCAATTTAATACTTTGCTTTCTTTACGCAACATTCTCCTGAAAATCTTTCTTCTTGCTTGTCTCAAACATTCTCTGCATGTTCTAATTTGAGAGGCTGCTAAATAAACCAGAAGGTGCAGGATTGTTTGTCTCAGCAACTGAAGCCGGGACTCTGGGTTTAAATTCACTGACTAAAAAAATTGGGCTGATTACCAGACTATGAAAGGTTCAAAATGGAGCAAGTTGAGTGTGCCTGCTCAGGGGGATGGGTAGGTGCAAAAGCTCTTGAATACAAATCAAAGAGACCAATACAGGGGGAAGAAAAAAGTTAGGGAAAAAATGAGTGTTCAGAGCAGGAAAAAGAGAAGGAGAAGTAGGAGGAGGAGGAGGAGGAGAAGAGAAGGAGAAGAAGAAGGAGAAGGAGAAGAATGAAAGGGAGAGGGAGAGAGAGAGGGAGAAAGATGAGGGTGAGGAGGAGGAAGAGGATAGTTTTTGGTGGCAGATCTCTTTTGATCAGTGATGGTGCAGGGTCTTAGCTGGTGGATCCTGTTCTGCACTGAGACAAGGCTACAAAATGAGAGGCTTCTCATGGAAAGAGTTATCAGGAGTTGGTCCCTTGGCATTTTGGGAGGAATTTGGTCCCTTAGTGGTTTGGGGAGAACAGCTGGTTGTCTGGTTGGTTAGATTCACTATACACTGTTGGAAACAGGAGAGTACAGGTGAAAAGAAAGGGAAATGGCTTAGGGTTTCTAAAATAAATGCAGCTAGAAGATGTAGAATGACTTGATTTTTGGGTTTAGATCCTTCTTTTCCTTATCTCACCCCAGAAAGCAGAGGCAACCAAGTCAGGTGTGAATGGTGTGTGAGAAGAATGTATGGGTTTGACATGAGGGTGTGTGGAGAACAACTTGAATCCTGAATGAAAGTCTCCAACAGAGTTGACCTCTCAGTCTTTTGCAGCAGAGAAGATAGTATAGTGTGCCCAGAACCATGGTCTGAATTGGGGCAGAGGCAGCAATGTTTGGTACTAGGGGCTCTACTAGGCAAACAACAGCTGAATTTCATTTGGATGCTGGAGACCCCGGGACTGTGTGACATCTTGGAGGGGGGTGGGAAGGAGCAGGAGTTACAGCACCAGCACATCTCCACACCTCCATTTCTTCTCGTACTCTGTGCCCAGCCTGAAGACTGACAGCAGTGTGTGTGTTTCTGTATGTCCAACAGCAGCGCCTTCATCCTGGCTGAGCTTCCAGAGCTCCTGAAACACAGCAGATTGCAGGAAATTCTGGGTTTGGAGCTGGTTTGACAGGGCTTTGTGCCAGCAGGATCATGCTACCATCCTGTTTCGTATTCTGTCCTTCCATTTTGTTTATGGTGATTTTATTTTGCCTAACAAAAGTGTGAAAGTCAAGAGGTGTCCGTTCTGTTGCTGTTGTTAGCAAGACCAGTGATTTAATGGTGGTCACAGACACACATAAGTTAAATATTATGAGTAGAGAAGGTAAGGCATTGACAGGTTTTGCACGGAGGAACTGGGCTAGTTGACACATGCCAAAACCAAAGACACCAAACCAAAGCCATACTGGTGAACCTCTGCTCACCTGCCTAGATTCAGACAGGACCAGAGCATGTGAGCAGCTCAGATGCATGACACATCTTCATTTATACTGATCCTCAGGAGAACTGAAGCCTAGAAGGACCTACAGAATTCAATGACTGTTGTATTCAGTACGGCAGCCCACAGGACAGACTCCCTGCTGTCCAGGACAGATGACTTGTGGCTACTTACATGGCCACAGTCAAAAAGATCCTGACAAAAAGTGGCTGAGAGGATGGTACCAGGGCTCTGTAGGCACACAGATGATGTTCTACTCTGACCTACTGACCTACTGATTAACACCAGTACAGAAACATCAACATCAGAACCTCTCATAAATGGCCTGAACATGGCTCCTGTGTCTGTTCTGTGGCTGTGCAGAGCTGTGGCGACCACAGACTCAGCTGCCTCTCTTTAATATTGGTACAAGACAAGGTGCCAGGAGAGTCTAAAAACAGAATCACAGAGTGGTTGAGGTTGCAAGGGAACCTTGATGGTCACCTGGTCTGACCTCCCTGCTCAAGGAGAGCTTCCTGGAGCAGATTGCCCAGGACTACATTCAGAGGGCCTTTGAATACCTTCAAGGCAGGAGACTCCACAACCTCCGTGGGCAAACTGTGCCAGTGCCTGGACACCCTCACAGTGAAAAAGTGTTTCCTGATGTTCAGAGAGAGCCTTCTGTGGCCCAGTGTGTGTCCATTGCCTCTGCTCCTTGCACTGGACACCACTGAGAAGAACCTGGCTCCCTCATCTTGATTCCACCCATGAGGTGTTTATACACATCAATGAGATCCCTTGTAAACATTCTCTTCTCCAGGCTGAGCAGTCCTAGCTCTCTCAGACTTTCCTCCTAAGAGAGATGCTTTGCCCCCTTCAACGTCTTAGTTGCCCTTCCCTGGAGTCTCTCCAGTAGCTCTGTGTCTGTCTCATAGTGGGGGTCCTAGGCTGGACACAGAGGAAGTCACTGCAGAATTCAGATTTCCAGACCCAGCGTGGACATCATCTCCCACCCGAGAGGAAATCTCTGCAAACTGTTTTTGCTGGATTTCCCCCTCCGCAGTTATTTAGCTGTGAGCAGATGCTGATGTGCGGGTGATTTTTCAATATATTATCACCTCTTCGTATGATCAATAAAAATTTAAATGAGGAGACCTTGGCTGATTCTTTAAATCCTATTATACCCAGACACCAATATTTACAACCCTTGACAAAATTAAGCATTTTAGGACACAACCACAGCATAATAGCATTTGCAAGATGCTTTCTAATTTTTCGTTGGTGTGATTTGTGTGCTTTTTTAAAATGCTCTGCTTGCAGTTTTCTGTGTCACACCACGCATTTCATAAATAGCATGGACACAGCCCTGGTGGCACATCCTTCCTTGCTGCCAGCTCTGCCTGGTTGGTGTGGTTGCTCTGGACTGCCACCATTATAATCCCAGCTAGCAAAATCATTCTCTGCCGTATTCACCCGTTTCACAATTATAAAAGGAAGCCACAAACATGTTGCTTACTAATCAAGAGCTAATGCGACCAACACGAAACCCTGACTCTGGGTATTCACGTCCTGTCACTGGAAGGGTAGCGCCGTGCGTGCAGCAGAGGTTTTCACACTGTACAGGAAAAAATATGTAAATATAACAATCAACTCCAATGTAACAACTAAAATAACTTTTAATTGTTTTCCCTTCACTTATATTTTCTGCTTGGCTGACTCTGCTTATGGCTCCTGGAAAGGCCAGCTCATCAGTTTTTGTTGTTAATCAAGAACAGTAATTGTGTAAGTTATAAAGACACGAGATGATACTTTGCTGAATAGGATAACAACTTCCAGAAAATGCAAAGTAGTTTTTTTAATGTTTTTTGATTAGTGATTTGTAAGACTGCTATCTGAGTAAACAAGGTCCCCAAGAGACACTGGGAATCCAGACTCAGGGAAGGGTTTGCCCCCGTGTTCCTGGTGCAGCAGATGCTGGTTCAGAAGAAGGGCTCTCAGGGAGCACCGCAGCCGGTCTGGTTGTGCCTCTGTTCAGGATCAGCAAATGCCATGCAACCGGGGAAAATGCTGGGGAAATGTCCTCCCTGCTCTTGGCACCATGACAAGTACCGCAGCAAGCACCATGAGAGTAGCATAGGCATCACTTGGAAGGTGCCGTTGGTCCTCAGGAACCGGGGCACGAAGCAGGGGCACACTATTCCTCGTTTTGTCAGGAAGTCTAGTGACAGGATGAGGGGTAATGGTTTTAAATTGGAAGAGGGGAGATTTAGATTAGATATTAGGAAGAAGTTCTTTGGTGTGAGGGTGGTGAGACCCTGTCCCAGGTTGCCCAGAGAAGCTGTGGCTGCCCCATCCCTGGAGGGGTTCAAGGCCAGGCTGGATGGGGCTTGGAGCAACCTGGTATGGTGGGAGGTGTCCCTGCCCAGGGCAGGGGCGTTGGAATGGGATGACCTCTGAGGTCCCTTCCAACTCTGACCATTCTATGATCACAAGCCCAGCTGACTTGAAACATGAATTCCTGACTTGTCCACCAGTGTGTGGTGCGTAGCCCAACCAGTCACCCTCCTTGAGGAACGTGCTGCTACCCGCATCAGTGACAGTGTAAGCTTTACCTGTCACTGCCCTGCTTCTCCAACATCCACCCCTGTGAACTGCCCCAGGCCCATCTCCTCACAGTTCTCCCACTGTGTGGGGCAGCATTTTCTGGTTTTTCTTGTCCATTTGAGGCAGAAAAGGGCCCCATGGAGGAAAAGGCTGGAAACAGCATGAAGAGGGGAGAGAGGCAGGTGATGGGGAGGAGAGGAGGATGCACCCTGACCTGGTGCCAGGAGCTGGGCTGCAGAGACATGAGACCAAGGTGGGACATGGCAAAGAGGGGCTGCCAAAAAGACAGCTTGCTGTGCTGATCTATGCATAAAGCCTTCCCATTGGACCTGGGACTGCAGTGGTCATTGCACCATACTCTCACAATACACTTTGTTGAAGAAATGAAACACTAAAAGCAGTGTCTGACTGCAAGACAAGCAGGATTTGATGTGGACTTATGACATAAAGCTCTGGAGGACCCTTGGGCAGAGTAATCTCCAATCTGCCACAAAACAGAGACATTTTATATCAAGAAGTGGGAATATTCAAAACAAATTGCTGAAGGAAGTGGAATGGGATGTTCTACCTGACCGTAAATATCAAGCCTTGTTTCAGTTTGATTGTTAGCAGTGATTTTAATCTCTAACCAGAAAACTCTAAGGGAGGAGATGGTTGGACCTTTTTTAAAACACAGCTAGTTAAGTACCTCTGTGTCCTGAAATCCATTTTGTTGTATATCTACTGAGTTATGAAATGGATCTAAGTGGATGAACTCTGGTGCAGCCTGCTCAGCAATGCATGAAGAAATGAGTTGGAGGTGTAAAAAATGTCAAATAGCTTTCTCACATGCATTAAACTATTAATAAAGATAAAGTGATCTTTATGTTTTCAGTTTATAATGTCTCTTTTATGAAAGTAAGAAGCGGCATTGATTCACGATTCATTGGTTTCACTGCTTTGTGTCATTACTGGGAACACATCAACAATCACACTAAGTTGAGAGGAAGAGGTGGCAAATGGAAAAGTTTCCAGTTTTCGAAGCTGGTAAGTTGCTGCTGTGGGGGTCTCCTCCCTCGGCACAGTTGACCCAGTGCATGGGCCACAGGGCCCAGGGTGAGAAGGGAACGTCACTTGGTGGGAATTCCAATTGACGCAAAGTGAAGGGAAGCTCATCGTGGTCCCAGGTTGGGCTGCACCCTGGCCCTGATGGCATTTGTGCACTTTGGAAACAAATTCATGAAACAAAGAAGAGACTATCACGGTTTATCCATATCATACGCTCACAGAACCATAGAACCATTTGGATTGGAAGGGACCTCCCACCAGAGCAGGTTGCTCCAAGTCCCATCCAGCCTGACCCTGAACCCCTCCAGGGATGGGGCAGCCATAGCTTCTCTGGGCAACCTGGGCCGGGCTCTCACCACTCTCGCACCAAAGAAGTTCTTCCCCAGATTTCAGTTCCATCTCCTCTCTTTCAGTGTTAAACCCTTCCCCCTTGTTCTATGGCTCTCCTACCTCATCAAGAGTCCCTCCCCAGTTTTCCTGGAGCCCCTTGAAGGACTGGAAGGGGCTCCAAGATCTCCCCAGAACCTTCTCTTCTCCAGGTTGAACCCCTCCAACTCTCTCAGCCTGTCCTCCCAGCAGAGGGACACCAGCCCTCCCAACACCTCTGTGGCCTCCTCTGTATGCTTTCCAACAGATCCACATCCTTCATGAGTCATTTCTGTCTTGCAATTAAGGTATCCTGAAGTTCAGATCAATGGGAACCAGGATACCAAAACATTTTACCCCAGGTTTCATGCCATCCACAAGCCCCGAGTAGGTGATCTGATCTCTGTAAATCTGAGCACTTGGAATAACTCCTGAATTGAAATTTCATCAAAGCAAACAACAACGTCAAGCACAAATCCCATATATTCTCTGAATCTGGAATAGAAACCTAGATTCAGGAAATTCTGAGACCCAGCCCAGAATGTCAGGAACAGACCAAAACCACCCCCTCATGCAACTGTGCGAGCCCTCCCCTCATCTAGCTTTTCTCTTGGTGCAACTTCAAGTGCTGAGAGGGCAGTAGGAACTTTGGACTGTCTATGGTGCCCACATCCATGAGCCCAGAGTCGCACAAAAGCAGTTGGGAACACAAGAGGGAAGGGACATCCCATTCAGGACCCTCCCAGGGGTGTCCCAGGAAAGGCTCAGGGACGCAGGGACAGCTACGGGGCAGCCAGTGTCTGTGCCCCGCTGCTGAAGGGTTGTATATGTGTTCCTAAATCATAGAATCAATCATCTGGGTTGGAAAGGACCTTTCAAATCATTGAGTACAAACATCAACCCAACACTGACAAAAACTGTCACTGACCCATGTCCCTCAGTGCTGCGTCTGCCCGGCTTTTAAAGCCCTCCAGGGATGGTGACTCCACCACCACTTTGGGCAGCCTGTTCCAATGATTGACAACGCTTTTCATGAAGAAATTTTGCCCAATAACTGATCTGAACTTCCCCTGGCACAATTTTCTTGGGAGAAGAGACCAACCCCCCTCCTTTCAGGTAGTTGTAAAGAGTGAGAAGGTCACCCCTCAGCCTCCTCCAGGCTCAACATCTCCAGCTCCCTCAGCTGCTCCTCGCAAGGCTTGTGCTCCAGGCCCCTCACCAGCTCCTCTATGTCCCTCCTGTCATGAGGGGCCCAAAACTGGACACAACCCTTGAGGTGGGTCTTCACCAGTGCCTAGTACAGGGGGAAGGTCACTGTCCTGGTCCTCTTGGCCACACTGTTCCTGACACAGTCAGGGATGCTATTGGTCTTCCTGGGCATGTTGCTGGCTTGTATTCAGCCATTGTCGACCAACAACCCCAGCTCCTCTTCCAGCCACTCTTTTCACAATCTGGAATGTCCATGGGGTTGGTGGGACTGAAGGACAGAACCCAGTCCTTGACCTTGTTCAAATTCATACTATTGGTCTCAGCCCATCCATATAGCCTGGTCAGATCCCTCTGAGGGATCTCTGAGCCTTCCTACTCTCCAGCATCTCACCCAGCTCAGTGTCCACTGCAAACTTACTGAAGGTTTACTCAGTCACCTTGCCCAGATCATACATAAAGATCTTGAAGAATACTAGCCTCGCTGTTCCCCCTGGAGAATACTGCTCATGACTGGCTTCCAACAGAAGGGATGTATGTAAATTTTTTTCTGGGTGGATCTCTGTCCTACTCAGCAAGAGAAGGAACAGGATGAGGCCACCAGTGCTCCCCATGTTCATGTCTGTGCTCTGTGTGTCTGTGTCAATCTGTGTGGCTCACACACACGTATACGTGGTGTATACACATCTCTGTGTGTGCCTACCGGGAGCATGTCTGCTGTGGATCCTGATCCCTCGGGCTGTTGGATCCAGCACCTATCACCACCCTCCTTCACCCTCTGCTGACTTGTAAGTCATAACTCCTCTTTCACTGAAACAGTGCTTCATAATCAAAATGTGTGACCCCCTCCACAGCAACACTTGCCTTGAACATGCGGAATTTGCACCTGCACCACTTGTCTTGCCTGATGCTAAAGCCACACCAAGGACAATTTTTCTGCTGCTGGCAGCAAGTTGGACCAGTTCAAACATGGGCAGTTCTTTTGGGGAAAATTACTCCTTCAGATACTGTGCCTTTTCTCCCAGAGCTATCTGTGGCTGAGGAAAACTTTTTTCTCATTTCCTCCTCCAAGAAGGGAAGGAATGAGAGTGCTGTGCAGTGCAGGTGAGTCCTGTGCCCTCTCCTGCACCTCTGCAGAGCAAGGTGCAAGGTCTCAGAGCATCCTCCTTAAAATATTCATCAATGCCTCTGTTTGGCAGATCCTGGATTTCTGTCCCTCACCCACCCAACAATTTTCAGCATTTTGTTGGAAAGACAATGCTCCCCAGAAATACTTGACTTATGTTTGTGTTAGATGTATTAAATACACTCATACACATGCACAGGATTTGTCCCTGCTGCAAGCCGTTGTCTTCACTTCCAATGAGGAAAAGAGGAACCCAGGACCTAGCCAAGTCTGTGAGGAACACCCTCCACACAGTAAAAACTTCACATCATGCTTTCCAAGTCCTGTATTTCTCTGGCAGTGGTGAGACCCTGTCCCAGGTTGCCCAGAGAAGCTGTGGCTGCCCCATCCCTGGAGGGGTTCAAGGCCAGGCTGGATGGGGCTTGGAGCACCCTGGTGTGGTGGGAGGTGTCCCTGCCCAGGGCAGAAGGTGGTACTGGATGGGCTTTAAGGTCCCTTCCAAACCAAACCATCCTGTGATTCTATGATTCTACGATTAACACTGTAACTACCATTTTCTCAAAGACCATATGGTGCTGGCTGCTCTCCCTCTGCCTGTTGTACAGAACCACAAATAATTACAGAGTTAAGCCTATTCACTTATTTTAACTGATTAACTAAGTTAAATTAATTATAGACTTAAAATAATAAATTTTGACGGCAGTAGTTGCTAGGTAGAGGTGGCCAAGTTAATTTTCTAACTTCCCTGTCTATGCCGAAAAGTCGCAATAATTCAGTATTTGAAACACTTCCGCTGTCCCCATGACTTTTACCCTCCCATACATACGTGTCTTGCAGGTGAAAGGGGGCTAGGGCAGAGCAAACGTCTTCCACATTCAGCATCAAAGTTCTCATAGGGCTGGGAGAAGGGGTCACTCATTCACCCTGTTAACCTTGGGTGTAACCAGGGAGTTCCGACATCCCACAGGACAGAGGGCAGTAGCCACACACTGAAACCTCTCCCACTGCACAACATGAATGGCTCATTTTCAGACCATCAAATCCGTTTAACAGGGAGGTGAAATATGCAATTAGTATCATAGAAACGAGCTTCAGTTCATGATACATCTTAATTAGCTATGTAATTTTATTTATGTTCCATTTGTAAAGTCCAGTCTTGTAATTACTGCTTGAACGTTGAGTGAAGGGGTGGGTTGTTTTTCAGCCTTGAAGCATAAAAGAAAGAGAAAGGTTTGGTAAATGGTGAGGGAAGTTGCCCGGGGTTAAATGAGGTCTCAGCAGATGCACGCTCCTCTACTTCTTGAATGGCAGTGGATTACGTTCGTTTTTAGGCATCGAGTCTAACAAACAAGCTGAAAATCTCAGCCATTCTGGTGGGATCTGTTCACATTTCATCATTTCTGGTGGGAGATACTCATATTTCGTCTCAGGGAAAAGGGAGGCAACAGACACCAGCTTTTATTTGTCCTGTACCAGTCCTGTTTGCCGGAGCTGGGATTATTGTTTGCAGGAAAATCTGTTTCCCAAGATGGGAAATCACAGTCCACAGTCCTTTGGGAGACACGATGCTTGAAACGCTGCTGTTTGGCAAGGAAAAGTCTCCTTTCCAGATGCATGTATTTCTCTAATATTTCCCTACTTACTCAGAATAATTATCCATTGCTGAACAACTGGTAAATGAGGACTCTTGCTAGAGCATCCCTATGGGTCATCATGGCTTTTTTGGGATTGGATTGAGAGCAGAAACATATTGTCCTCAGCAGACCTCAGACACCCTTAAAATGAGATCCCTAAACACCCCTGATGGGGCCGATGGGACACTGTAAGGTTCTGTAGAGGCAAAGGGCAAGCAGAGGCAAACCCTGGGGAAAATATCGTGTTTCAAAGAAGAGGAGGAAGGGTCTCTCCCTCCAGGGGAGGGTTCCACCTCTAAGGGAGGTGGGTGCCAATACCACTGGCAGATCAAGCAAAATGACTGCTTCACAAGACGTACCTACCAAAGCGTAGTGCTCACTCCCTGCAGCCCAGCTACTCTTTACCTTGGGGAGAAGAGAAGAAGCTTCGTAGGAACCGGGGTATGCAAGTCTGAGGAATCATTGGCATTTGACAGACTAAAAAACCCCACAGAATTGTGGAATCATAGAACCATAGGATGGTGTGAGTTGAAAAATATTTCAAAGGCCATTTACTCCAACCTCCTGCCCTGGACAGGAACATCTTCAACTAGATCAGGTTGCTCAAAGTCCCATCCAGCCTGGCCTTGGTTTCTCTGGGCAATCTGGGCCAAGATCTCGCCACCTTCAGTGTAAAACACTTCTTTCTTATATCTAGTCTAATTTTCCCCTCTTTCCATTTGAAACCCTTCCCCCTCATCCTATGGCTCCCCTTCTCGATCAAGAGTCCCTCCCCGTATTTCCTGGATCCCCTTTAGGGACGGGAAGGGGCTCCAAGATTCCCTGGAACCTTCTCTTCTACAGGCTGAACCCCCCCACCTCTCTCAGNCAGAGGGGGTCCAGCCCTCCCAGCATCTCCATGGCCTCCTCTGCCCCTGCTCCAACAGGTCAATGCACTTCTGGTGTTGGTGGCCCCAGAACTGGAAGCAGCACTGGGAGGGGTCTTCCCAGAGCAGAGGGGCAGAATCTTCCTCCTCTCCCTGATGGCCACATTGCTGGGGATACAACCCAGGGTGTGGAGGTTTTTCTGGACCCAAGATATATGAAACGACCCATGAATCTGCACGTCCTGAATTTGGGAATTGTGGACAGGTCATAGAGAACAGGTACATTATAACTGAATAGCCCATTTTAAAAAGAAAAAACAAAAAGTCCCCAAAGGGAGTCAGGGTGTTACTCTGGGGCTCATTCCCTGGCTCTGCGAGGCACTTGTCATGATGCTGCTTTTATTCAGAGAAGGGATTCATTAGACTGTAGAAAATGCTTTCATTTGGAAAGAGCTGCCTGTAAAATTAGCCACCATGTAAGGCCTTCTAAAACTGCTCATGGTTACTTAATAGCTAATTAATAATTAACTAATAGCTTGTAATTAATTACAATAAGGACAACAATTCCTGGTTCTCCTTTGATACAGCAGAGCTGGACTCGACCAGGCAAGTGACAGCAAAGCCAACACCAGATTGTGACACCTCTGGTCAAACTCCTCAGTTCTCCTGTTGATATGCAAATACCACCCTCCTGGAGCCCTCTCTCTTGGAAATATAACAGAAAATTGCTGGGGATGGGACCTCCAAGAGCTTCTGGCTTGTCAGGTGGGTGGTGGAGAGCAGGATGATTGCCAGAAAAACCACTCCCATCCTGAGGTATCATCTGGATGTACTTTAGCAAAGTGGATCCTTTTCCAGGAGTGCAGTCACTGTAATGAAGACTCCTCAGTCATGCCTGGATACCAGGAACTTCATGGTTCTTGATGGACAGGACCAGGGAACGGTCCTCTGCTGAACCTTCCTGGAAAGAGGAACGTGGACAATGGCACTGTTACCTTGAAGGGTCCATTTCCCCCCATTCCAGAGACACAGGCATCCCAGCAAAGGCAGGGTCCAGAGGAGCCTGACTATGAAACTACCCCATCAGAATCATCTTCTGGCCAAAATGACACTGGAGAAAGTAGGAGGTGGGTGATTCCTCCCCTGACCTGCCAGACATTCTTGGGCATAGATCGGGAGGATGGTGACCTGGGTCAGAAAGCACAAGAGCTCAGGTGTGGTCACCAACAGTTGGCTGCAGCATTCCTGACCTGGGCAATGCCCCTTCAGGTGAGTTATTCTTTTAGGAATGAAGAGATGAAGCCACCTGTGGTGGCCCAGCCTGGGAGCAGAGGGACACCAGCTGAGAAGCAGTACAAGGAGTAGCTCTCTATGTGGGGTAAAAAGCAGGGTCAGTCTGCCTTGGCCAGAGGGTCTTCAATCCACATATTTGCTCCTGCTCTCTGAAGTGAGCTCCGAGGACAGCCTGGGGCCAACCATCCTAGCAGGGCAGGAGCCCACAGCTGGACAGGGACTCTCCTTGAGCTCCAGCTGAGCTGGGAAGTGCAGATACATCCCAGAGAGGGAGAAGAGCAACCATTAAACACTCCCACTGCCTGCTTCCCCTCCATTTCTCCTCTTTTGGCTTCTTTTTCCCCCGGAACAATCCCACATTCCACTGACCCTGGATCTCTTGCAGGATTCCTGGAGTTTCAGGAAGATCCAGTCTCCTCTGAGCTCTGTGGAGGTGGAGGACAGAGACTAGGAGAAATCCTTAAGGGGCTTTGGAGGGACAACCTAGGAGTGCTAGGAATTAGGAACAATTTTTACACAGAAAGGGTTATTTAGCGCTGGCAGAGACTGCCCAGGGCAGTGGTGGAGTCACCATCCCTGGAGGGATTTAAAAGCCAGACAGACGTGGGGCTGAGGGACACGGGTTGGTGGTGTTCTGGGCAGCATTGTGTTGATGGTTGGACTCGATGATCTGAAAGGTCCCTTCCAACCAAGACAATTCTATGACCCTGTGGTTGCTGCCAGAGTCCATCCAGGACACCCCTCCTTGTCCCGGCCATGCTGGGGGCGGAATTGGGAAGGTGTCTGGGTGCTACGGCAGCCCCTCAGCGCCCCGGCTTGTTGCTGACAGAAAGAAAATCCACTGCCTTTGATCTGAACTGCCACGAGGCTTGACACGGACCCGTGAGCTGTTTTCATTAGGGGAAGACACCAGCTGCCGAGGCCCTCAGGAGAGTCCCAGCGCTGCAGAGGAGGGAGGGATAAATGAATTGTGTCACTTTGCAGCGGCTTGGAAAGGGATAACAACATATCGCAAGCCGCACCTCGGCGATCTTACTGTGCAAATAGGGGAAGGGACAGGAGAGGAATCGAGGGAACCATGGCGGTGCCAGTGATCACATCCAGAACCAGAGCTGCCAGCACGTTTCTGGCAAGAGGGACACCACCATAACTGCAATTTCAGACACAAACACTGCACCCACCCCTCAGTCCAGGGAGTTCAGGCAACTTCCATTTAGGGAGGTTTGACTATTTCCTCATTACCTGTTTCGGTGTCTTCAAATGGAGTAGAAGGTGGAAAACAATCTGAAGAATTTCCTGAATTTTAATGCTTCATTCTCTCTGGTGCATACAGGAGCACTGAAGGACCAGAACTGCCCTGGAGCAGACTTTCTAAATTCCATTTATTTCTATCGGGGAGTGGGAAGAAAATCCCAAGGCCATACTGGTCAGGTCTGCAGATACTACAGGTCAGTGGAGTGTATGGTTTGGCAGCTCACTTGAATCTGCAAAGTGTGCTCATTTTGCTTGAACAAAACATCCTTCACATAATGAAATGCAAGGTCTGGCAGGTAGGACCATGGACTGTTGTCAAACGTGTAGGAAGGAGGCACGCATGTCTAGGGAGGAGTGACAGAGAGAAGGACCTGAAGAGGGCTGAGGTGCAAAACCAGCTGACCAAGAGCTCTGAGGGCCCGGCAGTGGCCAACAGAAGGAAGGCCTGGGGAGTAGGGACACCAGAATAGGCAGGAGCACTCTTCCCTACTGGTGTTACCCCAGCAAAGCATCTCTGAGTCAGACAAGATGAAGACAAACTGTTTGTGGCTCAAGGGAAGTCTTCTAGAATAACTCAGGGCCCGGACACCTTACTTTTACTGAAAGACTGATGAAGGATCAACCTCTTTTGTTGGTCCAAGGGTGAATCAAAGTGCGACTTGACTTGTCTGATCTGCAGTTGGGAGCTTTGAGCATGAGGGTGCAGTCTGACAGAAGCGAGCTCCTGAGCTGAACAGAGGAAGTCAGAACACAAGTCAAGAATTAGGTCAGATGAACATAGAATATAGCATGCACATTTAAGCTGGGGAGATAACTGAGTACTGGACCATTTTCCTTGGCAATAAAATGGGTTTCTCACTGTTGACACTTCTAGATGTAGTTTCCAAAATTGGCCTTGGACATACTGGGAAGGGCTGATGGTATCAAACTGTCTCATACTGGGAGCCAGAACACATGAGATTGTGTTCCCTTTTTGCCTCCCCACATCTGTCTCTAAACATTGGCCTCAACAAGAGCATAAAGACCTGTGAAGGTTTAGGGGTGAAGCACAGGCAGCCTCCTGGTCACAAGTGGTGGAAAACACTTTTCTCTGACCACAGGAGACACTGGTCTGCTTTGACTCCTACAGTGCAAAACCAAGGTGGTGGCCAGAAGCCTTCAAAACGGAGGCTGGAAGGGCTAATTAAGCTTGCTGCATTGCCTTACCACAACATATCAGATGGCTCCCACCATGGGGAACGGACCTGTGCTGGCAAGGTCCAGGTTCAGAATCCATAGGCTGGAGGAGAGTGACCTCCAGCAGACCTCGGGAGAGAGCTGGATGTGCAGAGACCTCAGACCCCTGGACACCTGTATAATTGCCTTAAACCTTTTCTTTGGGTCAATAAATCCCTACCAACTATTTTTTGGAAAGGGATGTACACAGGTGACAAACTGCTTACAATAGAAATAATGTGAATATTAAGTTAATCAAAGCACTCACATTGGAAGGGATTAAAAGGGAGGAGGAAAAAAAAAAAAAGCCCAGCTCATAACAAGCAATCCATGTCACTTTTTTTCCCTCCTGTGTACTCTTGCTCTGTCCCATTTGTCTAGCAGTAATCTACATTTCAAATGATTACATGGGAAGCTGAAGTGGTAGTGACAGGGATAAACGAAGCTTGTTAAACTAATAGCTGCACTAATGCCCAAATATGTGAACTTCCAGAGTCAGGCAGCATCCAAGGCTGCCGGAGCTGTCAGCCCTGCTCCCCCTGGGCTCGTCCGCCAGCCGCTGCCACATGATGAATGGCCCTGTCGAGTAAATTCATCCGGGGCCCAATTAAATAGGCAGAAATGAACTAGAGCCGTCAACCAGGGAGAGAGAGAGAGGAGGGAGAGGG
>VXBW01008342.1:152614-173514 GCA_013400375.1 Thinocorus orbignyianus
ATATATGTATATATATATGTACAGACATTTTTACCCTCTAATGTCTATAATTCACATTATTCATAGGGCTTGCAAGCCTGAAGAGTTATTATTTTGCTCAGTCTTGTTCACCATTGGAGTCCTCTCAGTCTTCCTTGGGAAAACACTCCCAATACCTGGGTGGTTCAACATCTGGACAGGGCAGAGAGACTTAGTCTGTCCTGGGAAGCCTGAGGGAAGCTGTGTTCTGCTGACCCTCACAGGGGGAGTAGTGCGGTGGGCTCAGGGCTTAGCTCTGCAGCCATTTCCATCCATCCCACTTTCAGCAGCAGCTCTGCTGTCAGGTCTGGACTCCCAGCCTCTGTCCCCGATGTGAGCTAAGAGGCTTCCGCCCCATTTGGGGACAGAAGGATCTCAAACTCCTCATGTTTTCCAGCCAAACAGCAGGCTATCAGGTTGTTGTGAGAATGCTCCTTGTCCTCCTCAAGCACAAGTCCTAAAACCTCAGTCTTTTTTGTAAAGCAGAACCATCCATTTCTGGTCAGCTTTGATAACGAGAACCTGAAGTAGCTGTCACTGAAACCAAAATAATTGACTGCTGAGTTTAAGGAATTCTGGACATCTGAGCAGCTCTTCGGAGCAGCTCTGTGTGAAACCATCAGCAATAGAAGATGCACTAATAGGATTTTAGTGATGGTTTGGTGAAGGTTTTTGTGAGTGTTGAGTTGGTGGTTGAACTTGATGATCTGAAAGATCCCTTCCAACCTTGATAATTCTATGATTCTATCATTAATTTCTTTGTGAAAAGCTTCAACAGACCCTAGATGAGACAACTCAGGTTGCTGGATTCAAATACACTAATGTTACTTCAGATGCATCCATGAGCCCCATCAGGTCATTGCCAGAATGAGAGGTCCAAGAAAAATCACCGAAACAGCTCAGAGAGGTCTCACTGCGTCTTTACAAGGTCCTCCCAGTGAGCCAGGTGAGTTCTGACCAGTACAAGGAATCAGTGCCTTTCAAGGGAGGAAGACTCAGAGCACGGTATCAACTGTGGCCCCTCCTTAGTAGGTCAGAGATCCTGGGCAGCTGGGGGGACTGTGCTGAGGTGGTCCACAGAGGTGTGGGGGTTGGGAGCTGCGGAGGGGTCCCCCTGAAGGGTAACTGATGGGATGGAGAGTCCTGTCTGACAGCACGTCTGCTCAGCACCACCAGCTCATCAGCCTCCCAGTCCTGCCTGCTAATAAATCCCGCGCCGGGGAGCATTCC
This sequence comes from Thinocorus orbignyianus, assembly GCA_013400375.1. Classification (NCBI taxonomy): domain Eukaryota; kingdom Metazoa; phylum Chordata; class Aves; order Ciconiiformes; family Thinocoridae; genus Thinocorus; species Thinocorus orbignyianus. The sequence goes on from VXBW01008342.1 coordinate 153,863, forward strand.
GCTTGATGATCTCTCCTTGGGGAGTTTTTAAGGCTTCGCTCCGCGAGAAACTACTTGGAGTCTATTAAAATTGCAGCTCTGCTGTTGTCAAGTCATCCCGGGGAGTCACGGGAGGTGCCTGTCACCCAGGTGGAGGCAGCTACTACATATTCAAGTGAAAAAATAGCCCCTGGTTTGGTGAGAGAGGCATCCCTGATGGCAAATGGAATGGAAGGACCTTTGCTCCTCTCCCAGCCTTCACGTGAGGGGACAAGGCAGAAGAAAAGAAAAGAAAAGTGCCGTACTGCCAGCACCATGCCTCTGAAAACATGTGGCACCTGTGACGAAGAGATTTGGGGGGCATCAAGAAGAGTGTGGCCAGCAGGTTGAGGGAGGTCATCCTCCCTCTCTGCTCTGCACTGGTGGGGCCACATCTGCAGCACTGGGTCCAGTTTTGGGGTCCTCAGTTCCAGAAGGACAGGGAACTGGTGGAGAGAGTCCAGCAGAGGCTGTGAGGATGATGAGGGACTGGAGGATCTCTGTGCTGAGGAAAGGCTGAGGGACCTGGGGATGTTCAGCTGGAGAAGAACAAACTGAGAGGCAACCTCGTCGATGCTGAGCAAGAGCTAAAGGGTGGGTGGAAAGACGATGGGGCCAGATTCTTCTCAGTGGTGCCTGGGGACAGGGCAAGGGGCAATGGGCACAAACTGCAACATGGGAAATTCCATCTGAACATGAGGAAGAACTTCTTCCTGATGAGGGTGGCAGAGCCCCAGCAGAGGTTGTCCAGAGAGGTGATGGTGTCTCTGTCTCTGGAGGCATTTGAACCCCCTTGGACACATTCCTATGGGACCTGCTGTGGGTGACCCTGCTCTGGCAGGGGCTTGGACCAAATGGACTCCAGAGGTCCCATCCAACCCTTACAATTCTGCAATTCTGTGATTGAGCAAAAGGATAATTATGGTCTCTGTGTTTTCTCTCGATCATCTTCTCTCTCCTGCTCCTCTGCCAGCCACTTTCCAGGCTGCAGGAACCCACCAGCATTTCACCCTGCCGCCACTTCACCCTCTGCAGCTCCGTCACTCAGCACTGCTGGTGGGACCAGCTTCTACTGCAAAAATCAACGTGCAAAGGACACTGCCTGCATTTGTGAGAAGATGGTAGTTGCAAGATCTATCATGTCTGTGCAGGAGAAGTACAAATAAATTACAGTTTCAATTCTTTTCTCAGGTTCGCCTTTGGGGAGGCAGCCTGGGAAGGGCTGAATGCAGCAAGACAGTGAATAAACCTTCCAGGTTGTTAAGTTCTTGTGTTTTTTTTACTCGACCACCACATGAAAGGACCGTAAAACCCCAATATCCTTTGTTTAAGATAATAAGTTGAATGCAGAACCACAGGCTGAGCTGCAGCAAAATACAGAACACTACTGTGAGATGTTACCTTTTGTTTTCATGGGGCAACTGCAGAGGCAATCTTCCTCTTCAGATTTTTCAGACAACTGGAGTAGAAAACGCAAAGCCCAACACTACCTACCAAAACATTGCATGATTTCAAATTTTCATGGGTTTATCAGGGAGGAGGGTGCTGAGCTCAGCCTCTCGCAGTGCAGGTGAAAGGCTTCTGTGCAGTCTTGAACTGACCCTCAGCTCAGCCTGAATTCAAAACTCAGGTCCTTTTGCCCGTTGGACCCTCCAGTGGCCTTGTTACTGTGGCAACTGTGACCACTCAGGATGCAGTCATCACCAGTGTTATTTCAACCTTAACATTAATACCTACTTATAACTCTTGTATAATTTTGCAGGCATCCTCACACCCAGCAGTACCAAGGCAAACACCAGGAGGGAACAAACCCACATTCTTTCATTAACTCCACGTCATTTTTTTCACTGATTGACAGAAATGAAACACGTAATCATGGTAGATGTCACACTGATTCAGAACCTTAACTGAAACATGGGTAAGCTGGCCACAGCTTGGATTGCCTGTTTTCTGCCTTTTCCCCCCATTTACTTTGTGTTCAAGGCAAACCACATCAGAAAATGGATATGGATTTCCACGGAAAAGGATGACATCCCTTGGTGGTGATGGAAGTTGCATAGTGGAGTGGATTGGGAACTGGTGAGTGAGCTCTGCTTGTCAAGCCTGTGTTGACTGAGGCAGTAAGTGCCCAGTGGTCAGGGGAGCAGAGGTGGCCAGAGCTCCATGGACAGAACGTACAGGTGCCAACTGCAGCTTCCCTGTGAGGTCGTGTCTCACTAAAAGCGGCTTCAGTGGCCATTAAAATGCTGGAACATGCAAATTAATCATGATATTTAGCACACAGCATTCGACTAATCAATGACAGCCTTTTGCTTTCTCATCTCTCGCTGTAATTGCCTTGCTGAGAAGAGTTAGAGAGACTACAAAACGAAATGTCTGCAGCCCCAGTTCTAGCTATATCATATGGTATTTTGGTAACTCTTTCAAGAGAATTCTCTCTCAGAGATCTTTGTTATGCTCTTTGATGGCACATTAATGTATATCACCCCCATTATTTGGTAGAAAATCAATGCAGTTGGTATTCCACATCCAGATCACCTCTGAATTTTGGTTAAAAAACCCCACAAATTCCCAACAACTTTTATCACTTTCCAGTAAGATTTTGGCATCTGGGAAGGGTAACCTGGTGACAACCAAACCTGCACCAAAGACTGAGGTTTAATCATGGGCCAAACTCTGTTTTGGGATCAAAACACATGTAAGCATCACTGCCTCCTGGAACTGGTGGTATAAACCCATTAAAAATCTAGAGGGTCATTACACAGATAGCTCTCCATGAGAAACCACTTTCAACGACACTAATTACCCTCTCAAATGCTGAAGGTCCATTTGTCAATATTCCTGGTTTCTTTCCTACCATTGTTGGTAGAGGTAACATCCTCTTCAGTGAAAAGAGCAACACAGTTGCCTCTACACTCAAAAATACTGGAGTTTGGGCTCCTTAGAGGCCCTGCATCAGCATGAAGATTTACAATACCTGCTGCACACCCTCTCTTGACCTTGCTTCTACAGAAACATCTAGAAATCCACCTTAAGAACACCCACCAACACTCCTGTACAGGGAGCTATTGGCAGGAGCTGCAAGAGGCTGCTCCTGACAGCAGTCCCCAGGTCAACTTCCCAAGTCTCACAGGTAACTGCCAGAGAGACACAATGGGGTCAAGAAGACAGGTCTTTCCTTACATCTGCACCCTGTACCGTATCCTAAGACTTTATTTTGCTTTCCCCAGAAAAGTAGCTGGTATTCCAAAGGCAGCAAGTTCTCCTGTCATCTTCATTTGGATTTATTGAGGGCTGATGAGTAAGACCATGAGATCCCTGCAGTACACATTGCCTCTTTAGGACATGCAACCCACGAGCTTTTTTCCCTTGTGGAGTGGCAGTCAAGACCAGTGGCCAATCCTGCGGTGCTATGTTGGTGGAAAGGATTCATAACAGAATGAAGGTCTTCCTTCCAGGAAGACCATAATGAACGAGTTCAGAACCAGGCCGGGCACCCAATACTAAAAATATCTTAATTTTGAGTAGCTGATTCCCCTCTGAAATGTGCTGCCTCAGCCTTCAATAACTCTCCCTGCAACCACTTGGACAAACTCAGACATCCAGTGGGCCTTCAGCCTACCAGTATTTGTCTTTGCCTCCATGAGAACCTTTCGGAAAACACAGATATGGCACAGAATGAGTCCTGGGAACACTGGGCAAGGGCATACTCCACATCATCCACTGGTCCACAAGGACCTCCAATCCTCTTGCCCAGCCACTGTGGCAAGCTGTGGATGCAGTAGTTGGTTGCAGTGGCCACCTCATCCCATGTGGAGCTTCCAGTCCAGCTGTGTCCCATGGACTCCTGACTTTTTATTTTATGTCATATGACCTCTTTACATCTCTCCACTGTCACAGCAGTTTTATAGCTGGTGTCTGTATTAGCCTGCTAACATTATCTCTCATAATGAATTTTATAAATATTTATGCATGTCCTGTTTATTAGTTAATATTAATACTCGTGCTGTAAAACATCATCATCACTGACATTTTGATGTAATCATAGAATCATAGAATCATAGAATGGTCAGAGTTGGAAGGGACCTTAAAGATCATCAAGTTCCAACCCCCCTGCCATGGGCAGGGACAACTCTCACTAGAGCAGGTTGCTCAAAGCCCCATCCAACCTGGCCTTAAACACTTCCAGGGAAGTGCGTTCCCCCTCTGGAAGGTTTGAGAGTGCATCAAGGAGCGGAGGGCATCTGTAAATCTCTCCCACAGCAGGGAGGGATGCGGCAGTGGGGATGTGCCAGTCTCAGGTGTTCTCTGCTCTCTGGGCAACCTCTGTGGTTGGATCATTCTTTGGTCAGGTGGGGACCTCAAAAGCCACTGCTGTCACTGTTGGCCTCTTGTGACTCAAGCTTTCAGCAAGAAAGGAGATTCTTTCAAAGCTAGATACCCAAATAAAAAGAGAAATGGAGAAATTCAGGGTCTTTTCCCCATGAGAGCATTGTTGAGGTCTACACAGGTGCCTCTCTCACCATTCATGAGGAGGTGATGTTTTAGTTTGAGCAACGCACGACTAATTTATCTTCTAATGCTTGAGAAAACCATGCTTGCAGAAGACTCCAGTGTCTCAGTTTGTGAAAATAAAATAATCTTCACAGTCAGCTCTGGTGTGTGGGTTTCAAAGGATTGATATTTTCAAGCTCATGCCTTTGTGTGCTCATACCATTGGGAATTCACCGACTGTCCCCAAAACTTGCGGAGCTGGGCACAGGGCAGCTCAGGCTGTGCATGGGAAGGGGCATGCGGGAGAAAGCTACAAGACCCTTAACCAGGTGTTTGTTATTTAATATTTATGGTTTACAAGTACATAATGTATGATATTATAATATAAAATATATATTCTAACAAAGATCTATGTGTCGATATTTCTGTGTGTGTGTGTTTTCCAACACACAGGTGGTGAGACCCTGTTCTGGGTTGCCCAGGGAAGCTGTGGCTGCCCCATCCCTGGAGGGGTTCAAGGCCAGGCTGGATGGGGCTTTGAGCAACCTGGTGTGGTGGGAGGTGTCCCTGCCCAGGGCACGGAGGTTGGAACTGGATGATCTTGAAGGTCCCTTCCAACTCTGACCATTCTGTGATTCTATGATTCTCTTCTTGTTAAAATTATTTTGATAATCAATACTTTATACTGATTTTGTTCCCTCTAACAAAATTTTCCAGTGCTCTCCCTGCTGCCTGAGAATCCCTGGAGCCAGCAGTGCATGCTGCCCTGTCCCTCAGCAGAGAGGTGACCCACAGAGCAGCTCTCAGGGGGGCTCCCCAGCATCCCCCAGATGGCTCCGGAGCCAGTCCAGGCCTGTGCTACAGCTAGGAAAAAGGCTCCTCGGTGCTTAGACCTGAGTGTCTGCTCTGCTCATTCCTGGTGACAAGCCTTGGACCAGTCACAGCTCCATGGTGGGGCTGAACCTGACAGGGAAGGGCAGCCCGGGCACACGGGAGACATCCAGCTGTTAATGAGAGGTGCTGAGGTTGTACTCACAGGATGCTGATGAGAGAGGTCTCACAGCAGATGAGGACTTTGGGCAAATTCCTTCCGAGGGAGAAATCCTGAGGACACCAGAAGCAGACTCTATCCCTCAGAGCCTCTCTCACTGTTCGCAAGCCTCCTGCATTCTCTGCCTCCCTCCCTGTCCTTCTGCTCCTCCACCACCTCCTGCCCAAGCAGCAGGATGCGGGTCCTGGACCACACGGAACTCCTGGGCAGTCAATGCACATGCAAAGGCTTCTGAGATGCATCTACCCCATGGAGCCCCAGCCCGGTGGTCCGTCACGGACCCTCCATGCTGGGAAGCTGCTGGCCCCTGGGGAGACACCTACCGCCTGCAGGTCTGGCGCTTTTATCATGCACACTAAGAGGAGACATAATCAATTCCCCAGTTGGCACTTTGCACTGAATACCCACTTTTTCAGTCTGATAGCAGGACTAAATTAGTTATTTAGCAATGAGACCCTAATTTAAAGTGAGCAACTGCCCTGACAAGGATCATTGTTCAAGGCCGTCCCCCCTTTGCTTTCAGATGAGAGGCCCACCAATCCCTGGAAGGTGATAAATAGACAATTAGAAAATAGATATATTTTGTTAGTTCTACCAAGCTCCCTGGTGCTGTCAGGCTCACAATAAAGGGGGCTCCGGTAAATTGGTGGGCAATGAAAGCCAGCTGTACGGTCATCACTCCTACAGACACAAAGCCATATGTGGCCATTTACAGGACATCCCTGAGAATAGATGGAGCCAATAAGACCAGAGGGAACTAAAAATACTTGACAAAGTTGGCTGCTCTTCATTTAACAAGAATAAAATATCTAATGGAGTGTAATGGAAGCCATCAATCACCCCTGCGTAAAGCACAGCTTTAATACTCTACATTTAACTATTAATGCAAGTTTTTATTCATCTGTAATAAGTCAGAAATGAATATCTCCTGTGTGCAGCACGGTGATGTTGTGCAAGGGCTGACAAATGGTGTGGGCCCAGCACCACTGCCGTGAACCAAACCCAGACCTGAAAACTGGGGGGAAAAGCACAAACAAAGAGGAGCGAAGGCTAGAGCAACCACCGCTTCAAAGATAAGGAGAGATCTGCCTAGGAAATATTCCTTTCCAGCTTGCAAGCAAGCTGCCGCTTCTTCTTTTTACTTATCAGCCTCTTTCTAGGCAAGGAGATAGGAGTAGGTGTCAGGGGAAACCCTTTAATTATCTACTTATTAGGGAAAAATATTTGAAGTGCTTCTCCAGGAGGCGAGAAGCAGAAAGTCGGGAGCTCCTGGCACGTCCTCAGCTCAGCAAAGCGGGATTTCAGTGTGGAGTTCAGCACTGGACCTATGTAACCTGATGTGGACCTTGGGTGTGAAAGGGAGCCAGGCCCCGCCATGGCCTTTGAGAATTCCCTGGCACAGGCACGGCATAGTCCAGTAATCACGGCAGTTTTAAGAAGCTACTTCCTAATGCAAGCAATTGACCAACTGAAAGACAAATGTCATCAAAATAAAACAAACAAAAAAAATTACCTTGTGTTACCAGTGCTATAAACCAGGACTGATTGCTCCGTCTTTATGAGGGACTCTTTATCAGGGAGTGGAGTAGTAACACAAGGGGGAATGGTTTTAAACCAAAAGACGGGAGGCTGAGGTTAGATATGAGGAGGAAATTCTTTGGTGTGAGGGTGGTGAGGCACTGGAACAGGTTGCCCAGAGAAGCTGTGGCTGCCCCATCCCTGGAGGGGTTCAAGGCCAGGCTGGATGGGGCTTGAGGCATCCTGGTCTGGTGGGAGGTGTCCCCTCCCAGGGCAAGGAGGTGGCACTGGGTGGTCTTTAAGCTCCCTTCCAATACAAGCCGTTCTGTGATTCTGTGATCTCTCATTGTGGAGAAGAGGCAGGCAGGCAAAACTGCCACGACATGTGGAAACTGGTATTTATTGACCCCAGAGCTGTGGCACTGTCACGAGCCAAGGCCATGCATCAGCAGCTCCCAAAGCGGTGGCCATACACAGGAGCGTTCTGAATCCCACCCCATAAAGCCGGAGTCTTCGCCGGCATTTAGAGGTGGCATATGCTGCAAGGAAACTGCCTGCTCTCTCCGGCCTATTTTTAGCTGCTCTCGCAGGACAAGAACCGTAATTTATTTCTCAGAACACGAAATGTCACATTCTATGAGTACTTTGTTGTACAAAATGCAATATAGTAGCTGGAGAAAAGTGACCTTCCATAATGGAAGTGTCCTATAGAACTAATAGAAAATGATAACCAATAGGTTTTACCAGATAATTATATCCCTCTTCTAGAACAGTTTTAAAAGCCAAGGACATCTCTTTCCATAACATTGTGTAGTTCGGGCTTGTTCAGTGTGGTTTTTTGGTTTGGTTTGTTGTTTGTTTTTTTCTCTTTCAGTTCTGTGAGAACCAAATCCGTTTAATCTCTGACTGTGACCAATTCCTGTTGGTGTTGTCGAGGACTCAGATGCCAGGCTGAGCCCTTCAGCTCCCGTTGACCAGACTGTCTTTTCCACACCCACCACAAGCTCTCAAGATCTGTGCAGTCTTCCAAATCTAGCTTAATTCATCTTAAACCTATCATGTTTAATTTTCACAGGAACTGCTAACAGTGTAACAGGTACGGACTTCTTTATACACGGCCAGAGCCACACAGGAACGCAGATTTATATCTCCTCCACCACTGCAGCGTGCCATCCTGGACCAAACCCTCTTTTGTGAGGTCTTTTGGGTCTTTTTCTGGAAGGTTTTAGCAGCTCTATACAGCAAAAATATTGACTGAAGAACACACCTGACTCACAATTATCCATGTCAGCACAGACTAGTGATTTTCTCACCGGGAAATACTTTTAGGGGGGGAAATAAAAGCAGTGCTTAATCCACACTCACTGCTGCATCCCACTGAAATATCAAACACGTCTTCTTGCTGCACCAGAACAAGGACAGAAAAAAGAACATCGTGACAGAAATGGACACTCTGGATTTGGCACTCTTGACCATGGGACAGGAACAAATTCCCATCTAGACCTCCCTGGAACTGTTTGAACAGCTTCCAAACAAGGACAGAAATGATAATAAAAGATAACAAGCGTCAGCAGCCCCATTTTTCCAGCACAAATGGGTGTGGGTACAGGAACCCAAGACTGGGAGAGGCTCCTGGTTTCTGTCCTGTGTTTTGAGTTTTTTCATGATGCATGGTCTTACTTCATTTGGGGGAAAAACCCAACACTTTTCTCATAGAGCTACCAAGTGTCATATGCACATGCTTTCTGTGAGCAGCCTGCTAGCCACAAGCTGCCCCGTTCTCACCTGAACCAAGATCTTCCCATCTCCTCAGAAATACCAGTTCTATTATGGCCTCTCTTGTAGGAAAAAGTGAAAGCCTCCCCAAAGCTCTTTCCATGAAAATCCAGGGCAGAACCTCAAAACACTGGAGGATGGAGGAGAGACCTGGAAGTCACTTAATCTAATCTCCCAACTCAAGCAGGGTCACCTAGAGTTATGACCAGCTGGGTTTTGGACATTTCCATGGATGGAGAATTCACAGCTGCCTTGGGCTACTGCTTGGTCACCCTCACAGTGAAAAAGTGTCCAATGATGTTCAGGAGGAACCTCCTGTGTTTCCATGTGTGCCCACTGCCTCTGGTCCTGTCACTGGGCACCACAGAAGAGACTGTGGCTCCTTCATCTTCAATCTATCCATCTGGCAAGATCCCCCTTAAACCTTCTCTTCTCCAGACTGAGCAGTCCCAAATCTCCCAGCCTGTCCTTTCAGGAGAGATGCTCCAGTCCTTCATCACCTCTGTGGTTCTGGGAGGCCCAGCACTGGACTCAACACTCCAGATGTATCTCACTAACACTGAATGACAAAGATTCATTTCCCTTGACCTTCTGGAGACATTCTGTCCAGGATGATGTTGACCTTCTCTGTGGGCTCATGGCCAGCTTGGTGTCCACCAGGACCCCTGGGGTTATTTCTGCCATCTGTTTTCCAAATGGGTGGTGCCCAGCATACACCGGTGCCTGGGGTTGTTGCTTCCTGGGAGCAGAGTTTGGCATTCCCTTTGCTGAACTTTATGAGGCTCCTCCCCACCTATTTATCCAGTTTGCTGACATCTAAACAGAGTTTAAAAAAAATCTCCCCAGAAGGATTTAATAATCCTGGAACCCGTGTTTGCGGCAGCACCCAGTCAACCAGAGATGGTCTTACCTGAGGTGCAACACCCTGAGGATAGGATGAGTAGTCCTGTCCTCAGGGAGAGGATAGGATGATGTATGAGTAGATGGTGCCAATTTGCACACTCAGGGAAATGGGCTCTGAGCAGCTACCTGTGTGCTCTCCTGTATGGACAGTGTAGGGTCAGCACCTTGTCACAAGCCCTCATGGCCCTGTTGTGACACATGCTCTGTGTCTGTCCTCTCTCCTCCATCGGTGCCAAACGGCAGGAGAACCTGCACAGTTCCATGGGAAAGGGTCAGGAGGTGCTGGTGCCATAGTATGGGAAGGAAGTCAAGGCTTGACAGAGTTGATAGGCATCCCTCTGGTCACCCAGCAAGCAGAGGAGAAACCAGACTTCCTCTTCTGGCATGTGTGTACTACCAGCAGGGTGTGGAACAGGCAGCATCAGCATTTTTCTGCCCTTTACACGGAGAGGAATCCCAGGTGTACGTGTTTCCCAGCAACTGACATGAGTGGAGAAGTGTCCTCTCCCAAACGAACCTTGGCCAGAGTCCTTTATCCACCAGCCTGTGTTCAAATCCTTCCCGTTTTGCAGGTTCAGAGCTAACCGGAGGCAGTTCCTGGTGCCAGGACACAATAAGGACCAACCAAAGACTTGGCACTGTTAGGTTTAGGGTTGGACTCAGTGACCTTAAAGGTCTTTTCCAACCTAAGTTATTTCTACCATTCTATCATTCTAAGAAAGTTGGTCTTTCAGGGGTGGTGCAAGAGAAACCCATACCAGCCACTAGTGAACATGAAAGTGACATACAAAAAAAAAAAAAAACAACCACGAAAATATACCAAAAATGAAATTAAAGAACTTGTGGTCCAGGAGAAGACTTTGTGAAGGATGTAGGAGTTGCATTGCCTTTTGGATTCTGGCACAGATAGAGCTCCTGGAGGTGAAACTGTTCGGGAAAATGGAGAAAAACTACAATTTCTGTCTGTCTGACCACTGTGAGCTTTTGCTGTCCTGTCCCAGTGACCTCCACCTGATGCAGGAGGAACACAGAGTCAGAGAAGCTCTCTGTCTCCATGCTGAGGGTAAGATGAGTGGCAAAAGTGGGAAGCTTTGACTGTGGAGAGCTTCTCACAGCTCCAGGAGAGAGTGACACCACTGAGGGGAAATGCTGAGATGAAAAGCAAAAGAAAGGAAAGAAATGAGAGTTAGTACTTTGAAGGGGAATTTTGGGCACCTGTGGTCCTGCTCAGTGTCAGGGTGCTGAGGGACCCAATCTCAGCCCCCCGGGACCATCAGCGAGCCCCTGGGGTGCTCCATTGTGCTGGGTCCTCAGTCTTGGGAGAAATCACAAGCTGTGGGCTGCTGCAAGAGGCTAGAGAAGAGTCACTACATAGGTACTTTCGGGGCAACCACAGCCAGCAAAGCTGTGGAGGCCTCTCAGGTAAGCAGGAGGTGCTGGTGGTGGTCCCTTGTCCCCCTGCCCACCACAGTGGTCCCCAGGTGACCAGGAGCAGCTCCAGCCTCGAGCATCCCCAGCTCATACATGGTCTGACCAGCCAGTGAGGACAGAGCACCCAGAGACATTGAATTTCTCCTGCTGAAAAATGCCAAAAAAAAACCCCAACAAACCCACAAAAAAAACCCAAACCAAAAAACCCACAAAAGAACCAAGCAAACAGTAAATCCATGGTAACTTCAGGTGTGACAAAATCCTGGTTGGCTGCTTCAGGCTGGGATCAGAGAAGCTGCATCCGAACGAATATCCAGAGAGTTGGTTTGAGGAAAATACAACATCTTGCTCGGCATCCTTTGGGGGAAAGCTTTGGCACGCTGCTGTTAAATGGAGTTCTACTAATTATTTACAAGGCATACCCTTAAAGATCCATTCAATGATTAAATTAACATAAAACGTATTAATACACAGAAATCGCCGAACAGGATGTATTTGCAAGGGATTTTTTTTTTTTTTTTTATATTTTGTTTACATTTGATAGGACATAATGAGGCCATCTTGGTGCTAATTGTGTCTCTGCTAGAGACATGATTCAAGAGCACAACCTACCATTGTTGAATGAAATTGCCCAGAAAAGTAATTGCTTTTCAGGATGAGCTTGTGCTCATTTATATGATTATGATTTGTTGATTAACCTTTTTTTTTTTTTTTTTAAATTTCTTTCTGTTCCGTGCATAGTAAGCAGGATCTTCTCTTTTTGTAACTTTATCATTTTAATAAACCTTGGCATGCCAGCAGCAACCCAGAGATCGTCGTGACCTGCCCATGACCACCTGAGCCCTCCTTAATCAATTTAATTAATTAACCTTACACAGGCCTTGATATCTCGTTTAATCAATTCCATTTAATACACAAAAAACTCACTGGCCACTCTCGTTACTTTTCGAGTGGGGCTTGTAAAAGCTCTCAAGTTTGTCTTTTTAAGAAGGAATTAGCTTTTTTTCAAGACCATTGGTAAGTGAGAATATACACATGAAGAAGAGTTAGAATAACTTCTCCCAGCAAAGGAAGAGAGGAAGGTCCATCCAGTCATGACCAGCAGGGCATGGCCAAGGAAGAGTGTGACAAGATGACAATTGCTTTATTGGGATTTTGTCTAAATATTCCCATTAAGTAATGATTGACAGCTCATGAGCTTCAGCAGCTTTGTTTCCGATAAGAGCTCCAACCCAGGAACGCAAGACGGGTGGGACTACCCCACTGATCCTCAAGTTTCTCAACTGGTTGCAGGAAATATCTTAGGAAAAAAGGAAAAAGGAAGGAAAAAGGAAGATTAACATCCAGCCCAAACACTGAAGTCAAAGCACATTAGTGAAACCCACACACAGAGGGACATGGGACAATAGCCACACAAGCAATGGAGGGCCCACCCCTGTCAGCACGATGCCTTAGTCCTTGGGTGTCTCAGCAGCATCTCCAGGAGGGAGACCTGCCACCTCCCATGCAACATGGGCTGATGCAGGTCTGCAAGGTGCTCTGTCACAGAGTGGGGTTCTTTTCAGTGTTAAGGCAGTTTGACTTGTTGGGTTTTTTAAGTCACCCTCTGTGGGAGCGTTGGTGAGGCAAATCCTATGACAAGAGGCTGAGGGAACTGGGCATGTTTAGTTTGAAGAAGAGGAGGCTGAGGGGAGACCTCCTTGCCCCCAACAGCTCCCTGAAAGGAGGGTGTAGAGAGGTAGGTGCTGGTCTCTTCTCTCAAGGGAACAATGACAGGACAAGAGGAAATGGTCTGAAGTTGGGGCAGGGGAGGGTCAGATTTGGTATGAGGAAGAATGACTTCACTGAGAGGGTGGTCAGGCACTGGAAGGGTCTGCCCAGGGTGGTGGTGGAGTCACCATCCCTGGAGGCATGTAAGAAATGAGTAGGTGTGGCACTTCAGGACATGCTCTAGTGGCTGAGATTGTAGGGGTTTTTCATGTGTGTCTGGTTGGACTCAGTGATCTCAAAGGTCCTTTCCAATCACGATGATTCTGTGAAATGATTTCTTTTCCCTTGGTTGTCATGGCAGCTCCTTGTGGAGAGAGACCTGTCTCAAAGCCAAGATACACCTTTGGCTTCAGGTTGAACAAAACATCTCCCCTGACCTTGAGGACAAAGTTGGTAAGAATCACATTGTACTTCTACTCAGAATGATCTGTGGTGGCTCCTGGATAGGGGACACCAGCAGACCTGGCACTGGAACTAACTGTCCCCAGGGAGGACAGGTTCAGTCCACATCAGGGCTCAGGGAAAACTGTGATGACACTGGAGGACCCCAGAGACCTCCAAACCAACTCGCTGCTTCTTGCCCCACCGTGTGGTCAGGCTCCATCCCATCAGAGCCTGAGGCACCAGTGTGCTATGCTGTCCCCTATCCACCATAGAATCACAGAATGGTTTAGGTTGGAAGGGACCTTAAAGACCACCCAGTGCCACCCCCTGCCCTGGGCAGGGACACCTCCCACCACACCAGGTTGCTCCAAGCCCCGTCCAACCTGGTCTTGAACACCTCCAGGGATGGGGCAGCCACAGCTTCTCTGGGCAACCTGGGCCAGGGTCTCACTGCCGTCACACCAAAGAAGTTCTTCCCCCATGTCTCATCTTAGTCTCCCCTCTTTCAGCGTCAAAACCTTCCCCCTTGTCCTAGGCCTCCCCTTCCTCATCAGGAGTTCCATCTCTCCTAGGGCCCCCTCTTTAGCCATCCCCTGTCTCAGCAGGGACGAGTGTGATTTCGGCCTTAATGTCCACCTCCCTGGACCCCATCCTCATGCTTGCTGTCAGCAGCTCTGGTGACTGCAGCCTATGGGCTGGTGGCATTAGGGACCACAGATTTGGGGTTGAGGGACACCAGAACTTCCCACTTTGCACCTCAAAGGCTTTGTCACAGCCTGTCCCCCATCTCCTCATTCACACACAGGTTCTGAGCCTGTTGCAGAACCCTGTTGTCCTGGAGAGCTGTTACTGCCAGATGAGCCACCAGTCCCTTCCCAGTGCCTTCTCATGACTATAGCACCCATCTCTCCACTGGAAACACACTACATGTCACCCAGGGGAGGGAAACCTGATAATTTTCAGGATAAAAAGATGGGGGAAATGGCTGTTAAATTGGGAAAGAAGAACCTTGATATCTGATGCCCAGAGAAGCTGTGGCTGCCCCATCCCTGGAGGGGTTCAAGGCCAGGCTGGATGGGGCTTGGAGCAACCTGGTGTGGTGGGAGGGGTCCCTGCCCAGGGCAGGGGGGTTGGAACTGGATGATCTTTAAGGTCCCTTCCAACTCGAACCATTCTATTCTATGATTCTATTCTATGATGAACCAGAACCCAACAGGTTTTCTTCCTCCACCCCAGGCAGAGACATTTTTCTGGGTGAGCACTGCTCCTTCACCCTCTGGTGAATGTTACCTCCAGGCTGCTGTACTATTATTACTAATTATTATTATTATCATTAATTTTGCTAGCAATATTAACCTTAATTAGTAGCTCTAACAATCTCAAATATGTTCTGTTCCTCTCTATATAGTAACTAATTCTGATTATTTGTACATCTGACTCAGTGGAAGTCCTTTGCTGGAGCTCTGATGGATGAACTGGTGAAAGTCCTGGGACTCTGGCAGACAAATATCAAAACTGCATTCCTTTTAGTGCAACACCTCCACCATCCCCTTCTACACCTAAATTTCTCAACATTCCCATCACCTCCAGGTGAGGGGAAGCCCCCCCCGACTCCCTCTCTAGCATGAGCTCCTGCAGAGGACCAAGGTGGGGGGGGCACTGCTGGCCCTGGGTCCAGCATCCCGCTCCTAGGAGCATCCCACGCCGTTTCCCCTAAAGTCAATGTCTCTGTGGCAGAATTGTGCTGGCTTTTGCTTCCCATTTTTATTGTGTAGGTGTGAACTGAACAGCACTTTACCCACACACCCCAGACACTGACGATGAATGTCTTTTTATCCCACCAGTTAAACAAAACTGAAAATCTGTTACTACACACCTAATTAAAAATGGATGAGTTTCTAACTGCTGAACTCTGGATTAAAGGAAAATCTGAGTTACCCCTGAACATTCACATGAGGAAGCTGTGAAGTGTCACTGCGCGGTGACTGAGAGAGTTTGAAGATCTGATGGCAGATCTCCACCTTTCCAAACGATGCTGCTGCCAACAGCAGGAAGCCACTTCGCTGCTCCCCATTTGGGAGATCTACTTTATCTTAGCTAAATTTCCCCTCCTGAGCACTCAAGGCTGACGCATCCAACCACTAAGTTACACTTTCCCAGCCTTCTTGTGAAACCCCAAGCCTGAAAACGACGATTGGACCTAAGGCTGAGCGTTTCCCATTACTTCCTCCTTCCTCAGATAGTTGAAGGTGTTCAAGAAAACCAGTTTTGATGGGGAATTTGACATTAAAATTCCATTTTCACAATTGCTAGCAGTGTTCTGGAAGGCAAATCTTGCTCATCTCCCCACCCTGAGGGAATCACAGCATCTTCAAGGTTAGAAAGAACCTCTTGGATTATCCAGTCCAAGCAGATACACATGAAAAACCCCTACAATTTCGGCCACTAGTGCACGCCCTGAAGTGCCACATCTACACATTTCTGAGATACCTCCAGGGATGGTGACTCCACCAACAACCTGGGCAGGCCCTTCTAGTGCCAGACCACTCTTTCAATAAAGTCATTCTTCCTCATATCCAATCTAAACCTTCCCTGCCCCAACTTCAGACCATTTCCTCTGGTCCTGTCATTGTTCCCTTGGGAGAAGAGGCCAACATCCACCTCTGGGCACACTGCTGGCTCATGTTCAGTTGGCTGGCCACCAACACCCTCAGGTCCTTCTCTGCTGGGCAGCTCCAGCCACTCTGCCCCAAGCCTGTAGTACTGCAGGGGGTTGTTGTGACTGAAATGCAGGACCCAGGCCCATGGGTCCACCATTTGTTCATTGCTTTTCGTTGTGCTGCAGGGGTCCCTTCACGCATTTGTGCCAGTTTCTGTGCTTGCACCTGAACTCCTCCTCAAATGTGAATTTCCTCAGAACTTCCCTGGTGTTTCCCAAGCCCTGTAAGCTCCCTGCCCAGTGCTGACTGGTACCTTCCATAAGCCCCAAACGTGGGGCATCCTCCCTCTAGGCAGACCTTTGCAGGGATGCCCACCTCCCCCATTTCAGGGAAGGTCTGATAAAAGTTGGGAGAGGTCCAGGTCCTGGAGGTCCTTAATTCCTGCTGCACATCACTTCCCCAGATCCATAGGCATTCGCCTTCATATGTACGAGCAGGCTGCATCCCACCACAGGACAGACAGAGCTGTTGACACCTGGTCTTATGAACATGGTGGCACATCCTGTAAAATAAAGCCGTGACACTGCCTGACATCAGCAGTGTCACATGGGAATGATCTCCTGTAGGGAATCCCAGGGCAGCTGGTTTTCTTCTTACAGCTTCTTACAGCTCATGATCCCAAGTTCTTCCTTGGGAAGATGATCTGGAGGTTCAGCCTCACCTTGCTGTTGAAGCCAATGGTCTAGCAGTGACAGCGAATTCTCTTCCAGTCAGCAGATAAAATCGAGATTTTTGCCTCAGGAAGGACAGTCAATGTCTCGCTTTGTTTGTTTTGTTTCAGGAAAGGTGGCTGCTACCCCAGAAGACTCAATGCCTGGACTGGGGTGGTGGGAAGGGGAAAAGGGGACCCTGGGAACCTGAAATTCACGGGAAGCNGGGAAGGAGCAGAGGACACAGAAGGGATGTGGGATGCCAGGAGCACCTGGGGAAGGGAGGACAAGAGCAAATTCCACGGGGAGGTGTCGCTCGGTAAAGCTTTATGTCACAGTGACTCAAGGCGGAAGTGAAGGCTTAAAGAAGAACATCTCATTAAAGATTTTTGCTCCTCTGTGATGGAAACACAATGAAATCTGCCCATTACTCTCCGTCAGCCGTTTTCTTTTTCCCCTTCCTTCTACAAAAAGGAGTTCCTTGAATTAAAGTCATCTCAAAATATAAACACACTTTATTTTCCCCAACACTTGAATAGGCTTATTGTTTCCACCATTTATATTTAACATTAAAGTTTAATCATGAAGTTGTTAACCATAAAAAACTATTAAATGAGTACAGAACATTAAAAAAATTAGTAAGTATTTCAGAATGAGCACTTGAAAAGAAAATTTATGCATAGAAACAATGGAGAATTACAATTAAGAGCTCTAGGGATCTGAGAATGATTTGTCCAGCCATTACACAGTCATTTCAATTTAAATTAAAATTGTAACTATTTTCTAGTCTACTAAAAATATGTGGTGTCACATTAAGAGTTTTAATGGAGCTTTCTCCAGGGAATGCAGAAAAGCTAGTTAGTAGCACATAAATAACTATATATTGGAAACTGAATAAATTCTCTGCCAAAAACCTAATATGATAAAAACAAAAATGACAGCGGATTATTCTATTTTCTCTAACGAAGCGCAGCCCTCGCATTAAACCCAAGAAACAGTTCACAGGGTGTCTGAGTCTTCGTGGGTTTGCCAGGGCTGACTGACAAAAATAAATAAAAGTCTGCCAGATGTGGTTTTTTAACTTGACGAACGCCTGCGTAGGTTATTCTGCCCTCGTTGCTCACAGGCCATGACGGCGTTGCCTAACGGTGCCATCTTCTCTCCTTCTGCTCCTGGTCTGGTCTACTCAATATCGCTGACATCAGGAAATCTGGCTCAGCCCAAGTTTTAAGCACTGCAGAACATGTTCCTCCTGTCTAAAATGTTTTGGTGAGTTGCTGTATTCAAGCCTACTTAAAGATGAAGATCTGACAGAACAAAATGCACCCATGGTCCAAGTCAAGATGAGTTTTCATGTGGACCTGGGCAGCCTCTGCAGTTCAGAAGGTACATGAGATCTGGAGTGGTGTGCTGCTCTGTTGGAAGTAAAAGCAAGGCTTAAGAAGGAAGAGGAAAACATGTTTTGCCTGCTTTGCTCACCAGCTCCAGACCTGGAGTTCAGAGGAACACAAGGAACCTGGATCTCACCCCATCCAATCCTCAGCATTCCAGATGGGGCCCCAGGACAGGAAAAGTCCCTCTGTTGACCTGTTCCTTGGAGCACAGCCCAGACAGATGCTGCCCACCAGTGCTCCCAAAGAGAAGGATCTGCCTCCTATTCCTCTGCTCAAAATGTGAAGGAAACCACCCAACTAAGTGAAAGTGCCTCCAAACCTGTCAGACCAAGTTTGACTGGCCAGGGCAGTGTCTCTTCTTGTATCATCATTGGTGGACCAGCGGGGACCACAAACAAGCACCCTGCAGTCCCGTGTGACACCTGGAGCCACATGAGATTGCCTTAGCCAGGAACCTCTTCTAGAATCTGAACTTAATTTATGTTCATTGTACATGAATATGCTCTTGGTGTTACCACTGAGCTTCTGTCGTCTCTCTCCGTGGTGCTACCATTTGTCCAAGTAGAATCACAGAATGGTTAGAGTTGGAAAGGACCTCAAAGATCAGCCAGTTCCAACCCCCCCTGCCCTGGGCAGGTACAACTCCCACCCCACCAGGTTGCTCCAAGCCCCATCCAGCCTGGCCTTGAACCCCTCCAGGGATGGGGCAGCCACAGCTTCTCTGGGCAACCTTGGCCAGGGTCCCACCACCCTTGCAGCACATAAATAACCACAACTTACTGACAACGCATCTTCTGAGAATGAATTGGCCAAGCTCCTGGGGCCTTCCCTTGGCTCTCTATTTCATCTCTGTGGTGTTCAGGATTCTCCTGGTTGATCCCAGTACATCTTCCTTGGAAAGCAGCTGCTCAAATGGTCCCTTTGCTTCTAAGTCCCTGTATGGGCCTCATGCAATAGCGACAGTCTTTGTCCTCTTTCCAGCAGAACTTTAAGGTCCCTTCCAACCCAAACATTCCATGATTCCCTGTTTCTGCTTGGGCAAATGGTAGCACCATGGAGAGAAACGACAGAAGCTCAGTGGTAACACCAAGAGCATATTCATGTACAATGAACATAAATTATATTCAGACGCTAGAAGAGGTTCCTGGCCAAGGGACTGAAGTGAGGACACCCTCCTGGATGCAGGAAGACTGACTGATATGTGTGACTTCATACAAGCTGGCTGCCTGGGAGAGGAGAGGTCTGAACACAGGGAAGGAAGACAACCCCCCTGACCCTGTGCTCCTCTATGTGGAGGCTTCTACAAGCTTGAAACAACCAGCCCTGCTCCTTGCTGCTCACACAGCTCCTTCCCTTGTTAACCCTTGGCTTTGCCTCCTCCTGAGTTCCACTCAACGATCAGCTGGAATAGACTTCCAGCAATCTCAGAAAAAAAGAATTACTGATAGTGCAGCAGCAGTTTGGGCTCAGAAAAAGCACAAATGAATCTTCCCTTCTCCGATTCCTATCACCAGATGTCGTTCA
Organism: Thinocorus orbignyianus; assembly: GCA_013400375.1. Classification (NCBI taxonomy): domain Eukaryota; kingdom Metazoa; phylum Chordata; class Aves; order Ciconiiformes; family Thinocoridae; genus Thinocorus; species Thinocorus orbignyianus. The sequence continues at coordinate 173,496 of VXBW01008342.1, forward strand.
ATCACAGCAAGGAATATTA
>VXBW01008342.1:177658-188369 GCA_013400375.1 Thinocorus orbignyianus
GATGATCCCAGGGGTCTTTTCCAACCTGAATGATTCTATGAGGCTGTAGTCAGTGGGGGGGTCGGTCTCTTGTCCCAAGGAACAGGTGCTGGGACAAGAGGAAACAGCCTCAAGTTGTACCCTCAAGTTTAGGATGGGGATCAGGAAAAATTTTTACCCCGAAAGCGTTCTTAAACATTGGAATGGGCTGCCCAGGATGTGGTTGAGGCACCATCCCTGGAGGGATTTAAAAGATGGGGGGACATTGTGCTTAGAGACATGGTTAAGTGATGGATTTTTAATCAGAGTTAGGTTGATGACTGGACTAGATGAGCTTAAAGGTCTTTTCCGACCCAGACAACTCTATCGAGGCAGAATTTAGTGAACCAAGAGCTTTGAGTACTTCAGTCCCAGGAAACAGTTGTAAGGCCCAAGTACCAGCATCAGCCCCAGCCACAGGAGCCCCTGCCGGCCAAACCACAGGGTGCCTCCATGGAGTTCAGCATCCTTCCTCCAGATTTTGAGCTTGGAAAGGCTGAAGTACAGTCTGACATTTTACAGTGCCCACCGTTTAAACATTCAAGAACTTTATAAAAATGGATATTCATAAGTGAGCACAACTTTTCTTTGATGGGCTGGGAAATTAGGAAACAAGGTACTAGCTTTGATCAGAACCTGCTCTGGGTGACTATGCTCTGCCAGGGAGTTGGACTGGGTGGCCTCCAGAGATCCCTGCCATCCCCAGAGCATTCTGTGACTGGGTCAACCAGTCACCGCACTCTGTTAGAACTCACTTAAGTTTGTTTTGCACCGAGGAGAGAAGTTCTATGGCACACGCTCATTCAGTGCTCCGTGCACCACCTATAAAATCATTGTCTTTTGCAGGGTGAGGCTGAGAAAGTTTAAATGCTTTGCTTTGTCAGGGATGGGAGCACTGATTGCTTGTGTAAGTACAAGTTTATCACATTTTAAGCTTACCCCTTCTGAATGTATTCCACGCGCTTCTTGGAAAGAACAGCCATTATTTCATTCAACAGCTGGTCTGGATTCAGCAGCTGAGTGGTGGTAACGTTACAGTGTGCCTAAAAGAGGTCAGCTCATTACATAAGAGTCAAAGGGGAAAAAAAATAAAACAATCTTTCTCCTAAACCTGAAGATGCTCTGAAAAGTTTTCGTAATGAGAGCTTTGGAATAGCTAACCATAGTGAGAAACACTTCAGCTTCCCAATATGACCATAATTAAAACGTTGCAACAGAGAACCTGCTGGACAATTAATACTAAAGCATGTCCAAACTATCACATCCAAAATGGATTAAAATTTCAAACAGAATTAAAATCCAAAAAGAATCCCAGGCTATAGAATGGGCCAGGGCAGCACAGAGGTTCTCAGAAGCCTCGTATGTAGCCAGAGGCAGTTGCCACAGAGGACAACAGAGGTGGCCACATGACTGGGCATCTCCCGCACAGGAATCTGGTGCCATGAGTTTCTTCTAGGACTAAACCACCACCACATTTAAAGAGGAAATATAACTTACTACTCGTACATTTACTGTTAATTCTATTATTCCCAGCAGCCTTACCTTAAGTTTCCTTGGGCAGTCTCTAGTGCACCGTTTCTTTTTGCTGGGCGTAAGCATTGTGATCACCTTATCCAGGCCTCTTTCGAGATTCCCCAGTATTTTGGCTTTCCTCTTTTTTTGGCTGCTGTTCACATGAGCAATGTTGAGATCTAACTCCTCTGAATGACACCTGTGGACAAATTCATCAGTTATTTTTCCTCAGCGTTTAGAAGTTAGCCACTTCAGATACATGACTAAAATATTGCCAAACCCCTCAGAATGAAAAAACCCAAAGCAAGTGCAGTGTAAAAGCCAGCTGAGGTTTAGGCCCAGAGATGTTTATAGAAATAGCAGCTCTCTAGGGAACTGGAATAAGAAGGAACTTGCATTATGGAAAATAAGAATGAATTCTGAAGATAGTTGAGTCACACAGTTTTAAAAACTTTTTTCTGCCTTTGGTTTTTCAGTGAATGTAGAAGGAGGTTTTAGGAAGGTTCTTACCAAGAGACTGGAAATAACTGCCTGCTGTCGTAACAAGGCTCCCGAGGCAGTGCATGGATTAAGGTAGCCCTGCTTTAAATCAGGAGTATACACAAATAACTGGACATTTACCTTCCTTCAGGAACAACCTCAGCTGCTGTCTGCTCATCTCCGATCGTTGTGTTTCTGGGTCTCTTAATTGGGATGACGGCAGCAAACTGCCTCTCTGAAAGAAAGCCACGGCAGGTAGGGTTTTGCATAAAGGATTTTCTCTTCTTCAGCAAGGATTTCTCATGATTAATAATTTATTTCTAAAAAATCACTCCCCTTTTCTGTCTCAGGTCTGTATCTCCAGAATGAAAAAGGTGTTTTCAATGTAAGGGTGCTACCCCTGCTCCACACACACAAACCACCACTGATTTCCCCAGGGCTCCAGCCAGTCAGGCTGCGGGCGACCAACACAGTTCCACAGCAGAAATTTGGAAAGGAAGAGGATTAGAATTGTTTTCTTGCTCTGCCACTGGTCCCAGAATGAACACCAAGCAACTCACTGCACCAGAGGGGTGTGTTCTTGGCCCCTGCAGGAAGGGTGTGAGTTTCTGCAGCTGTATTTTGTAAGGAGCACGCTGCAGGAGCCAACACGCTGTGCTGGCCACATGCTGACAGAATCCCCCAGAGCACGGGTTTGACTGTGCAGGAGCAAAACACCCAGTGAAACTGTCAACAAGTAAGCTGTTCCAAATAAACTCAGCTCCAGTGTTCACAGTTTCAGTCCTCCAGGTAACTGTACCTGGCCCCAGACAACGACAATCCCAAAATTTTCAACGGATACTCCCATTTCTCCATCTCTAACAAAATATTAATGCTGCCTTCCCTGAACCAAAGGTCTTCCAATAAAACAAAGAATAAGCTTCAATTGTTTAACCCTCAGAAATACCTCATTAAAATCAGCTGAAACAGTGTTTCTGCATTTCCTATTTCAGAACTTCCCAATATTATTTTTAAACTGACTGTGAAGTCAAAATCCACACATTCTTCAGAGTCAATCTGAAGAAAGAGGAAACTGAACTCACATAAACAATTCTAGTCCCACAGAATAGTTGGAGCTGGAAGGGACCTTAACAATTATCGAGTTTCAGCCCCCCTGTTCATAGTCCTGTTCAGTGACACCCTTTGCGAAGGATTTAAGCAAGTGCAGTACAGCGACAGTTGGAGAAGGTCCAGTGGAGGGCCACCAAGATGCTCAGAGGGCTNGCTGCACACACACAGTTACTGTGATTACATTTTAATTTACGGTAATTTCTAACAATGTTCTAGTTAATGCTGTAAGTCTTCCTTCATCACCTCCCACGTACCTTTGAAGGTGGGCCCCTGGAAGGCTACGGGTGCTTGTGTCTCAATCTCACTCTTCGCCGAGGAAGCCGCTGGAGCAGGAAGCTCAAAGGGCATTTCACTCCTTACAGCTGACTCTGTATCAACGTTCTCTTTGTTTTCCTGCTTCTTTGATGCCACTTTTCTTGTCACTGGAGTTGACAGTGTGAATTCTGTACTGTGCAGCTGAGCGTCATGCCTTGCATGCTACAAGATTTAACAAAAAAAAAGGAAAAAAAAAGTAAAATACATCCTTTTGCTGCATTCTGATCACATTCAGCAACGTTACAGACAAGGAAATTACAAAATCAAAGCAGCTTAAAAATACCATACGAGGCTTGTCCAGAGCCAAGGAGTTAAAAACTCTTCAATACTTCTGATTCCATCTATGGCTTGATAATAAACACCTCAAGTCATTTGCCAAGTGTTTATCTGCTCTTTCATGTCCTCCAGCTCATGTGGCAAAGACTATTCCTCACCAGCTCATCTAAACACAGCCAAGAACTTTCATTCAGTTTAACTGTATAATTATAATTGATTCATTGGATTTTCTTGTCCCATCCAGACAGGCTGAACTTCTTCAAAGACCTGTCCAGCTCTAGCCTGGCTCCAAGGTCTCATCTGCTGAACCTTCTTCTTTTCCCATCAGCTTTAAAATCCTCATTTACTCATTCTCTGGCTGCTGTTTGTACACAAACCCAATGTCAAGTCTCGAGTTCTCAAATAAATCATGGTCTACAGTTGGAGGAAGCCACAATTCATCTTCAGTTACACATTTACAACATTTCTGCACTCAGTTTGTAACTCCTTGTGGCCAGCGTCCACCAAACACTTAAATGTAAGTTTTACGTAAAACAAATACAGGATATTTTTAACGAGGAATAGTAAGTGTTAATTTTGTTTTAAAGAACTAGTATCTATTCTTCAAACACCTGCTTTTTTCTGCGAGTATTTAGAATAAATTCTTCTAACGGAGACTGTGAGAAGGCTGAAGCTTCATCAGGAAACTCCATGGACCTAAAGGCGTGTGGTGTTCCGCCACAGTCAGGCACGTCCTCACCCATCACAGTTTTTCCAGGCTGGAAAGAAAGATTCAGTTCAGATTCCACTGCACTACTACAAGGAAGATTTAATCAGAAAGTTGTCATTAAATCTTATTTCTAAGTTCCTAATTATGTTTAGCAGCCAGTGGAAGTTCCCATGCCAGTGACCCAACTTTTATACTATTGTCACTGTGGATTTACTGTTTGTATAAAAAGCAAGTGTGAAATGATCCTCAGGTGTTACCAAGACATCTTTGATGACCTGTGTTGAGAAAAGAAGCAACTCACAAACTAAAAATAGAAACCAACCAACCTTTCTTTCATCTCAAGATTGGGAATACAGGTTCTTTTTGCCAAAAGCTGAAAGAGCTCAAGAAAAGAACGCAGTAAAGTCTGAAAGGGGCTGGGATAACGGGAAACACATTACAGCCAAAACATGTGATGATGGAATCTGCAAAGGTACTTGAACTAGCATTCAGGAGCCTTCATATAACTGCTAACTCTCAAAAAAATCCCATCATTTGTTAAATCAGAGGATTCACAACTCCAGCCAATACTGCTCACATCACACTCAACCAGATCCACACCACGGGATCCTCCGTTTCTAACTCCTTTTGTTATTTTTGAGGAAACTCTTCCCAAGGACCCGTTTCATACCAGTGAAATTGCACAGTTACTTTAAATTATCAGTCCTCAGTTGGGATGGATCCCATTGCAGGAAGCAGGAAAGTTTCTCTTGATCTATGATCAGGTCTATAATTGCCACTGGAAAAGAAACAGAGCTTCCTGGTGTGCTACCAAACCTGTCACAATGACTTGCTAAAAGCCCTCACCAAAGGGCTGACAGCTACAGCCAACGAGCAAACACCCAGATACTACAGTCAGAATCTTGTTCCATAACAACAGGAATGCTTGAATTCCTTGGCTACCGTGCTCCAGATGAAATTCAGCCCACAGCAATTTTTTTTCAGAATTTCCTTCTCCTTCAAATTGCTCAAAATGAGGCAGTACTGTGCAGAGATTGTGCCACCTAATTCAGGAACCAGACAAGTTAAAGGTTCTTTGCTTGGTTGCCTTCACATTAGACCAACTCTAGGTAGAGAAGTTGGCTTTTCAGCAAATCCAGCTGATTCTTACTCATGTTACCTACTCGTGGGTAAGTTAAACACGTTCTGAGAACCGCAGGAGGACTAACGGATTGTCGTGTTGTGCAGACGTGGTTTTCACAACTATCTGTGAAGGCATCATGCCCATGTTAAAGGTTAGTATTGGCCAGATCAACTCACGTTAATGAGGAAACTGAGCTGTTTAATGACCAAGACTTTGGCTGACTGTGCACACACTCTCCTACAGACGCTGTAGACCAAGCAAGACGCTCATTCACTCCTCCTTTCCTCCTTCCCCCTGAGAAAATGCAGGGAGAAGAGAGAGAAAAGGAGGGAAAAAGGAATAAGGGGGGAAAAAAAGCAACCAAAACCCATGCTCATAGGCTGAGATAAGGACATTTCAATAGAACATCAGAAAAAGAAGAAAAAAACCCCAACAAAACAATAAAAATACTAAAAATAAGAATAACGACAGAAGCTACTGTCAGGTCCTGGTGAACCAACACCATCCTGAGCAGCAATTGCAGATCCCCTCTCCCAGCCAAACCCTATTTATACATGGATCATGCCATCTGTGGGATGGAATGTTCCATAGGCCACTCCCTTGGTTTGTCTGTATTCCCACCTCAGCTTCCACAGGAAGCTGAAGTGAGTCCTCCAAAAGCATAAACATCGCTCAGCAACAACTAAAGCAATATGCATTGTTGACATTCCTCTCATGGCAGTCACCAAAAAGGAAATTAACTCTTTCCCAGCTGAAACCAGGACATAGGTTCTGGGCACCAGCCCGTTTTTCCAGGCACAGCTGTCAGTGCAGAGCAGCGTTCTAACAAGCATTTCATCCTCTTAAACTCAAAAACTCACCTCAAGGTCTTCTAGTGATTTACTGGCATACTCTGCTAGGCGTGGAGCACTCAAGTGAATACACTTGCCACAAGCTTTCTTGGACAGAAGCATGAGGTATGTTGCTGACATCTGGTCATATTTCCACTAGAAATAGGGAGGGGGGGGAGAAGAAAAAAAAAGTATTTTAATGTTCTCTCTGGAAACACTGTAAGTACAAAGCAAGTTCAGCCTTCTGAACAATGGTTGTTGTTCTTTGCATGTTGGTTCCTTCTACACTCATACCAGCCTGAGAACTACTACTATGGCCAGTCATCAACCTGCTGAAGTCAATGGCAGAGCTGTTAATTCAGTGTAGCCAAGTACTTCAACCAGAGTCTCCATTCTTTGGATGTCCCTCCCTGCTCTTCCCCCATGAGTGGCACCAACTTCTTGTATGATTTTCAGCAGCTCTGCTTCATAGAATCATAGAATGGTCAGAGTNATTGGAAACATTGCTTGACAGGTTTGCAGGATAGAACGGCACATTTGGATCAGTTATAACAGGTTAGAAGTACTGCTGTAGAGGACTACGCAAGTGCCACAAACCTGCTTGGAAGGACTTCCCCCCTTGTAGATGGATTATTCCCTATAACTGAAGAACAAGGAGCATTAACTCCACAAATCCATCTGAAGCATCGCATGTATTTAAAGCCTGTTTCTACTGCAGTTATGTGGAAACTCTAACAGTTTTTCCAAAACAAAGAACCGTGCCACTGGTACCATGCATAAAAAAAAAAGCAGGGGGGTGGGGTGGAAAAATCAATTTCAAAGGAGAATTTTCAGATTCGGGGTAAAGCTGGAGTGGGCATCAAGTCTTTTCTATGGCTTGCAGTGTTATTGCTTCTTACCCACATACAACTCCTCTAGAGGTCGGTTCAACTTTTGTCATTTGTACTCAAAAGTGACTGAAACACATTCACTTGTTTTAAAAAACTGAACAGCAACTCTCAAAAATGCATTTTATAGTTTGAGTCACGCTCTGATTTTTTTTTTTCTTTTTTTCCCTCCTCTTACTTAGTGAACCACCTCAAAGCAAAAATTAACACAGCAAGTGGCTTCTGTTGTTCAAGTACAAATTTCTTTTAAGTCTATTTTGATTTTAAGGGATTCAGACATGGTGGGAAATAACAGTAATGTTTAGGAAACATCAACTAAAGGTGGAAACAAAACAAAAAGGGTTAACACTCTGTTCCCAATACCTTGGAGGGATCCCTCCAAGGAGTGTGGTGGTTTAGTGACGGTGTTGCCAGTGTCATGTTGATCAGTTGTTGGTTGGTCCCTCCCAACCCAGACAATTCTGTAAGTTTGAACTCCAGAACTGTAATTACAAGCCACAGCTAGATTCCGGAGTTCTGTGGGGGCTCCTTAATTCTGAACAGTATTAAAAATCTCATAATTGAGAATAAGTGAGCATTAGCCTGCTAATACAGTAAGTCTATTTGCTGTACCACTGTGTTTAATTACTGTAAGTTACCGACACAGACTTCTTACCTCTGATATTAACCTGGATATGTCCTCCCTGCTCTGTCTGTGGAACATGGAAAGCTCTGTTATGCAGTCTTCGTCAAGATGTCTCAGCTGCAAGAACATGATGAAGAGCAAAACGTGAGGTGCTGGGGTTGTCTCATAACCCGTATCTGACTGCGACACCGTGGTGAAACTCCGTGGGCTGAGTCAATAACCCACCCTGATTCCAGACCTCCTGCTTTCAGCAGTCAGCACCACGGATAAATATCACAAGGAACAGACTGGGGAAAAAAACCAAAACACACAAGTTCAACAACTCCATGGTGTAGCCCCTCCTCGGTGAGAGGCTGCGAATTCAGATAAGGAACCTCGACTGCAAGCAGGATTTTTTACTGGAACAGAAGCTACACTTTCCTTTCTCCTTAAATATTCCCACATCTTTTACCACAGCCTCTTAGAGCTGATGCTGCAAGCTCAGGAAAGCCCTTCTTTCCGTGGAGAAACAGTGGCATCCAGTGGCAAAGGCAGGGCATTGGCCTCAGGCAGGCAGGAGTTTCTCAGAGCTCACAACCCACAGTGAGGTTATTCCATTTTCCCCACTCTCCACGCTCAGACTCTCATGCAGGTGAAACAGGCAGGACGAAGGTACTTTCAGTGAGGTCAAGTGTTTGTCCAGTCTAGCAGTTGTCAGTGAGGACTAGATACAGGACAAGCTGTGATCTACTACAACTAACACGCTTTCAGGAACATTTGTAGTCTTCTCCCTTAAACAGAGCACTGATCAAGCAGCCGGGAGAATCAGCCAGCCATTCCTATGGGGACACAAGGCACGTCTTGATGAGGAGTCTTATTTTGCAAACAGAGCACAGTGAAAACACATCAGAATTTCCTCCCCAAGAGAAACTGAGAGGCGGCCGTGATGTTTTGACAGCAAGAAGAACCTGGAAGGAAACGTGGCCACCTCAAAGGTCACCTTTGGAAAAAGGTCTCCACGCTGCCAGGATGGTGCTGAGCCAGCAAAGACTGCACTAAATACTCAAGTATTTAAAGACAGACAAGTGTACTCACTGGGTATTTACTCTGCCACTGCACAGCATCAGAATAGCCTTGCATCAGCCAGGGGAGACTGAGGAGGGGTTTCACCGTGATGCGTTTCTTTGGGTCCACCTGGGTGGGCAACAACAACCAAGCAGATGACAGCTAAATCGGTGAGAAAAACCCAAGGAACAGTTTGCTAGATCGCTGACACAGCCCGAAGGCACACCCAGGATGTTCAGCTTCCCACCTAAAACAGCTCCTATTTATACAGCACAATTAGGAACAACCCGACGCCGGCTGCTTGAAGACTTTGTTTAACCTTAATTTAAGCTTTGCTTGATTATTTCTCTACCAAATCGTTCTTCTCCAAGGATTTTCAGCAGAAGGCAATATCCATTTTCTCTTAAAAATATCCTAAGAATTAAACTTCATGTTTAAACATGGAATACTTTAAAAATATTTAATCAATGCGGTGTTTTGATCCACAGAGTAGTACTTTATGGACCTGCTGAAGATAAGCAATACCTTACCTGCAGCATTTGGTTGATGAGCAGCGTGCTGCTGGGAGAGAGCCACTTTGGAATGCTGTATTTCCCCCTCTGCAGAAAAGAAGATGCAGAATGAGCCTCAAACAGTAGCTCAAAAGGAACTGCTGAATTACTTGAATACAACCCTGCATTCAGTCAGAAGGGAAGGACAGCAGGCACCCACAAACACAGTCTTAGGAATAACTTGAATAAATGTGAAGGTGGTACCAAAACCCAGATGTTTTAGTGAGGAAAATGCCACGTTTGAGTCTTCAGCTGTGGTTTTCACCCACTCAGCCTGTGTGACATCTCCTTCTCGGGCAACTCCTGCTGCTGAACTCCTCCTCACCCACCACACTGATTCACAGCACCACATTGAGACCGGAGTTTTACAAACACAAATGAGTTGGAGCACAAGCGACTGACATTAGCACTTAAAAACAGGAACATCCATTGAAATCACCACTTTTCAGACACTGCAAGTAATCCATCCTCAATATTCACCTTTTTTTTTTTTAATAGGTGACACTAATCCTGCAGTTTGCACCTCGGTCCATACCACAGAGAGAAAAAGGGTTATGGATCTAACAGGTAAGTTGATTTCAATCCAATTTACTGTGGATTTGTTTGTTTTTAAATTCTGGATTAGAAAAGTGAAAACAGCTTTCAGATTTGAGGTAAAGCAGCAGCACCAAAGGAACAACCCAAATTCACCATCAGGGATCATTTACCTGCCAAGGAAAATGGAGGGGGGAAACAATAATCAATTAAAATCAGCAAACAGTCACCGTGAAGTAACACCACTATCAATTCTCCTCGGCAGTTTTTCCCCTACAAACCAGCACCTCAATAACAAACCCACCGGTCTCACAGGCAGCACACGTTTCTAAGCGGGGCACGCACCGCTCCAGCACCCTGGGCTGAAGGATTCCAGTCACCCTCCACAGACACCACTGATGTGCTGTCTGTAACCAGTCTGGGGGCTGTTTCCCAGCACAGGTTTACCCCAAAACTAAGGTAAATCAAGTCAAACACACCATCTGCGTTTTGTTTTTAACGTATTGCTACAGAACACGGGACAAGGATAAAACAAAACCAGCATCTACTCGACTGGAAGGTAAATAGGTTGCAGCAGCTACCAGATGTAGAAAGTCACACCAGAAATAAATTGATCAGGGGTTGTTGGGTTTATAAACCCCCAAAAAACAGTAGTTACATCACATGCTTGACTTGCAACCAGCAGGTCACAGGAGGT
>VXBW01008343.1:0-58836 GCA_013400375.1 Thinocorus orbignyianus
AGCAGGAGAGTTGGACTGGATGTACTCAAGAGGTTCATTCTAATTCAGACAATTCCATGAAACCTCTCCCAGCACATGTCTGAGGGATGGTGCCTGTACATCCCCCCCACCCTGGGAACATACCTCCTTCTGGTGTGGGGAACTCCTTAACTTCACTGCGTGGCCCATCTCCTCGCCCGTTGGTTACAACCATCTCAAGCTTGTAGTTGCTGTAAGGAAACAGCCGGGACACTATGCCCCGGTTTCGGTCTCCAGGAAAACTCACATACTGCCGTTTTTTGGAGACCCACAGGTTCTTCAGCAAACTACTGTCTCTCCAGAAATAAGCCTTCAAGAAACATGCATGGCAAGTGAAGCTTTTCCCATTTAAGTGCAATTGAGGTTTGTTTTCTTTTTCGTTAACAAAGCAGAGCAAAACTTTGCTGTTCCAAAGAGCAGCTCTGGGCTGCGGAAGCCTTTTTAGAGCAATTAATGAAGCTCCACGTCCCCATCCCCTCCCACCCCAGCGAGGCAGGTCAGTGGTGTTACCCAAGGAAGAAGATGAGCGTGGGGTTAAGTGTTTACCAAAGGTCCTAGAGCAAAACCAGGTAAGCTCAGGCTACAAGGAGCTGTTTCTGGCTACCAAGCAGGAGGCGTTGAGTCACCCCCAGGTTCTACCTGGATTAGTACTGTTATGGTAAAGGGGGGAGGACACATCCAGGCACAAAGGAAAGTCTGGACTTGGAAAGTCTCCCGTTGAGAAAAGCTCTGACTGTTAATCTTATTTCACGCAGAAAAGTAAGATTCATTCAGAAAATAGACCAGAATGACAGAGCAAGGGCAGATTAGAAACAAAGAAAAGAAAAAGAAAGCAGTACCCAGGGAGCTTTCTTTATGCCCAACTGATTATTGGATTTGAAATGTTACAACTCTTTGTGGGACACGCATTTTTGGTACCGTCTTAAACTCTGCTAGAAGGGGCTCTGTCCAGGCTTTTGCTTGTTTTGAACAGGGTTCGTGCTCTGTACATAAATACTGGTATTTTCCTGGTTATTAGAATGGACAAAGAGGATCCACGCTGCCTTTAGTTGCCAGTTAGTACAAACTGCTGGGTTAAGGCTTTGCAGGGGTTTGTGTTCGTTAAGAGATGATGTGGGTCCTTTGGGGATGACACAAAAACTAGCCAGTTTGTACCCATCTGAGGTCATTTTTCCCTAGAGCCAGTCACAGAGTATGGTTCTGGGGCAGTTCTAGAACCAGGGGATACCTCACTGCCTGGGCAAGGGCACCCCTCTCTACCCCCCAAGTCCCCCTCTGGGTCCTCAAGGGTATCCCCACTTGCTGTGTCTGAGTACTCAGATCCTGCAGGGAGGCACTGGGAAAGGGTGAGCCCAGCACTGAGCCCTGGGGGAGCAAGAGGAGATGCTCCCAGCCCCTTCCAGGCACCACAAAGATGCAAACCAGGGCACATCATTCCTAGTGCTCAGCCCCTGGCCGTGGCAAAAGGGTCCTGATGGCTGGAGGAGAGTTTTTTGTCATCCCCATGGCAGGCAGCTCCATCACCGGGGCCACCTCGACTGCTGAGAAGGTTAGCTGTGTTACTGGTCAGTGCTGGTGGGATTTGGGGATTTTTTTTTGGGGGGGGGGTTGCTCACTCTGTACTCCTTGAGCTGTCCCTGGATGGTGTCCAGGTGCACTCGGGTCCAGGTCAGAGCAATGGCAGTGCTGTTTAAAATTCTTATCCTAACATCCGTAGGCGCAGCCTTGGGATCTGAGCGGTCAGGGATAAAGGAGAGTGTAGGTTAGGCACCCAGTGGTACCCTGGGGGTCAGACAGACAGACAGATGGACACCCTTCTCTCTTCCCCCCCTCCACGCCTTACCATGGATTCCCCCGTGCACTGTGGGCACGCCGGCAGTGTTTCCATGGGGATAACCATCTCCTTTTCTCCCTCCTTAAATTCAATATTCAATTTCTGAGGATTTCAACATTTGGTAACATAAACCAGCAGCAACAGGCCAGTTCTCAGCTTCCTGGCCACCTTCCTTGGTCTATATATTCACCGTGTGAATACACAGCATAGCATCACTTACCTCTGTCCCCCTCACTTTCTCCCTGATGCTTTAAAAGCTAGCTATAGGGTTTTTTACCAGTGCTTTCACAGGAAGAGGGGAAAGAAAACCAAATCCACCCATATTTCACCCAGCCGGCCATCATGAGACTACTGATGATCCAGTTAGGAGCAGGGCTCCCTACACTCTGGGGCTGGGTCACCATGGGGTACCAGAGAATCCCGTCCCCTTCTGCTGCACCTGCCTGGCCACTGTTACACCCAAGAGTTGCAAAATTACCCATTATTTCCATATCCATTAATCTGAATTTGGCCAGAACCTGCTGCTGATCCAGCTGTGGGGGACAGGATTATCTCCTCTTTACAGGTCACCTGTTTGTGTGTAGAAATCTGCTGTTATTTGTCAACTAATTCAGACATGACAGGGCAGAGTAGGGGTTTTTGTTCATTTTTGGTTTGGAGTGGGGTTTTTTAACTTGTTCCACCCCCCTGGGACACAGGCAGGAACACATTTGTATCTGGAGTGTGACTGGGGAGCTCTGGTCTCCCTCGACGTACAGCACACACGTGCAGGCTCATTCAGATCCTCCCAAAACTCATTGCACAAGTTTTCAAGTGAAACTAGAAAAAAAATAAAACCCTGGTATTGCCCAGACAGATGAGATAGAGATGACGGTGCCATCGGATGCTTGTGGAGCTTTTCCAGTAACAACTTCTCAACCTCTTTCCTTCCAGAGCTCCACTCTTGCCCCATTTCCCACCATTTCTGCCCATGTTCCCCTCCCGTTGCTCTGTCTCCTCTGGGAGAAGATGCCCAGGAGGGGGCTGTGCTGTATGTGCTATCTCAGTGCCAGTATTGCCAATTCTCTTGAAATTGCTCTTTGTGTCCCCTTGACTTCAAGCCTGGAGTCACGGATGGTTACCTGGCTTGGCCACCATCCTTCTCAGTCATCCCCAAGTCACAGCCCAGGACCCCCACCAGTGCTGCAATGCGAGGAAATAATATCTACATCTCTTTTAAAATAGCTGTTGGCAGCAAACCACATCATCCTCAAGGGATAAGGATAATCGTAGTTCAGAGTCTCGGATGCTACAGGCCCAGAAGGTGATACCAGTAGCCCAGAAAGAAGGTGAAAAGAGAGTTAAACAAGGTGGCTGCTATTCCTTGTGGCCGTTTTAAAGAAAGAGAAGCTGAGCCAGTGGTGTGTTGCAAACAGGAGCCCAAGCTGGGGCCTCATAAAAGAGGCACAAGAATCCAGTCCAGTCCAAGCAAGGCCCTGGTGGCCATTCATAGCACCCTTCATCTGGGATGAACTCTGTGCTCCACAGACATCAAGGGCAAAAAAAATTTAATGCACTTTATCAGAACCCAGCCAGGGCTCGTCTTAAGTGAAATCTTACCATCTTCCATACTCTCAAAGTGTTATCTGGATCTTGGAGAGAGCAAATATCTAAGTGACATTTGGGTCTAAAGTGACTTGGGTCATGTAGGCAGAGCCCAGAACAGAATCTAACGGCCAAAACTCTTTCTTCCACTGCCTGGAACTGGATTTTTGTGCCAGATCAAGCAGTGCTATGAACATGTCCTGGTCGCAAGTGCCAGCCCACCGATCTTGGGTGGGATCCTGCCCTTCTGAAACACTTACGATCTCCGGCTGAGAAAATACTCACAATCTTCCCCCGAATAGCCGATGTAGGTGTCAGGCTCCGGCGCTCTACCGAAGTCATTCTCCGCCTGTACTTTGATCTCGTAGGGTACGTAGATGGGTGTGTTCCAGACGACGTACCTCGGTGCCCTCACCGTGTCGTTGTACCAGCTCCCTCGAGGGTCCCTCCTCCTCCACCTCACAATGTACCTGAGGTTGGGCCCATAAGCTTGAGTTGCATTCAGAGGCTTAACGGACCGAAACAGAAAAAGAAAGTGAGAAGGAGAAAGAGCAACTCCTGTTTCTCTGCCATGGAGCTCTGAAAAGTTCTGTTCAGCACCTGGTTCTTATTTCATGCTCCTTCAGCAAATCTCAAAGGAGGTCAACAGTTTTGTTCCCAGACTCAGACATACCTAACCTAGTCCTTGCCCTCCAGATCCGAGGCAGGATCCAGAACCATATCTGTATATTCCAGTCCATACTCCCACTGCAATCTCTATCCTCCTTATAGGTGCTGCCTTATTTGTGGATGACACCTGCTGGTCCATGAAGAAAAGCAAGAGCTGGTTTATAAGCTCAAGGAACCAGGCTCTGAGCATCCTCCCTAAGCTGTGTCTGTGATCCAGCACCTTTTCTTTGGCTTGCACCATTGCAAATTACTAGTTTTATCACAAACCTTCTTCTAGACACTAAAAACAGCCTCTCCTGTAGATGCATCTTCTGCTTTTTATTGCTTTTCTGACCATTAAGGTTATGGCATCCTGTGCAGTTCATCACACGTGCTAGAGGTGCTGAGTTCTCTGTACCTCAGCCTCTGTGACCAGAACGGTGAGGTGCTGGGTGACTGCCGAGCATCGAAGAGGAACTCACCGTCCAGGTTATTTCCATGTTGTTCTTTTGGGTCCCTGCACCTTGAACTCCTGTTGGGTTAATTTCAGGACCTGAAATTCACATTGAGAAAAAAAAAAAGGAAAAAAAAAGAAAAAAAAAGATAATGCTGTTTATAATGTTGAAAAACAACCATTTGAGTAGTTAAAAACCCTCCACTGTGCAAGCCAAAAGTACTTCCAAGAGAGAAGTTAATGGCCTGATTTTTCCAGAAGTTCCCATTCAGGTTAATGGAACACAAGCCTCTCAGCACTCTTGAAAACCAGGCCATTTATTTAGGAGCCTCTTTTTTTTTTCTTTTTTTCCCCAAAATGTCCTAAATCTTTGAAAGACAGCCATTGTGAAGCAACCCTGGGAGCTGCGTCTGACACTTCTGAAAACCTGAAAGAAGAAGAGTAATGTCCAAAGCCAACACTAGATGCCAGCAGATATTGCAGAAGCGTCTCTTCCCATGGTCACATCAAGAAATGCAGCAGAACTACTAAACTGCTGGTGAATTCCTCATATGAATTTCCCCAAGTATTTTACAAGGTACAAAGCACCGGGCACACAAGCTGACGGCCTAAATCTTGGTCTTGGACTGGAGCACACTTTATTCCTGCATCGATCTGGGCTCCTGGCCAGCTCTAGCAGCAGACAGTGAATTAGCAGTTTGGGAACAAAATGCCTTTTGCTTGTGGCCAGTTCACACTTGGTTCTAATTTTCCAAGAGACTCCTGAGCTTCCTGTGGTCAGAAAGGATGAAAGACTTTCTTTAGAAAGCTTCTCTGTAAGGTGGACCCAGGCTTTCCTTCAACAGAATCTGCTGGAGGGACCTTTGCTTAAATCTTTCTGTTTTGCTGCTCTGCAGAATTATCAGTTGTGGGTTTGAGAAGGTGATATATGAAATTTCACCCCAGTGCATGTGTGGAAGTCATTCCCTCACCTGTGTAAATCTCTTTCTGTTATAGGAGCTATGATCAGACACCATGAGGGAAGAGCCTACACGTAGAGCCGTGGCCAGATACTAAGAACCTCAAGTCACCGTGGCAAGAGGTGGCTGGGCAGAGGGTACTCACGTGCCCCGTTGGTCTGGTATCGTTCAGAGGGCACGCTGGGCAGGCTGCTGCCCACGTCGTTCACAGCAATCACCCGAAACTGGTAGTTGACATAAGGAGAGAGGCTCAGGATGGCAGAGTTGACGCTCCCGGGGTACCTGGAGTGGTTGTGCCACATGCCAGGTTGGAACCTGTCCTCCTCAAACTGGACGATGTAGTCTGGGGGAGAGGATGGAGAGGTGGGGTTAAGGGTTTAGCTCACAAGGAAAAGTTTTCCCTCCACTTTTGGGATGGATACGGGGCAGAAGGTCCGGCCACTGACCTGTGATGGGGCTGTTATTGTCATCTCCAGGGATCCACGTCAGCCGCACGCTCCTCTCGGCCAGGTCTGTCAGCTCCAAGTCACGGGGCCGGTCGGGTCGTTCTGTTGGCCGAGTAACGAGACAAATTAGGCTGGGATTGTCCCAGGAGCTGGGAGTCCCAGTTCCCATCACTTCTCCCAGGAGGGGAAGCCCTGGCTGTCTTAGCCCAGCCCCGTGGGAGGACACGTGCTCTGTGGCACGATTCACCTCCCGCAGCTCCTGGTGCCTCAATGCAATTATTTTTTTTAAATACAAATGTGCTCATGTACTAATTGTGCCCTGCCATGAAACCCCACCTGCCCCCTGTACGACTGGTGCTATCTGGGGGTGGAAGCACGGTGTAGTGGCTTAGCAGGAGGAGATGTGATCTTCCAGCAAACTACACCCAGCTGCCCAAAATAGCGGTGGCAAACAGAACAGAAAGGACACGAAGCCTCAATGAAAATACAAACTTGTTAGAAATGCTCTGGGCACGATTCTGGTTTCTTCATCTGGCCACAATCCACCCAGTCCCACAGAACCAGCTCATGCAATAACAGTAACAACTTCTTTCCAGGTAAAGGTCGAGGGACTCAATGGGATTTTTCTTTTTCTCCATCAGGGCTGACCGTTTCCCGATATGGACAAGGTGATTCTGGGACCATGGGACACAAAATGATGTGACGAAGGACCTTTCTACCCATGACCATCTGGATGGGTTTCCAACATAGACAGGACTTGGTGGTGTCCCTGCCCGTGGCAGGAGGGTTGGAACTCAATGGTCTTTAAGGTCCCTTCCAACTTTAACCATTCTATGATTCTATGACTCGGACGCATCAGCTCCCAGGTTTTTCAGCTGCTCCACCTACGTTTTCTGTTGGCGTTATTGGCAAGGCAAACCAAAAAAACAATTTACAAAATAAACATAAAGGCAACGAATTAGTGGTGATTACCTTTAGGTAAGTCTCTCAAACGGTTAGCAGGGACAGCTGCAAGGTAAGACATTGGTTGTTAATGGTGTTAGTTTAGTCATTAAGCTTGGCTGGTCAAAGGAGCACCTGGCAAATATAAAGTTACACACCCAGTTACAGATTCCAGCAGGATCCGATCCTGCCTGGGGACCAGAGAAGGTACCTCCTTCCCCCAGAGACCCCCAGGCACGCTCTGCACACCTTTACTCACATTTCTAGTACATGGGAAGGGTAAAACATCAGCCTGCTAGAGAGTTAATTAGCAGTTAGGGGAAAAGGAAAGGAAATAAATCACACCCAGTCAAATTATTAGGGACAGGAGATTCATACTGTGCTCTGACTTCTGCAGGGTCCATGCCAGTGGTGCTGGCAGGTTGGGAGTGATAAATCTGTGTTCTGTGAGTAGATCTCGTATGGGGAATAGGTTTAGGTTTGTCACTAACCCACATTAAGAAGGGGACCTGCAAGGCTGGGAGCGGCTCCCTCACCCCCAGGTTTCCAGGGGTGCTGCTCAGCAGCCTGACATCCACTTAAATCCACTTACAAATTTAGAACTGTTCTCGCAGAGCTTCAACATCCACACTTGGATATTTTTAGCTGCATGTAATAACTAGTCTTTGTTTTTTTTTTTTTTTTTTTGGTCTCAAACACAAGTTTCCTTCGACTCGAATCCAGTGCCATCGTCTGAGGGGGAGACGAGGCAGCGCGTCCTTGCCGAGTCCTGCAGCACGGGACCAACTGCTCTGCCAGCATCTCCCTGATCATCACTGCCTCACAGATCACCCTTTCGCTCTGACCTTGAAGTCAGTCTGTCCTATTGAAAAATAAAGCCCCTTGTCAGGACACCAGGAGGACAGCTTTACCTAGCACAGTGAGGTACGCCTTAGCCAGGTCCTTGTCCAGCTCCGTGCTGGCCACGCAGGTGTAATCCCCTTGGTCCTTCTCAGCCACGCCATATATTGTCAGACCATCATCTTCTTTCTTCATCCTTGAAGGGGATGAGAATGATAATCACACAACTGTCCCTGAAGGACATGGACCTGTTGGAATGGGTCCAGCGGAGGGNCACATCAGGCAGCGGGACTGAGGTCTGACTGTCTTCTCATAGAATACATATAAAAGCCTGAATAGAACAAGGAGTACATCTCTGGTCTGAAGGTTTTATCAGCTAAGGATGTGTTGAGTTATTCTTGGAAACCTCATTTCCTAAGGAATCAGCGAGTTTGCTCTGGTGTATGTCTGGCATAATCACACTTTAAGGCAAACAGTCTGACCTTTGCCTGGCTCATGTCCTGTGATCAGATCTCACTTCCAGAGAAGGGAGCCAGCTATGGAAAGGAAATTACAACCGTACCACTCACAGCAGATAAACATTCATTTTGAAGGAGTTTGTTATTAAACCACCGGTTTTATCAAGATGCCCTAAAATATTTGTAAATAAAACCTATAGTCAAAGTCTTGATTTACCAACAAGTCAATTCTAATTGCTAGGCAGTGTCTGTTGGCAGGCCCTAGTGACATTAAAAGTATCAAGAACAGCAAATGTTGCCTAGATGGAAGCTTGATGTTTGTCCTTATTATCCCTGGGGACTCCTGATGTTCTGTAAAATGTCCACCAGCCCTAGGTGAGGAGATCCTTGAAAATGTTAATGACTGACCTGTTTCCCATGTAGAGGGGTGCGTCGTCTTTCAGCCAGGTGACCGTGAGTTTCAGCGTGGGGTCGTGCTTTACGCGGCAGTGGAGGCGAGGCATGGAGCCCCTCTTCACCACCTGATCTTCAGGTCCTCTCACAATCCTCGTTGGGTCTGCACAAAAAGTCAGAAAGAAAGCATCAAACACCCAAACTGCTGGCTCTCAGCTCAGGAACTCAATGAAGCGTGGCGTTACTTGGAGAAGACAACCATGCACGTCAAGTGTTTGTTGAGCTTGCTGTAGTGAACTCTCCAATACCAATGCTTGCAAATAAATTAATTTAACAAGCCATTAATTCATGCTGACCCTTTACAAAAAATACCCAGTTTTCTGAGTCAGCAATCAGTTCTGCTGAACAGGGAAAGCCCCGGTGGAAACTTGATTCAGAAAATCTTTTATTGCCATCAGTTAACCCTGATACACACACTTTGGGTTCCTTTTCTGCAATTCTTATGGCATCTCACAGCTCAATATGCACACCAGCCTCTTCTACACCTTCCCTATATCCACAGACCTAAAGTTTTTTCAATATTAAAAGAGAATCTCTGCTCTTTTCTGGATTCCAACTCCAAATTGCATAAAGCCAACCCTCCCTAACCACAATTATTATTTCTTCTGCAAGTTTCAGGGGATCCAAGAGACGGTTTTGACCAAGAGTCCTTTGTGTCCCTACCTTTGACCTCCAGGCGAACCTGGGCCTCCGCTTTACCCAGGATGTTGGTAGCCACACAGGTGTAGATGCCCTGGTCCTCCTTCCGAGCCATGGTCATCTCCAAGCTCCCGTTCTCATGTGCCTTGTAGTTTCCTCCATCCAGTGTGTTGCCCTGGCCGTTCTTAAACCTCACAACACCACAAAGTGCTATTGTAAGGGAAGAAAGAGCAGGAAACCTCCCCCTCCCACCCTTCCGGGCTGGCAGGGGACATGCTGCAGTTCTTACCATCTCAGGGTGGGGATTGGGGAGCCAAAGAAGGGGCAGTCGAGTCGGGTCCTGTTGTTTTGAATCACTCTGATGAGCTGATTGCGAGGGGCCAGTATCCGTGGAGGCACGTCTACAAACAGCAAAAATCAAAGCCATTGAGAGAGAAAAGAAACCAGTTTCCAGACCGTTGCTCCCTTCTCAGTCTTTTCATCCACCCTCCTTTCTTCTTTTGCTCACTCTTCCTCGCTGGCAATTTCAAGACTCAGCAGAGCATCTCCATTCCCTCTTACCCTTCTCTTTCCAGCCACACCACATGAATGAGCTTACATCTAAGCACCAGCAGGACTTGCTCAGCCTTTCCTGGCTTTGCAGGTCCGTGGTGATGACCCTCTGCTCCGAAGCCCGGCTGCAGAGGTCACGCACAAAGGTACCTTAGTCTCAGAGCAGCCAACAACAGAGGGGAACGCAGACTGAGACCTTCTGCAACAAAAACGTTGAGTAAAAGGGTGTTCATCTTCCATAAGTGCTTACCCAGGACGCTGACAAAGGCGTTGGCGAGAAGGTAGCCATGCTCGTTGGACGCGTTGCACTGGTACACGGCGCTGCTGCCGATCTGCGTGTCTCGAAAGACAATGGTGTCTCCAGCCACCTCCCGGCTCGGGTTGGGGAGAGATGCTTCAAAACAAGAGACCGCTCTTTAAATTACTTTTTTTTTTTAATTAAAACTCACAAAACTCTCCATATCATTGCGCATCTTTCCCTCTCAGGCCCAGATTAAAAGCAGGTGATGGTACGCGATGTCCTCAGCCTACAAAGACACGGCTCCACTGGCCTTCTCTCAGACAAGCAGGTGGTTTATATGCTGTGATGCCCACGCTCAGCACGGTGCCCAGCACCAGCTCTGGCTCTTGCAGCCAACCGCGAGATCCTTGGCTAGGGACTTCTGTTTTTTCTTTTTTAAAGGAGGTACAGATTCCTCCTCGCTCACCTTCTATAGGCTCGCCGTTCACCAACCACTGGATGGTAGGCTTGGGGTTCCCGTTGGCTCGACACACCAGCCTGCCATCCTCTCCGGGGGCCAGGATGAGGTTTTGGGGTTCATCCAGCCAGTATGGAGCAGCTTTAAAAGACACCAGTTCACCAGTTAGAAACGCAGCAGTGGTACCTGATCCAAAAATCCCCTCTCCACTGCAAACCGAGGCGATGAAAACACTGTCATCCTCTTGAGGGGACTTTCTTGGCTACAGTGAGAGTGGAGAACCCTCTTCCCTCAACTCTTTTGGCCACACAAAACTCCAAACCAGTGAAGCTCTACTGAGTTACACCAGCTGGGATCACATCTCATGCTACTTTTAGGTCAGTCTGGACAAGAAGTAAGTATGGCTGGGTACAGCACAGAGACAGCCCCCGCTCCCCCTTATCAGACACCGAAAAGAACCAGAGCATCCATAGAATGAATGAATCATAGAATGATAGAATGGTCAGAGTTGGAAGGGACCTTAAAGATCCTCCAGTTCCAACTCCCCTGCCCTGGGCAGGGACACCTCTCCCTAGAGCAGGTTGCTCCAAGCCCCATCCCACCTGGCCTTAAACACTTCCAGGGATGGGGCATCAACAACTTCCCTGGGCAACCTGTTCCAGTGCCTCACCACCCTCACAGGAAAGAAGTTCTTCCTAATATCTCATCTAAATCTCCCCTCTTCCAATTTAAAGCCATTACCCCTCGTCCTGTCACTAGACTTCCTGACAAAGAGTCCCTCCCCAGCTCTCCTGTAGGCTCCCCTTCAGATACTGAAGGGAGATCCACTCCCACTCTGGTCCCTCAGCCTCTGGCTGTGAAGGTAAAAGAGATGGCAAGGTAAAGGTGACGTACCCTTCACTCTCACCGAGATCACGTGGCGGATGCTGCCCATCTTGTTGGACGCCAAGCAGAAATACTCCCCGGAGTCTTCCTCGGAGACGTTGGAGATCCGAAGAGCCTTGTTAAAGTTTTCCAGCTTGGTTTTGCCTGCTGGGAGCTCACCTCCTTTCTTGTACCACATGATGTCCGGTGCTGGTCTAAGGAGAGGGGAGCAGATAAATACTTTTGCAAGACAAGAAAAAAATATTCCTAAGAAAACAGGGTGGGATTCCACACTTGGAACCACTCACATCCAGGGAGAAGGACTGATCCAACCTCTGGGACATCCTTCCTTCCTACCACAGTCCCTAAACCAGGACCCTGAGCATCACCAGCTGATGGGGAGCAGGGTCCATCTCCCACCTGGTCCCTGAGAACATCCAGAGCTGGCAGCTAAAGTCTCACCCCAAGCCCAGGACACTTCTGCAGGCACATGGGCCACAAAGGTCCTCCCCTGCGGTCTATAGAGTGTGGTGAGGAGCACCCAGGAGATCTGCAAATAGCTCTCGGGACAAACCAGTAGGGAATTATCCTTGGAGAGCAAGTATCCAAGGACACCTCCATCTCTGAACGGCGCTGCAAAACTCAGCTCTCCTGTTTGCTTTTATGCTTCAAGCAGCTTAGGAGAGTAGTTAATAGCCGGCCAAAGGAAGGGAAAGATCCCTTTTCCTTGCCACAGGTTATTTCCATTGGTGATTCAGCCTCTTGGTCCCAGGCCATCCCACCAGGGACCACCCTCTGCCCACCTCCACCGGCCGGGATGCGGTACGTACACTCCTGAAGCAATGCACTCCAGCAAGAGGTCCACCCCCCTCAGCACCATCTGACTGCTTGAGATCCCGTAGGGATACATGAAGCTGGGAGTTGTTTCTGTAATCCCTCGGGCTGAAATCAGCAGGAGAGGAAACAAAAAAGAAAACACAAACAGAGAAAACACAGTGCTTTTAAACTCTTTAAAAATACACGGTGCATTCAGGGAGAAGCTTCCGTTAGAGTTCCTGGCCAAGTCTGGGATATTGAACTCACCCAGTAACGTACCTGGAAAGTAGAGAAGGGCTCAAGGTAATTTTTAAAGTAAAATATAAAATAAAATAATAAAATAAAATAGGGTAGAGAGAGGGTTCTTGGGAGACAAGGAGGAAAGGAAGCAGCAGAGGATGGGCAGGGGAGCTGAGCCATGGGGGGAAAACACCCCACACCATCAGCTCCCACTGGGGCAGCACTTTTCCTGCCCACCCCTGCCTCCAGCACAAAGAAATGGGCTGAAATCAGATGAGACTTGGAAATACTGATGGACACAACACGTAATGAAAGACAAAAGGAACAGATGGGCACAGGAAGGGGATACGCAGACAACTGAGCTGTTTTGCCACAGAGATCTCCAAAATACAGAGGATCTCGGTGCTGTCTGGGGCTCTGGCAGCACCAAGGAGGCTTCCCAGCAACGCTAGGAGCTGCAGGGCCTGGAAGGACAGTGCCCTTTGGAAAAGAACAACATTGATGACCAAAATGAGACACATTTCAGGACTCGACAGGAAGGTTTAACAGGAGACAACCAGAGGAAGACACATGATGACTCTCTACAGATACACACAACAAAGGTCTCTTCATAGGGGGGAAAAATAATTATTAATGGAATAAATTCCATTAATAAAGGGAATTATTAAACTAGGTCAGTGAGGACAAAACAGGATGAGATGGGCTTGAAAGCAGCAGTAGCAGAGATGGAGGTTATGAGGTTAGGAAAGGGGACAGGGTGGCCAGGGTTGGCACAGGGTCACTACAAACACCAAAGTGATCTGCAGGGTGTGACCAGCACCGCGGGGCTTTGGGGGACGCCCACCTCTATTTGGGAAGCTTCCAGCCGAGCTCTGGTAGGGGAAAAGGGCTGGGAAGAAGGCGGAGGGAAGAGGGCAGGGGCTTTTCATGGAGTTCCCACTAGCCTGTCTAAGGGAAAGCCCACGATGAGGCTTAAAAGGGGAAAATAAACCCCAACCCCAGGAGTTAAACCGTGTCTTTGGAATGGCCACACACACACACATCCCACCACTCCCACCAGTTACCGGTCCACACCTCAGCTGGTTAGTTAATTACTTGATTAATGGATTACAACGGCAGGCAAATCTTGACCCTGTCCTGAAGGGCCAGTTCTCTGGGCTGCTGTTTGCTCGCCTGCTTCTGCAGAGGGTCTTTTCATCTTCCTTAAACCAACCAGCCCCTGCTGGGGCTCTGCCGGGGGTGTCAGTGGGTATTTGAAGTTGGTCTTTATCAACAGCTCCCGTACCTCCAGCCCGACTCATGAACCTCTCTCTTCCCATGGGATTAGGAGAGGGGGATATGATTTTATAAGCCAATATTGGCTTTTATTAGCCAAAAGTCTGCAGCCTGTCTGAACAGGCTGTACACTTCACTCTTATTTGCTCAGGAGCCCGGGGCACAACTAGAAGAGATAAGCAGCAGTGCAAGCCGAATTTTACGAGCCATATATTAATGATGAAAATTAAAAATCAGGGAGATAAATTAGTATCCTGTCCATTTTTTGGTGGTTTTTTTAAATAAACCTAACAACAACACTGCACAGCCGATAAGCTTTTTGCCTCAGTACAGCATTACTAATAAATAGTTCTCTATTTTATCATAGAGAGTGGCCAGAAATTCTCTCAGGCAGCGGTACCGCTCCAGCTCTGGACTTGGGGCAGCTCCAGCTGGAAGCTGTCGGACAAACATCTGTTTGGATGGAACAGAACTGGAAAAATAAATCCCATGCCTATTTGTTTCTCTTCAAAAATAGCCCCTGCTTCCAACATATTGCTGCTGTTGTCCCCACCTCTGGAACTGGACCCATAGAGCAGCCAAGTGCCCTCTCCCCACAGTCCTGAGCTGACAGCATTTAAAATTTGTGTATCAAATCACATTTCTACTGAAAGGCAGTAATAGGAATATGCACATCCAGACACATCCCATCTGCTCGCCTCCTGCCCAGCCAGCCAGCTTTAAAACATCCTGCAGATTTGCCAAAAGGGAAAGAAAAAAGAAGAAAACAGACTTTCATTTCCATTTCAAAAAAAAAAAAAAAAAAAAGGGAGAAACTTCTGCTAATAAAATATTCAACTAATCTGCTTTAATCCATTGAGATAATTTTTCCTTCAAAATTGCAGCCTGTTTGCCTGGGTGATTAAGCTGTGCAGCAGGAATATCTTTGCACCTGCTATGAGTTGTGTGGAGAAGGACTCAGTCACATCTCCCATGAAAGGCCTGGTCCTTGGGTGCAGTTTGGGACAAGTGTCCCATGAACTGCTCCTGTCCCATGTCCCTGAGCTGAGCTCAGGCACATCCATCACAGACGGGCAGGAGAGGGGACTCAGCCTCCCACCACTTTGCTGTGTGTCCCCATCCCATCCCATCCCATCCCATCCCATCCCATCCCATCCCATCCCCCTTCCCTGCAAGCTCTGCAGAGCCCTTCATTGGCTCTGGAGCTGAACCATACACTTGGGACTAGCACCCCAATGGTCCCAGAGCTCCAGGTGTCCCAAACACCTAAAATACTTGGGAGGCTGATGTCCCTCTTCTCCACTTCCCACCCCTAAAACTCCTTTCTTTGCTGCAGCTGGTTCCAAGGCGGGTCACTCCAGGGAGAAACACGGAGTTCACAGAAGGACAAATGGGCTGAGGGTAAGAATTCTTTCACCAGTTCATTAACTATTAAGAAATTCTGAGGTGGAGCTCAGATTTACAGAGGGTAATGAGTGGGTGATTCAAATCCACTGGGCCCATAGAATGTTCCAGGAGGAGACACTAAGTGCAAATAATCCATGTAGTGCAAACAGCAGGCATTTTATGCACCTCTGAATAGAGAAATCTGGAGAAATCTATAGGACTATGCAGACAACCTCTCATTTTCCTAACCAAGGGACTATTGAGCGTCCCTTTTCCCTGAGCACAGACCTGCAGCGGGAGATTGGGAAGCCCACGGCCACCACAGGGACTCTGCCTCTGAACCAGCAAGAGCTGCAGAGGCAGAAATAGTGCCCAGGCAGTGTGAAGGCATCCTCTTTGAAATGCAAACATCCTTTACAGGAGAACTCACCCCTGGATTTCTCTTTGGTCCCGGGCCCTTCATGTCTGCGAGGGAGGCATCTCCTCCCACTGGCCTCTCGGGGAGGCAGTTTATGCAACTCCTATTGAAGCTAATTTTGGTGGAAATGCCCTTTCACAGCCATTTCAGCAAACATTTTCAGACTACACCCAGCCTGTTTGCTGCCACCACTGATTCCTCTGAGGCTGGTTCTTCTCCTGAGCCTTTCCCAGCTCACCAGCATCCTCAGAAACCCGGCTGCCGGTGAGATGCCAACCCTCTGGTTCCCTCGGCAGAGAAGGGACAGGCGGGCTCTCGCCAGGGACACCGAACTCTGTGCCCTCTCCTGGCACATCCTCCTCTCCCCCCGCTCCAACTCTCCCTGCTCTTAGCTGGCAAAAGCACTCTCTGTCCCCAAAAGTCCCTGTGGAAGAGGAAAATGAGCCCTGGATCATGCAGGGCACAAACCAACCCCAGGCTCTGGTTGGAAAAGGATGGATGGCACAACGGCTGAGCAGGATTTCACTGTAGGGAACGGCTGGGGACTGGCACAGGGCATGGGTGGGGTTGTTCCCATCCTGCTGCCACAACCCTGCTCCTAAGGGTCCTAACTCTAAGCAGCAAGAGGGGCAGAAAGCAAATCCTGCCCAGGATAGCTCCTGGCCTTGGGGCAATCAGACCCTGTGGTGGTCTGTGGTGCAGTGTTTGCATCCCTGGCAGTGCCAGTGCTCTTGGCATCACCCACAGACACCCTCATCTCCCCTGCAAAGTCCTGCTGCTGTCCAACTCTGCCCAGATTATCCCATCACATCCATAGCACTTCCATTCTCAGGGCAGTGCTCTGGGGAACTGCACAGTTTTGTGTCTAAAGCACGATTCATGAGTTTGGGGTGGGGTTTTCCCATCAAATGCCAGCTCTAGAGGTAATCTCCCTGCCCAGAGATAGGGCAAGAACCTCGTGAAAGCATCCAACACCATGTACAACCTCACCACGAAGAAACAAAGCACCCAGCTTCTGAGAAAACCAAATACTTCTCTTTTTTTTCCTCAGTCACTGCCTATGTTTAGCCGCAAATACAAGAGATGCCCTTTCTGAAGGCAGAAAGAAGAGGGACTTGGGGGGGGTGTCTTATCTTTAAATCATGAGCCCTTCCTGAGGACAAGCCACCTCTCCAGCAAGGAACCAAGCTGGGCTCGCTCAGTCAAGCAGACTTTTTCAGGGAGGCAATATCCTACAAATGCAAACCCCTCTCTCAAGCCAGGTTCTGCTTGAGAGATCCCGTGAATTAGCTTAAAACTCCATAAATTTTCAGTTCTGCAGACTTTGGGGCAGTTTTGTTGTTTTTTGGCTCACCTCATCCCACCTGTTTGTGTGCAGTCGAGGGGATGACCCACGAGAGGGGACGGGGGCAGACACGGGGGAGCTTGGCAGGGGTTGTGGTGGGCACAGTCGAGGGGCAGAGGATGCTGCGGGGCCGCTCGGTGCCCGGTTAGCACGGGAGATAAGTCAGGGTTAGGCAGAAAGGGGGTTAAAATCGTGAAGTTCTCCAGAAGCCAGCGTTGACTCACCACTGTACATGTCAGTGTGATTTCGTAAAGACGTTTCATTATGGGGTTTCTCTGCAATAAACAAAAGACCATGAGCAGCATGTTGGGCAGGGGGGAACAGGCGGTGCTGGGTGGTGGTGGCAGTGGGGGAAAGGGGACAGAAAACAAAAGAAGTTCCCAAAACACAAGAGCAATGCGGACAGGCAACGGCAGGGAGGGAGAAGCACTCTGAGCACAGCTGCCTTCAGGACAAACAACATAACACAGCGATAAAGGAGAGGCAAAGAGGGTTGTTTTTCCTCCTGCGAGATGGGGAGAGGAGTAAATGTATGAAAATTGTATCATAAACATTTCCTTGAAGTGTTTTTCTTCTCAGTCTAATGACGTTTGTATCTTTGGGGAAAAAAATAAAATATCAGTTCAATTTGAAGAAGAAAAATGCTCTTTCTCTCAAGTTTCTATAAGGGAAACATATTCCAGCTACTTTTTCCCAGCAGAAAAGTACAGGTTGGACACAGCTGGGCAGCAGCGTAACCATGCAGAAAGGCATGGTGAAGATGAACAAATAATAATAATAATAATCATAATTAGGCTCTAAAAGCATAATCTGCTGTAAAATCCCTTTTAATTACAAGGTCATTAAATTAGATTGTGTGACATGCAAAACACCAGCTCTTCAATAACACACTGCTCTCGTTAAATGACAACCCCCCCAGCCATCACCTAATGCTTGAAGAAAGTTAATTGTCCTCCACGGTGGGGGACACACTGTCCTGGCCTGGGGCTGCTGGAGGATCTGCTCTCCTCAGCTCCCACCGTTACCCCAAATACTGTCTTGGTGTGCAAGAACGCCCTGGTTTCCACCAGGACATGGCCCAACTGTGTTAACGGTATCACCTGCCCAACAGGAGAGGCAAGAGGCCCTGTTGACTGTGATATGTGACCCTTAAGTCATCAGGCACACACCAGGTCTCTGTGCCAGGGGGTTAAGAGAGCCCAGGACACCTCCCACCACACCAGGTTGCTCCAAACCCACTCCCAACCTGGCCTTGAACCCCTCCAGGGATGGGGCAGCCACAGCTTCTCTGGACAACCTGGGCCAGGATCTCACCACCCTCACACCAATGACTTTCTTCCCCACATCCTATCTCCATCTCCCCTCTTTCAGTATTAAACCCTTCCCCCTCAATCAAGAGTCCCTCTCCATCTCTCCTGGAGCCCCTTGAGGGACTGGAAGGGGCTCTAAGGTCTCCCTGGAGCCTTCTCTACTCCAGGCTGAACCCCCCCAACTCTCTCAGCCTGTCCTCACAGCAGAGGAGTCCAGCCCTCGGAGCATCTCAGTGGCTTCCTCTGGACCTGCTCCAACAGTGATGCTCAAGAGCCACCTGAACCTGGGTACACCAGAGAAAGACTCTGCAGGGAAAGGCATGGGTGTCACTCCCCCCAGGCCTTCACATCTCTCTCTTCTGGCATCCAAGAGCACGGCAAAGCCATGCAATGATTTTTCAGCAGCTGGTGAACTTATTTTCGTAAAGACAGCCAATGCTCATGGCTTAAGGCTGAGATGACTGAACAGCTTGAGACAAATACAAGCTCATCTCCTTTGAACACTGTATCTATAAAGAATTTTTTGTATAATAACAGATGAGAAATTAGAACCTCTGTTCTTCAAATTATAAAGGCCTTTGGGGAGCTCATGGGGTGGCATTTGCATCTGATCATACAGCAGATGTCTTCGAAGGAAAAACTTAAAGAGAGGGTCCAGCATAATTGGAAGCCAATTCTGCATCGCCGGGGAGCAAAACACAGCGGTGGCATCTGAGTCTAGCAGGAGGGGGAGCTTGTATCTGTCTGCACAGAAATCTTCCAGGATTTCATCCACATTTTTTCTAGACAAATACATCAGAGTGAAGCCTTTGGAGGCTCAAAGGACCACAGATCTTTGCCAGAATTTCTGCAGCTCGTGCTAATTTAGGACTCCATCCTTCCTTTGCAGGTAAAGGCTGGCGTTGTGTGGCCAGCTCTGGAAACACACAAATAATATTCAGCATGAACAACCTACACATGATCTTTGCCAGCAGCAAAGAGCCAGTTTATAGTATTTACGTTGCTGATTCCATGCTCATGCTTTGCACGGAGGAGAAGCTGTTACAATAAAAGCACCAAACACTCCAGGCCCCGTCTGCTTCTCACATCGCTTTCAGGCCGCTTTAATAGCGTTATTTCTAATTTAAGCTGCTGTGAGACCAAATTAAGCTCCTAACGCTGGGATTCAGCAGTGCCTCCTGCCCTGCTTCGGGCAAACTTTGCTCCCCAAAACACAGCCCTGCTTCTCCCAGCACACACTACCCCTTCCTCCCAGTCAGGTCTTACTGGGAATGGGAGATTGGATCCTGTCTGATGACTGGGATGCTGCTTCTGTGTTAACTACTGCAATCATCTACCGCACAAGCAAGCCCATGTTCTGTGGGATCCTGCATCAACCCAAGAGTTCCATGCCCGCATCACTCATCTCGGTTCCTCTCCATCAGCATTCCCACCAGCCAGTGCCATGAAATGCATGGGCATCAGGATCTCACCTTCCTTCACCCAGTCTCGTTTCTGGAGAAGAGACTGCTGGTGGCTGGACTTCCCCATGGAAAGGCTCTTCATGTGCATGGAGAGAGCCACCTGTGCTCCTCCTGTCTCCCAAGATGTTGCCCTCAGGTGAATCTCAGTTTCAAGGTGACACTGAGACTGCTGGCCATCCTGTGCATGTCCCACATGTACACACTCAGACCCCAAAGGCTCAAGCCCTCCACTCAGCACTTCCCAGAGCCAAGGAGCTCCTGGTCAGTGGGTAAATCCTGAGCTCTGAACGTTGACACACACTTAGTCCCCTGTGAAGCACCAGCACACCTGGGAGGTACCCATAAACCTAAGCCTGGAGCAAACCAAGGCTATTTCCACCTTTTCAAACTAAGGAAAGATCACTTGATGTTATAAATTGCCCTATAGATGGGAGGAATGCCCCATCCGTGTTGAAATGCTTCCCAGTTTATCCCAGACACATGGACTAAGTGATACTTGCACCAAACTACCTCTGCAGCCCTCGACCCTTGAAGCTGCAAAGCTCTGAGATGCTGGAGGGGAAGCAGCCACCCCTCCCTGCCAGATCACCCATCCCAGGACTACCATTCCTCATCCTGTACTACACTAACCAGAATGAAGGAAGGCTCTCTTCTCCCTGGTAGGTCTCAGTGCTGTTGAGGACAGAAGCAAAGTGTCTGGAAACAAAACCCTGCCCCTGAGAGGCCAGAGAAGACCCATCCTGAGGGATCACCATGACACTTACTGGTTTTCACCTTGAGGGTGTAGGGGTTTTTCTGCTGAATGGTGTGGGTGAAGTGGAAGCGTGCGTTGCAGCTGTAGTCAGTCTGGGCATCCTGCAGCATGACGTTGGAGAAGTAGAGGTCACCATTCTGGCCCTGGGAGACCCGCTTGTCCTGGTGGATGGGCTCCATGGCTGGAGAAGAAGCATCCAGAGAAAGTCAGATCCTCCCACCACCAAGGAGAAACCCCCGACCCAGGCCACACCTGGGTGCCTCTGAGATCTGAACTAGCAGTAATGACCCCAAACAGAGTTATTTTAAATAAAGGCTGCAGGTGACAAAAGTTGCCCCCAGGGTTCAAGGTGGGAAGAGGAGGGTTGCCCCGACTCACAGCTGCTCATCCAGAAGATGACAGGAGAAGGCAGGCCCGGCGGCGGGTTGCACTGCAGGCTGAGTGGAGCACCTTCATCCACCTCTATCACATCCACCTTCTCCTTGGGCCACAGGGGAGACTCTGCCACAAGACGTAAAGACACCTCGTGAGGAAGGGAGGGAAGGAACTTTGCAGATCTCTTCCCGCTGGACCTGGCCTGGTTTCGATGGAGTGGCCTCAATGCAAACTTCATTTCTACGTGTGAAAGATCCCCTTAAATCTATACCGAGTATTCCCCTGTTGGCTACAGCCATAACCCCCACACCTTCATCTCCATCCCATGATTGGATACATCCCGACACGGGTACCAGATGAAGCAGGTTGAGATGTTTGAGCAGTGGATGTTCTCCTACAAAATCTCATAGGATGCAAACAGTCCCTGCTCTCCTAGGAGCCATTACTTGCTCGCTCTGCTCCACTGCTGGTACTCACTGGAGACCTGGAGGTGGATTTTGCTGGAGAGAGCAGTGCCATAGTCATTCCGGGCAAAGCACTGGTACTCGCCCTCGTAGTCCTCCGGCCGCCCCCCGCTATGGAAGTCGATGACGAGCGTCCCCGACCGCCGCCTCATGGACACCTTGGGGTCCTTTGCCACATTGAAGAACTTCCCGTTCCGCGTCCAGGAAAAACTGCAAGCACAGGGAAGAGGTTGGTTTTGTAACTACGGACCATATTTACCTGGTGAGATCCTTACCTGGGCCGTGGATTAGGTGGTGGGGTAAACAAGCACGGCTCGATTGGAGGGGACCTCCTCCAGAGCCACCCCAGAGCTTCAGTGTAACGAGGGCTGTGGATGCACTTACATGGGAACGGGGTTCCCTTTGGCTTCACATTCAATGAAGATATTATCTCTTGGGTCAACGATGTAGTCCTTCACGGACTGCTTGGTGATTGTGGGGGGCTGAGGCACTGCGAAGCAAACGAAAAGCCATAAGGAAGGTCATGCAAAGAGGATGAATCCCCTCAAATGGCAGATCCAAAAGGGATTTCAGCTTCTTCCCCAGACTGGAGGTACAATTTGTGGTTTAAAGCCCTTCAACACCTAAGGAAATGAGCATGAGATCTTGTGGGGCGGTCTACTTGTCACCCCTCAGACCATTGGCACTGTATAAACTCCCTTTTGATACTGGGTACTCTGTTTCTTGCTCAGTATCTTGGTCTCATCAAGAAATTTTACATCTTCCTGCGACCTCGGGTCATTTGAATCAGACTGAAAGGCATTCAGGCTCTGCACCTCTGCAGCTGAGGGACCCAGAGAACCACTGGGAGACGTTTACAGCTGCTCAAAACCTTCTGGGTTCACCCCAAAGGAGCACAGCACTGGTGTTCAGGAGAGCAGAGCAAGGTGTTGGGAGATCTGAGCTCAGCACACATCCTCAAGAAAGGCAGAGCAACCTGCTCTCCTCTGAGATGTGGCATTAGCAATAAAAGCCTCCACAGAGACAATATTTGCACAGCAAAGGCACTGTGTGGCTGCTAAACCCACTCCAGGGAGAGCAGCAGAGCCTTAGCACTGCTCCCGAGTGGATCCAGCACCTTTCCCAACCTGGCTAGGCAGGAAAAGGGGCTTGTCCTCACCCTGGCCAGCCCTGTACCGGGAGCAGGCATGATGCTGCCACGTAAAATTCTGTGCCAAGCAACAGACACCACCATCCCCCTGCCCAGTGTGACCCCCTGCTCAGTACAGACCCCCTGGTGCCCTGTTTTTGGCCACGCAGAGGAGATGGACACGTACGCACAGAGGGAGAGGGGAACACTTACATTCACTCTGAATATTTGCTGTGATTTCCCAAATGCAAGCATAATGAGAGAAAGAAAGAAGGTTAATGAAAGAACAAACCTATACACATCGTGTGAGCAAACATAAACACGTAGAGTTATCGTAGGGCTTGCAAAGACTGCACACAAACCATTTTACGGTCCAAGCATGTTCTAATTTACCTAATTACTGTCCACGTGGGAGAAGCTGCTGCTGAGAAGCCCTGTTTGCCATCAGCTGCCTCTGCAGCAGGGGGTTTTAGGCCAAAAGAAAGAACAGGGTGCTTGGACAGGTTTTGATGTGTTCAACCCTTCCCCATGGCCAGGCTTTCCCTGAGCATCCCTGTTTCATCCCTCTGAGTTAGAGGCTCACACCTGCCTGATAAACCTTTTTGAGCAGATGCTCAAACTTGGAAAAGGTCCCTGTAATACACACACACACACATATTTATATATTTCTGTCCTCAGGACAGGGGCAGGTAGAATTATTATCCAAAGAAGAAAATTTGTTAGGGTTGGGACAGGGAAGAAGCACCCAGGGGGGCTTAAAAGAAAGAGCAAATAGTGCAGGCTAGAAATTTCAACCTGAATTTAGACCCCAGCAAAGAGCCCTGCTTTCTCTACTAATGCACTGCTTGCTGGAGGATTTCTCTGCCTTGCGCTGTCGGAAGAGATTCCCTGCAGGGACAGGCTGATTATTATTAACAGCCACTTCAGGAGGAAGCTGGGACACAAAGAAATTATGAAACAAACGGGTTTCCAGAACAGTGGCTGAGCAGCCCTCGCTATGAACCCCCGCCTCAAGTGCATTCAAACAAGTCAGGTTTTTTCATGACCTGGAGATGCTCATTCAGCAGAAACATCAGGCTGCGTCCCCCCTTTCCACCTCATTCCACATCCCCCAGCTCTTCTGAATAAAACCTAACTCCCACCTTGTAATTAACTAAAAAGTCCCAACAGAGAGAAAAAGAAAAATTCCTCCCCTCGGGGACCTCGGTGTCAGATAGTGACAGCATCTGTCCTCCAAGAAGGAGCATCCCGAAACCTGCTCGGGAGGAACACCAGCAGTCCTGGGATGCTCCGCTGGAATCAACAGGCTGAAGACTTGCCAGGACCTGATTTCTTCACCAGCTGAGCTCAGATGCTCTGTCCCACTTTGACACAGGGCTTTGAGTCCTTTGCTCAGCTTTTGAGGCAGATTAACTCAATCAGAGAGTGATTTAGGTGACTTTCTGGAGGGCACGGCGTTTAAGAAAAACAGCTTCAAATAAACAACCTCTGGCTGGACCAGGAGAGCCCCCTGGACCATACACATCTTCACTCTACCTCCTCCACCATTCCAGTGGGAGTTTTCAGGGGGGTGAACCATAAC
Organism: Thinocorus orbignyianus; assembly: GCA_013400375.1. Taxonomy (NCBI): domain Eukaryota; kingdom Metazoa; phylum Chordata; class Aves; order Ciconiiformes; family Thinocoridae; genus Thinocorus; species Thinocorus orbignyianus. The sequence continues at coordinate 23,947 of VXBW01008343.1, forward strand.
TTACAATCCAGAGGGACTTCGATGGCGCTGACGAGGTGATGAAGGCAGAGAGCCAATGCTATTCCTGCGCGGGTGAGGTGGTGTCTTTGCATGACCATCTTGGAGGCCTGGGCAGCGTTAGGACCTCGGTTGCGTCCCCCAGGGTGAGCAGACCAGCGGCAGGAGCAGACGGATCCTCAGCTGCAAAACGAACACAAACCCAGCCGTCACTCAGCCATCTCCAGCTCCATTTCTGTCATCTTCCTTTTGGCAACCCTGGAGAGAATTCCCAATCCAAAACTATGTGTGCAGAGGGACAGGGGAGGTGTGAATAGTGCCAGAAATAATTTACAGGCCCTGGTGGCCCAGCTACAAGCCCACAGTTACCGTCCTCCCAACCCCTGGGAGAAAATCAGGATTATTTGTGCTCAAAACCTCTTGGATAGAAGGAGAAGGTCCATGCGATCTCCTGGAATGGGTCGAAAGTTACTCAGAGCGAGTGAATACAAAAGCAGTGAACAGTCCCGATAGAATAAAATAAAAAGGTTGATTTGCTCTTTAAAAAAAATATTAATAATTGCATTTTATGCACAAGAAATACCTGGCAATCATCTACTCCCTTCACTGTAGCACTGGGATGAGCTCTGCCTCCACGTGCAGCCCAGCAATGGAAGGTGACTGGGTCCGGAGACCCCCTCATGGGCCAAAAAACCTGTCCCCGAGTGGGCACAGCCCTAGGCGGAGTTGGGGCACGGCAGAACCTTTCCCAACCAGTTTCTGAATCAGCCCATTTCCATCCATGCTCCAGCTGGTTCCTTCCTCAGATGGTCCCTGGTGCCAGATGTGCAGCACGCCAAGGCTGGGCTCCCAAAGTCATTCAGCCCCTGCACCTCCTTGCAGGTTAGCTTTACAATTCTCACACACATACCTTTAATTTTGCTGTTAATAAACCCGTAGTATGAAAAAAAGGAGGATAAATAATCCCATTGGTACAATAAAAGGCTGCCCAGAGGTTGCATCCCGGCTGCGCTACAACTCCCTCTAATAGAGTTATTAAAAAGGGCATCAGAGGAGCAGACAGCTCTTTGGGCGAAGAAGAAAAATAAGGCCAGGGCAGCAAACAGTGGAAAATCCCCAGCCCTGCTCGGCTCCGCTCCTGCCCAGCCTCTCGCCGAGGAGAGGCCATTTGGCAAGGCAGGAGAGCCCGTCTTCATGAAATATAAATAACCGGCTGCAGCTTTGGATGCTGCTACCCCCTTCAGCTGCTCCCGAGCCCGGTACAAGGCAATGGTGGGAAAGGGGGAGGGAAGAAAGAGGGGGGGACCCTGCACAACAGACAAAATCCAGGGAGCACAGGGCTGCCGGGGGCTGTGGGTACTGCAGGGAATGCCGTTGGGAGCCAGCAGATGTCACAGGAAATAAACAGCCCTGACACACAGCCCGGGAAGCTCTCCTGAACCCCAGACAGGCTCCAACCCAGCCCAAGACAACATTTAAGGATGCTTTTCTCCTTTTCCCTGACGAGGAACATGATGTGTTGAATGGTTTCTTCCCCACCCCCAGCCCTCCTCAGTGCCATCGGGGTCTCCGTGTCCTGGGCTGAAGCCCAAAGGAACTCGCTGTCCCAGCATGTCCCAGTTACACCAGATGACAGATTGTAGGTTGTGAAGGGGCTTGGAGGGGAGTGTTGCTTTGATCTTTTTCGCTCGTTCTAAGGATTTTCCAATCCAGCTGTTGCAATAAAAATAGTTGAAGGACAGAATAATTATAGGACAGGGTCAGTAATTAAAGTCATGTCCAGGACTTCTACAGCCCTGTGATCAGGTCATGCTGAACAAAAGCTTTTCAAATGACTTCTTTAGCTTTCTGTCTGAGGGAAGATATCATTTTGATCTGTAGCCTTCATTTTAGAGAGCGGTTCATTTCTCCAGTTACAGCTTAAAATGAGTAATGGATCAGCTGCTTTTATGCCTTTCTCTTACTGAGCAGGAGCCTGACTCAGGAACTGCATCGGCCGATGCTGCACCCAGAGACTTCACAGGGCTGAGGTTCCTAGTGCCGGCCCTATGTTCACATGCTGATGCTCCACATCACCATCACAAAATGCTTTAAAGTCCTCTTTAAGGTCAGGGGGTTGTTCAGCCTGGAGAAGAAAAGGTTCCAGGGAGACCTGAGAGCNATACACAGGAGGCATCTAACCAATGCAAAGGAATGTATCCTACCCAACATCACACTCAGAGGAACTAGAAAAGCAAGGGCTGTGCTGATCAGGAGGAGAAAAATCTGCAGATAACCTGAGCTGCCAAAGGGAGGAGCAGGGACACGACAGAGCCCATGGGCAGAGCTACGTGGGAATGACCCAGGAATGATCCAGTGCCATTGGACCGGGCACGGAGGATGTCTCCACGGAGCAGCACAGACTGAGAGCAAATAAACCAACCCACGACTGAGCACACACACCAAATGCATCCCCGCCTGGAGCAGAGCGAACGCCGGGTGGCTCCAGGGCTCCTTTGTCTCGGGGCAGATGTGGGTGCCACTCGCCGGGCACCGGGAACAAGCTGCCGCCGTGCCTGTGCGTGTAGGAGGGTCCTGGGGACAGGCAGTGCCGCGAGCCCCCGGCCACGCAGAACAGTGCCCACATTGTCAGGGCCACTCCTGGCTTGGGGATGGGGACATCTCCCCAGCAGAGAGGGCTGGAGCTGCCACCGGGGCTTAGCTAGGGATGCTACGAATCCCCAAGCTGCCTGATGTCCTCATCTGCTCCTGGGGCTGACTCAAACTGAAAGGGCCCGTGTAAAGGGGCAGATGAGACCTCTTTTTCCCCAACTTAGCATTTCTTAATCATCTTTCCCTGCCCCTTGGGTAACACAGAAAAGATCTGACTCCTGCCCAAAGAGTGGAACAAGACCTTCAACCTGGTCTCTGCAGCCACCTCCTGGGAGGGTTGAGTCTGGGGAAGCTCAGGAAGCCTCTGAGCTGGCTGGATCCAAAACCCATCCCAACAGCCAAAACCTCACACAAATAGCTGCAAGAATATGATGCCATCAAACAGGAATTTAACTGCTTAAGTGCATTTCTCAGCCAGTGTTGAGCCTGCATCCAGGCACCAACAAAAGCCATGTTCACTTTCCTCCAGCCACAGGAAAGACACAGCAGTTAAAGATACGGTAGCCAGACGCCTTTCCCCCAAGTATTTACCCAGGGTTCAGAAGTGTTTTTCAGACTTTTTGGTGCTTTCCATTTCCCCCGTGACCTACTGCAACATCACTTCTCACAATCTGTTAGTCTGAGTTGAGAAATACAGCCTGGACCTTGGCCCAGACCTCCCTCCACATGCATCACATCGTTTTTTAAATCTATGTATTTCTCCAGTCAAAAGCTTGAATGTGCCTGGATTATCCCAAGAGCCATGTGGTGAATGGGATGCCACTGAAACTGTACCTGGCCCATATGCCCTTACAGGGTGACTGCCCTGCTCTGCGGCAAGTTTCACACTCTCAGGTTTCTCCTTATCTAGAGACACCCAATAATTAAAATACAAAACGTCCCGCATCCCAATAATTAAAACACAAAACGTCTCCAAGCGCTTTCCCTCTAAGCCACTCAATCTGCAGTGAAAGGGAAAACAAAAAACCACCGAAAACCAGCTGTTAAAATTCCTTTAGGTCCTTCTCCCTCTCTGAAGAGCCCTCTTCCAGCATCGGGAGAGCTGTGGATGGTACTGCTGGAGAAGGGTTTCTCTGGAGGCACTGCCTCCTCTCGTCACAGCTCCCTGGGGACACCAAGGCAGCAGAGCAGGCTGCAGACCAGCCTGGCAGAGCTGCAAACCTTCACAGCCATCCAGAAGAAACTTTGAATCTCAATTTCTCCACGCACACGTCGATTTAAACAGGCACGTTGCCTCCTCCCTGTCTTGAGATGGGGGAAATCTCTCCTTTCCACAGATGGTGGAGAGCTGCGCTAGCGAATCCCTGCATCCCAGCCCTGGAGCATCCCTGCTTCCCCCCACCCTGCAACGACAAGCCAGAGCTTCCATCTGCTCGGCACCAACAAGATTCCTGCTGCCTTTGCTTGGCACGGCCAGAAGAGGTGGGAGGGGAGGATTTTGCCCATCACAGGCTCCATCCCTTCTCCAGCCGGGTTCCCCCTCCAGATCTCTGCAACTTCCCAGTGCCAGAGGGGAAATGATCTATGAAAATCCCTCCTCTTGCTGTGGAGATGCAACCACCAGCAAGAATCCACTCCGGGCCAAGGCAGCAAAAGCCAAGACCTTGATTTCCTCCAGGCTTGTTTGGCCAAAACTTGGCTCTTTGTCATAATTCCTAGGATATCCTGCCCCAGCCCTTCATCCTGCCCTGGGCACGCTGAGCAGAGCCTGAGGACTTCCCCGCAGGAGCACAAATATCACCTGGGAAAAGGCTGTAATTCATGTCCTTTTCAACAGCTTAACGAAATGAGACCTTCTGGAACAACAGTGGGAAAAAATCCATTCCCTGTAGCCCCCCCAGCTCCTGCAAAACGACCACGGGCATGAACTCTCCCAGGCAGGGATGGGGGCTGTAGAGCAGACACAAGCAAGGAGAATCTCCGGCTGGAGTTAAATACAATTAAATAATTCCACAATGAAGGATTGTTTTTAATCAGCTCATTAGGTCCAGCAGGATGCTTTCAGTAGCAATTAGGCATTTATCCTTATTTACGGTTGCAAGAGGAACAGTAAAACTCAAGCAGCGAGTGCTCCCAAGAAGATTCCTACAGCACCATTTAATGCATTTCAGCCACTTAATTAATACTGATTGAACAGCACAGAGCAACATTTCCACAAAGAGAAGACCCTTTTGGTTTCAGATAATGAAAAACATTGATTTAGAGGCAATATATTTATGCGACTGCCTAACGCTGACTAAAGGCTTCAATTTCCTCCTGCTTCCTTCAGGTTCTCCGTTGTGTTATAGCACAGAAGTGGGTGGAAAGAAGGAAAGGAACGATGATGAAGAAGCAAAGAACCGACCATGAGGAAGGCAAGATGTGATCGTTTGGCATTTCCATCCCAAGGGATGGTCCGTGCCCTTTCCCGGGGACAGCCGGCAGCGCGTGGGGGGGCTCAGCGCGTCCCGCTTGTCTCTGTTTGGAGGAGAGAGATGCTCTTTGTGTCTGTTCCTGAGGTCGGGTACGGCTTTCACAATTGTTCTGCCAAACAACTGTCAGTGCAAACACCAGCAAATTCATTTGCATCTCGTCTTCTGCCCGTTAAAAAAACATACAGCTACCCACTGATGCTTCAGAGCTGCCTACCTTCTCACCACAAGCAGGACAGAGCCAGGCTTGCCGTGAGAAACAGGTCCCAGGCTGAGGTTATTGATGGTCCAGTGTCTGTCCCCAATCATTTTCTCAACCCAAAGAAGTCCCCAAATACATCTTTGCTCCTGTCCTCTGAACAAAAGGGCATTTCTCCAAACACGACCCACAGCGGCAAGCTTTGCAGGGACAGCCACACGCTCCGGAACAACTCCAGGCAGAACGATTTGTTCGGGATAACTGCCCATACACCCCTCCCGTTACATTTTTCAGCACATCCCTAAGGAACACACGCACAGCCCGTATCTCACAGCCCCTGGTTTCTTGTCTCACTCCTCCACAGGATTTTTTGCCGTATTCTGCATTTTCCTTTCACTCCCTGTGACTCCTCCTGCCTCGCACATGGGGGAGTTTGCAATCCCAGGCCCTGCGGGCTGCGTGCGTTTGAAAAGAACCCAGTGAACAAACAAGCATTGAGAGAAGAAAGCGCCGCCACACCACCAGGGACAGGGATGGCTTCCCAAAATCACCCACCAGCACATGCAGGGAAGAGCCATGGCATCATCCCTCTGACTCTGCACAGGCAACACGTGGGAGGTGGGAACGGATCCATCAATCCCCTGAACTTTAGAGCTGATGCCAGCAGAAAGGAGATTTCTACTTTAGTTATAGAATCATAGAATGGTCAGAGTTGGAAGGGACCTTCAAGATCATCAAGTTCCAACCCCCCTGCCCTGGGCAGGGACACCTCCCACCACACCAGGTTGCTCCAAGCCCCATGCAGCCTGGCCTTGAACCCCTCCAGGGATGGGGCAGCCACAGCTTCTCTGGGCAACCTGTTCCAGTGCCTCACCACCCTCACAGCAAAGAAGTTCTTCCTAAGATCTCAATCTCCTCTCTTCCCATTTAAAACCGTTACCCCTTGTCCTGTCAATACACTTCACTATCCCTACAGTTCACCCCAACAGCCATCAGCTGGCCAGAGCTCACCCCAACTCTCAAGTCGGGGCCAGCTGTACCCATGCTCCGGTTCCAGAAATATTTAAAAAACGTTTTTGCAGCACTGGAGCTCAGGCAGTGGTTATGCTTTCAGGAAGTTAATTCATTCCCATGTGGAGCCGGGTATCAGCACTGAGAGCACGGGTGACTCCAGGGACAGAGTCGTCATCTATCATGGTCATATCTCAGCACTCCATAAATGTGAATTAATTTATCATCCTGTCCTTCTGGTAATGTAAGGAAATACTGTCGTTCTATTACACAGAGGAACTCCAGTCCGGAGAGGTTAAGTGTTACCTCAAGGTCAGACAAAAGATATGGCATAAGTAGGAAATGAGCTGAGATCACCGGAGTACTCAGTTTAATCAGAAAATACCATTTAACCTTTACAAACCGGTCACAGTCAGGGGAAAGAAAAGAAAAAAGGAAAAAAAAAAAAAAAGGGAAAGCATGAAACTTTCCATGGGAGAGGCCACTCCTGTGGCCGTCACCAGCCGGCACATCGCCTCTGAGCCGGTGCCGTGTCCCCACGGCAGCTGGGAATTGGCCCCGCGACAGCTGATCCGCAGGGACCCGCGGGACACCGGGTCACTCCGGCCCCTCTAATCAGCTTCCCACCCTCCCGGGGAGCCGCTTCTATCCGCATCTTTTCCTTTCAGCAGCAAGAGTGGGAAGCGAGTAAGAAAAAAAAACCCACCCACCCCCAATTGATGGGAGTTATCCCTGGATGAAAAGAAAGGGGCTCCAGAGCATCCTGTCTGCACGGGCTGCATCCCGGGCTTGGTGTGACGGGGTGGGTTACAGCTAAGATGAAAAAGCAGTAATTTCTACTTGTTATTTTTGGAGGGGAATAATTAACAGCTCTCCTGATATCGCAACCTATGTGGAAAAATACACGGTCATTTACTTCATTAGGATGTTGCTTTGTTTAGAAGGGACAAGGATGAGAAGTGGCTTAATAAATATGGGTTAAAGAGAAAAAAAATAAATAATACAGGCAGGAAAGTTTCTTACCGAGAAGCTTTAAGAGGCAGTTTTAGGACACAGGGTGAGCACTGTCTTGGCAGCCTGTTTTAGTGCCCCTGAGGGCAGTGGGTGGCACTGGGGCTGGTCCAGGAGCTTCTCATTCCATTGTTCATTCACATTCTCCACCAAAACGTGTTGGGGGGTGTCTATGAGGAACACTCGGGGCACCCCATCCAGTTCCTGATGGACCAGCACCCACATACAAACCCAGCCCCTCCCCAGGGAGTCCCAGGAGAGGTGGAAACAAGAGGGTACCAGTCCCCCACCCTCCCAGCACAGTTCCTTTCCTAGGGTCGGACACCCCACACTGCTCGGGGGAAGCGTGACAGAGCTAAAAGCAACAGGGGACACCCAGACTGTGAGTGGTTAATGTCTGCCCCCACCATGTCCCTTGGCCACCCCTCCAGGGGAAGGCAGCATCTGGCCCCTGGTGATTAGCCAACTGCTAATCAGGCAGAGCAAGAGCTATAAACAGCAACTGCTAGGACACTTCGTGCAGGAATTGCTCTGGAAAAGCTGCCATTCCCCCACCTCGGCTTCCTTCTGTAGGGCAAAGCCCCGAAAAGCAGCACACAGGGCTGGGGGTCTGCAGCAGGATGAGCCTCTCCAGTAAAGACCATGGGTGCAACACCCAGAGCAAAGAAAGAAGGTGTTCTCTAATTCAGAGAATTCCCTTCCCACCCCTGGAGGGGTTCAAGGCCAGGCTGGATGGGGCTTGGAGCAACCTGCTCTGGTGGGAGGTGTCCCTGCCCAGGGCAGGGGGTTGGAACTGGGTGGTCTTTAAGGTCCCTTCCAACCTGAACCATTCTGTGATTCTATAATAATCGCACGGGGCCAGGAGCTGGTCTGGCTGTGATTCATGAAGGGCACCAACCCTTGCTTCCTGCCTTGCACCTTCCTCCTAACCCGCACCTTGTCCAGATGGGTGACAGGTGCCTTGGGGTGCTCAGGTGGGTGATTGTGGCAACAGGCAACACCACTTTGGGCAATGCATCCCAGCGCTGACCTCCCACCATTTGAGGAGCTCTGGGACGTGGAAACGAGCTGGCAGTGTCCCCCATGTCCCCCACCGCAGACCCAGCTCTCAGCCCTGCACACCAGGCACAACTTATCCCAGCAGCAAGTTCCTCCTGTGGCTGCTCCTCCTTCATGACAGTAAATAAGGGTGACCCAGACAGGAGCTGTGTCCCAGAGGGGACACAGTGAGGGGTCAATAGCCGTGAGCTGGCCAAGCTTCCCAGACACAGTCAATCCCCGTGGCCAGAGGAGACGGCCAGACGTGGCAGGGGACACGCTTCCCTGGGCCAGGTCCCCTCCTTCTGTGCTTTCATTCAGTTAAAAAGTTGGAAAGGTCAGCGAGGCGTTGAGCCTGTGGCTGTCACCCAGAGGTCCCAGGAGGAGAAGGGTCACCCAGAGGTCCCAGGAGGAGAAGGGTCCCGCAGATCCCACAAGCTCAGAGAGCTGGCCCCTGCCCAGCCTCTCCCCTGCCCACACGCTAAGGGCTTTCCCGGAGCCCACGGCATCTCTCCCACCCTCAAGTCATAACTAAATGGTGAATTATTCGACTGTGCCACCCAAGCCCCTCTTTGGTAGGTGGCACACGAGCTGCCTCCATCCTCCCACATGCGGTACCAGGCAGGATGAGCCCCCCCGGCTGCATCCAGGGACGCGATGCTCATTGCCACAGACGCACACACCCTGACTCCGCAAGGATGGGTTTCCCTTTGCACAGATGAGGAAAAAAAAGAAGTCAGTCAAGCCAAAGGGCTTGACCCACAGCGTGGGGTGCCCAGGGGTTAAAAAGCCTTTGGCTCCTCTGACACCAGGAAGCCACTGTGGTACTCAATGAATTGGAGTATTTGTGTTTCTGGCTCATGTTACTGAGGTCCTGGTCACTTGTGATCACTAAAGAGCCTGGGGAAAAGCCATGAAGCCTTCTATTCCCCTCCAACTCCCTCCCGGGGAGATCCCAGTGCCCTGCTGAGACCTTTGACTGGGAGGAAGACTTGCTTTCAGCCTCAGCAGGGTCATGGGTACAGTTGGGTCTGTACCATAACCCAGAGAGGTCCCCAGCATCAGTGAGCGTTGCCCTGTGCCCCTTCCCAGAGCCAGTGTCCCCAGCCACCCGGGGCTGGGTGGCCAGGCAGGGACAGCAGTCCCCCGAGTGATCGAGGGGACAAGGGGCTGTGGGGGGAGCATCCCTGGTCAAACATGATGGCAGAGGGACCTGGGACAGCCCTGGTCTTGGCTGTGTCTCTGCAAAGAGGTTGCTTATTCCATGGGTTTTCCTTTCAGAACCCTGTATTAATGCAATTGTTTTCTTTTCCATCTGCTAAATAAAAAATCTGGGTAACGGAATAAGCAGCTTCTGTTTGCCCTTGATTTTATTAAGCTAAACACTCCCTCCATCAGGGAAATGTAGTTAATTCCATAGAACGACCAAAAAGGCAGGTGAATAAAGCTGGGGTTTAGGGCTGAGAAGTAGAAGGACCATCCCGAAGGCGTGCAGGCTGCGAGGCCAGACCTTCAGACCTGCTCCCAGCCGTGGGGGCTGCTCAGGACACCCGGAACGGGGGCAATTATTCAAGTGCTGAACACTTCCCGCTGCAAATTACAGTATTCAAAGGTGAAGAAGGACTTGAGCACAAAAGCTTTAATTTTCATGAGGTGGTGTGAGCCCAGAAGAGCTGGGAGCGGAGCTGCCAGGGGGAGCGAGGAGGGGTTTCTCCTGAGAACCGGAGGCAGAAATGGCACTGAGGGCTGCGACCAGCTCTGAGGAGCTGTTGGGGGCAAGTCCTTCTGCACCTCCTCCGACGGCTCAGGGAACAAAGCAGGACTGTGCAGCCACCCTCTCACGCAGGAATGCACCTTCTGAGAAGCTGGAAATGCCACGTTCCCAGTGGGAACACAACAGGACATGGGCTGGCCATGCCCAGCAAAGACGCTGAGGTCCATGAGTGCAACCTGCTGCAACCCCACGGGTATTTTCCCTGCAGAACAAGCTCTGCGCCTCCTTCACTGTCTCCCCCATCCTTTTGGTTGCTTTGGGCAATGCTCCCCACCCCATCGACCACCAGCTACCCCCAGAACAGGTCCCCAGACACCATCTCACCCAGCCTGTAACCAGATCAAACGCACGGGTGTCACCAACAAGGCAGGAACATGCCTGCTTGGTGATTAATCCTGTAACTGAGCTGTATTTACAGACACCAGCTCTTCCCCAGAGCCCAGCCAAGGGCCCTCAAGCTGTTGGTATCACCTTACAGCGAGCGATGGAGACCAGGCAGCTGCCAGACACCGTGTCCTCCATCCCACCACCTCCTCCATCCACCCCCATGAGACCAGGCAACCTCCTCTCCCCAGGACCACATCCTTACACTGGGTATCAGCTCAAAAGCAGGGACAAATCTCCCCAAAAAAAGAGTCAGGGGAGGTAATAAACTCTTCCCAGCCACAATCTCGGAGCACATCTGGTTCCCGTGTTCTACAAAACGCCTTTGACATTTAATCTCAAATCCCAGGCACTTCGACAGCAGCGACGGAGCAAAGAGGCAGCAAATCTGACATTTCATGAGCCATCCCTTTAGCACAACTACAACACACAACAGTTGGGAGAAATGGGAGGGGACCAAGAAAGACAGGGCAGTTCTTGAAAACCTGATAGAAAAATGCAAACACCGAGGCTATCTGGAAATCTGTCTCTCTCAGTAGCACTGGATTTGCTTGTGCAAAAATGCTGTGTAATGAGTTTTCCTTGCCCTGTGTGCTCTTAGATCCTAATTACACCTGGGGAGTCACAGGAAGGAGATCATTACCTCCCATTCAGATTTCCTTACCAACTTTCATTACTAGTTTGATTGAGCTCATGTCTGGGAAATCTGATTTTCAACGACTGCCCACCTGTCAGAGGCATCGCAGATCTTCACCAAAAAAATTACCTTCTACTAGGTTATTCCGCAGGCATAAAGTGTGCCTTCTAGTGATTTTCCAATTTTTTAGGGCAACCCAAATCTCACAAATCCATATTTTCAGCCAGTTTTCCAAAGGAAATCCAGCCAGGGACCTCTCAGTCTCTGCTACAGACATTCAGCTCCTGTAAATTCCCTGAAAATGGTCTGGAGGGGAGTTTTCATCTGATGGGACAGACATTCATCCAGGTTTTGGTGGCCCCATTCCCACTGCTCATCCTCAGAGGTGAAACACTGACAGCCTTTAACGACAGACAAGCACGTTTCAGCCTGGCGTAGCAGAGATGCTGTGAAATCACACATTATTTATTACCCCGAGCTCAGAACTAGAAGGGAAACACCATTCTTCGGCATTTCTCAGCAACGCCTTCACAAGTTTTCACGTTACTCGGCATAAAATTCTCACCCTTTGCAACACGGCCACTGGCGTTGCCGGCGCAGTCGCTCCATCTGCCTTTTGAGCCCCCTCCAAAACAGCAATAAGTTAATTGGCTTGGCTTCTGCAGAATGGAGCTGGCACAAAACCAGCTTTTAACCTTCAGGACTGAGTACAGGATGCAGGATGGGGATTACTTGTTTGCTGTGGTGGGGGGTTTAAATAAAAAGGAAGGGAAGAGAGAAAAAGAGAAGGGGAGAAAAAAAAAAGAAGAGAAAAAAAGAAGATAAAAAGTTAAAAAAAAGAAGCAGAAAACGTATAAAGGGATGCGTATGTATATTGAAAGACCAGGCTGGGGCTCAGTATTTCTTTTAAAAGAGGCAAATTGAAAGCCAAGGCAGGGAGATCCTCAGCTGCCCCACAAAGCTGCCATCTCTGGTGCCCGGGGCGATGCCCATCACAGGCTGCAGCATTTCTGGCACCAGCTGTGAAAAAGGGAAGGCAAAAGGAACCAGTTTGTGCCCTGAGAAGGTGCAGATGGGCACAGGGACAGTGTAGGTGTCACCGATAAAGGACAGATAAGTAATAGGAGTAATAAATAACGTATGCACCAGTTCCACCACTCATGGCTTGAAGGTGGAGGCTGGTTTCTCCCACGCTGCCATGGAGTCAGGCGCTGGAATCCCATTGAGAGCCAACGGCACTGAAGAGCCTAACCCAGTTAGATGTCTCTCCGCTTTAAGACCTTGCTAGAAACGTTGATAAGGCCAGCATACGCTTCTAAGATAGCTACATTAAAAAATCATCTCTCCCCAGAGATGTTTTCACAGCTCATTTATTAAACCCCCTCAAAGAACAGAGGGGAAAAGCCAGCTTCAATTGTTTTTAAGCTATAACAAGCGATGAGAGAGTTCAGCTCTGCCTTCCAGCCTGGCTGCTAGTTTCACTCCTAACAAGCTGCACTTCAAGGCAATGCACTTATCACACAAGGAGCTTTATTTCAAACCCAGCGTGAACAAAAGACAGAGAAAGCCACAAACCTGATCACTTCTGGGCTGATCCTGTATCCCCCCAGCTCCATCTTTATACCCAGTTCAACCAGACTCCTGCCTCAAGTGTTACGCTCGAATTTAAGGGTGGGATTTTCCCATCCGTTTGCAGGGAAGTGAAATTTTCTATAAAAATGTAGAGCAACACCATCTCCATCAGAAGGCATCAAGGGGCATCTGTTAAGGAGCTCTAGCTTGGTCCCAAGCAGAACCACCACTGAAAAAAAAAAACGTATAAAGGCAGAAACAGCATTTTCCAGGAGCTCTTGCTGGAAGGAGGCTGCAGGAGGAGCAGCCTCCAGTGGGTGGCTGCCAAGGCAAGTGCCACCCGTGCTGGGAAGGCAACTCCCGAGCGTTCGTCACCATCTGAGAAGGAAATGCATTTGTGCAAACATGACTGAAACGTTGCTTTTACAAATGTGGACAGAGGCAGAGGGTCTGTATCCTTTTCGGATGCGGGAAGATGCCCAAACCCTCATCCCCTCATCTGAGCCTGCTCTCGTGGCAAATCCTTCCCAAAGCAACTGGGGAAATCAAAGCCTGACAGAACCCAGCCCATGGAGGCAGCCTGATAAAACCAGAATTATTCTTTTTCACTGCTCATAAAACACTCCTTTTATTATTTTTTTTTGTGATCTTGCAATTACAAACAGCTGTTTATTTTGCCAGTTAGCTCTTTTCAAGCCTTCTTTCCAACGCATAATGAAAAGCATCAGGCATTTTCCAGGAATTTTATGAGCAGCTCAAAGTTTGGCACTCTGCGATTTGAGGATCACTGAAAGGGTGCAATTAGCTTAAGAACAAGCATCTATTCTGGGTGGCAACCTCAGGATCCTTCCTCTGGCATCCAAACGGGCACCATGTGACGAGTGGATGCCAAGCAGCCCAGCCTCCCTCCTGCTCAGGCATGCATACAATTCCCATAATATCTGCCTCCCAGCCTCCCTCATGGCTCCCAAAGCTGGAAAAAACCTGCAGGCATCTGTAACCCTTTCTCTGCTTTGCATGGGTTGAGAAAGCCGTGGAGTTTCAGGGAATATGAGCAAACCCAATGCCTCAGCCCCAGGTGAGGGGCAGGCAGGGCAGAGGCGGGAATTGAGATTCCCTCCTCCTCCCTTTCTCCTGCCCGCAGCATTTTCTACAGCCCTGAGCCTGCAAAACCAGAAGGACCAAATATAAAGACCATCACCACCAGTTCAGGGGGAAAAAGAGAGAACAAACCAGCTGCAGAAGGACCAGGAGGCACAAGGACATCAGCGAGGCAGCGCCAAGCCGAGCTGCGCTGGGAGCATCTCGGCAACCAGACAAGAAGGATTAAATTACAGAGGCATTAAATCAAATCAGCCCCTCGTCCACCCCGACTAACAGGTTTCTGCCAACAAAATCATGAGGAATCAAGAGAGGGGAGCTTCTGAGTGGAAAACCAAGGATTTCCATGAAGAGGGAATAGAGCGTGAAGGACCAAACCCTGCCCAAAAGCCATTTAGGCTTCAGAGCATCACAAAACCAGACATCAGGACCAGAGCAGGATGGTTTGGAGCAGCAGACATCCCATGTCACTGCCAGACCCTCTTTTGGGAGGTCACAAGCCCCCTGTGCTCTCCCCAGTCGCTCACTCACATCCCCCTGGAGCATCACACCCGTGCGTGGCCATGGCAACCCCTGTTCATGCGCAGCATCTCCCTCCTGAGCAAAAAGGGAGGGGGAAATTCCCTCCCCAGCTCAAAAATTATTCATGAGAAATTAGTGAGAGCAACAACAAGCCTTCTGAAGCGTGCTCCCCGCCCCAGCCCTGCCTGGGAACAGGCAGGCAAAGGACCCTCCTCTCCATTCCCCTCGGCAAAAGGCTGTTAATTTAATATTAAAAATGGAAAAGAGCTCTTTCTTGCGATGGCAGTTCTGAAGCACCAGTCTGGGTGCCTTTTTTTGTTGCTGTTGTAGTTCTTAATTAGAAGAAAATCTCCTCGAAGGGAGTTTCTGAGCAGTTGGTGTCCCCCCCATCTCTTCCAGACCCCCTTTCCTGTTCCTCTAAGCTCCCGTTGCAGCATGAGTATCTCACATCAGAGATTTCTGAACCCATTTGGATTTCATTTTTTAATTTTTTATTTATGTTTAACTCCAAATGCCAAACCTGATCTCGTACACAAAAGGTAATTTCAGGCTGTGGATAGAGACTCACAGGGATGCAGAGATGCTGTGAGAAGGGGGGGCCAGCCCTTGAGCCACCCCTTTTTCCCCATCCCTTTGCCCCCGCAGCCTTTAAGTTGCTTATTTTCAACACAGCCTCTCCTGCACCCACGTGCAGTTTGGCCAGAGAGGGGCAGAGAAATCCCATTACTCGCTGCAGTAAATAAACTCACATGGAAAAGAAAACCTGACCAGGATCAGGTCAGGATACACAAGAAGTTGGTTCAATTAAAGGACCGTGTTCTACCACAATTACATGATGGTGGAGAAATCAGAGACCTCCTCACCATTCCCACCCCGCCAGAGCTCAATAAGCATTTCCCACTGGGAATGCCAGCTGGTTTTCCCTGTGCCTCAGGGACCGTTTCTCCCCTTCCCTCTGGAAGGAGCAGAGGGTTCACTGGCGCCCTGGCAGGAGGGACCAGCACTGCCCAGGGTCCTCGTTGTCCCTCCAGGGAGCCTGCTACCCATCCCACATCCTTATTTTCAGCTGGTTTATGCTAATTATTATCCATACAGTTCTATGCAAATTCTTCCTGCCGAGAGAGAGGGATGCATGGAAATGTATTTGCCACGCTCTGAGTGACGGCAGCGCCATCGGAACGTCACAGCAGCCTGGGGACATGCCTGGTCCTGCTCCATCTGGGGACACGAATCCCATCCTGCTGGGTCCTTGCTGGGATGCAGGTGAGCTTGCCAGGCATTCCGCCCCTCTCACCAGTTCCCAGCAGATCCCTGCTCCATACCACACGGTGACTAATGGTTCCTGTTGCCTCCCCACTGCCACAGCCCAGCGTGGAGCCCAGGGGGTGGATAATTTTGACCTGGCTTTCAATGCTGGGACAATTATGGGGATGGAGACAAAGATGCCAGAGCAACCAGAGGAGGAAAACACAAAAGGCAGCAAAACTGAGCTCATCCAGAGACTTTGGTTTCTTCTTTCCCAAACTGAGATGCTTCACAGGCAGGAGGGAGGCTGAGACCAGAGCTACAGGAGGGGGAGACTGATGCAGACAGCTCTGGGCCCTTGAACACAAGTAGTCCCCCACAAGAGGCATCAGATGGAGCATATTCTGGAAACAAACCAGCAGCACAGAAGCACAGTTGTGGCTGTCAGGGCTTTCAGGACAGGTTTCCCAGTCAACCTTTTGAGAGGTTTTCATTTTAATCAGATCAAATTACAGCAACAGCCAGGTACCACTGATGTACATATAACTCGACACAGCATCTCCAGAGCAACCTGGCTGCAATTACACCCAAGCCGTCTGACCATGTGGCCTGTGTCAAAACCTAAAGCAGATCAGAGAGCAGCTTTCTCCCCTGCAGCAGGGGCAGAGCTGGGGGGAAAGGCTGGATTTGTGTGCTGGGATGTGTTGGCCATTGCTGGAGGCAATGAAGATGCAATATCCATCCACCACAGAGCTCACAAGCCTGCCTGGACGGAGGGAGGAGAGCAGGGAGGCAGATTTCCAGGTCACCAGCTTGTACATGCCTATTGCATTCCTTCAAAGCCCAAAGCCAGCCCGGTGGGCTGCGTTCTCGCCCATGCACTGAGCTTTCCAGGGCCTCAAGAGCATCTCAGTGCATGGAGGGTTTGGGCAAAGCAGAACAGACAAAGCCTGTCATTAAATAGTAATGAGAAATGCCCAGCACAGTTTGTGGGAGGAAGACACTAATCACCTCCCTGAGGAGTTTCACCTCCATCATCTCCATCTCCTCGTGCCCAGAGGCTGCAGGGTGCCCTAATGCCTCCCTGCCACCACCGTGGGGCTGCCCACAGCGGTACCTGCGGCACAAAAAATAAAAAAATATAAAATAAAAAGTCTATAGGTGCTCTGGAATAACCTCCTTCCCACACCAGCTCAGATCCAAACAAACCCCCAGCGCAGACTGAGAGAGCAGGAGGCTACAATCAGCTTACACCCAGATTACTGCAGAGCCACCAACTCCTTTTGCAAGAAAAAGCTTATTAGTAAATCCAAGAAGTCAGGATAGCACTTTTCCATCTTGCCCTAGAGCTCCCTGGCTTAAAAGAGAAGCATCCTAATTAAATCAAAAGGTACATATGTTTCTGATGAAGGCTGGTATTTACACCACCGCCTCCCCCCTGCACAGGAACGGGCTGTTTCCACCCAGGCACAGCGTTCTTCAGCTCCGTCTCGGTGACAAGCAGCCCCGAGAGCAGGAATTAAAGGGTTAGACACGCACGTCAGCCCTGCCTGACGTGGAAGAGATGGGAAAGCAAGGAAGTCAAAAGACACGCTGTGATAACAGAGCCCAAACCCCAATTAGCTCGCTCCAGGCAGCACCCAGCCATGGCAGAATGAAACAATACAAGAGCAAAGGGAGGTGTAGGTGCCAGTGGTCGTTCTCAGGACAACCACCACACACAACCAGAGCCCCTGACGGGTCTCAGCCCCAAGGTGACCCACGCCATGCCCTCGAGACACAGCGATCAGCCCTCAACCAGGACACAGCAACACTTTCCTGCCTGTCCTCCTGCAAACATCTCAACATCCAAGGCTTTTAGAGAACACCACATCCACCCCAAGTCACTCTGAAGGTAGTCTCCTACCTTTGCCTTTCCCATTTAAGACCCAGTTTTCCCCCTCCAGTGCTCGCCTTAAGGTTCTCAGTCTCCTCTATCCCAAACACACCCTGTCTCCGTGTGCTGGGGAGGGTGCACCAAGCCCTCGCAGAGCTGTGAGCCCCACAGCTCCACCAGTCACCTCCAGCCCTGGAGAGGACCCAACCAAGACAGGGTTGAGCCCAGAAGTCACCAAGCTTCTTCCCAAGACCCTGTCCCCATCCTCCCCCCAACACAGGGCTGCCTTATCTCCAGCCCACCCATCCCCACGGGCCGGTGGAGGGGAGAAGACACAATGGCTGTTATTAATAACTCTGACTTTTCTTCTCCTTTCTCTCCCTGCTCTTGCTGGGTTTTCCCCTCCATGAATAATGCAGGGCTGTGATGCAGGACACTGCCCACTCTGTCCCCTGCCATCCGAGTGCCAGCCAGGGCCTGTCCCCATGTCCTGGGCGCCAGCGCCGCCGGTACGACAGGGTTTTGTTCCCAGATGCAGCTTCCTTTTGTCCCAGCCCCTCTGACCCACACATCGGGGGCAGGACAGAGATCTCAGCCACCCCAGAGCCAGCCCAAAGGTGGAAACTTCCCAGCCAGGGGTTTCTAAGTATTTCATCTATGTTCCAGCACAATTTTCCCCCTCTCCAACAGCAGCATCTCCGTTTTTCAGCCTCAGAAAGAGAGGCAATGAAGGTATAGAAGGGTGAGGGGAATCAGAGGGAGCCTCATTTGGTTGCTCTCTCAGATTGCTCGGGTACAAACTCTGCTGGTACTAAATTGAAGTGCAAGAGAGTAAATTAATTAAAGCACACACCCCCCCCTTAGCCCTGTAGCCACAGCCCTTGTGCACCCCAAACACAGACTTCCCAGGCTCTGCTGAGAACGTTATTTATGGCAACGTACAAGGTGAAGCCTGAGAAGTGCAAATCCCTCCAGCTTAAGCAAGGGAAGCCAAGGAGGAGGCTGGTCGGTGTTTTAGAGGACAGATTTTGGACAGCACGGAGTGGAAAGCAATGAAAATCCTCTTGGAGCACCCAGGTCCTGCTCTTGCAAAGCAGAAAGCACAGAGAACAATGCAGAAATGAGCTCCAAACATCTCTCAGACCCTGCCTGCTCCCAAACATGAACCGTCCTTGAAACTCTGCCCGGTGCAAGATGTCCTGCCTCCAGCTGCTGCACGATGGGAGCACATTGTGTCCCGTCCCCCCCTCAAACACCCACCCAACTGCGATGCATCCATCCTATAACCCCCCACAAGCATCTCAAAACACAGGAGCAAGGCTGGAATGCAGCGACGCACAAGAAAATAGAGCACAGCAGCTCCCAAGCCCTCCCCAAAGCCAAACCTGCTTGGCTCCAGCCCGTCTGCTGAATCACTTACTGCATTGCCGGCACGGCTGGTGGGACCTTCCCGAGCCCTGCGAGGTTTCACACTGGAGATGCAGCAGCAGCAGCAGCCGGCAGCATCGGCTGCGGGTTTAACTCCTGGAGCATCACAGCACACCAAAGGCATTCCAGAGCCAGCGAGAGGATAATTACCTCCCAGCAGGTTTCAGCGCAGCCTCAACTGTCCTGCCCTGCCTATAATTAACAGTTAAATGCTCGTCTTCCGACCAGACTGCGGCTGTCAGGAAGGAAGCAGTCTCCCCACGGATGCTGGGGTGCAGGGGTACCCGGGCACTGGTGGGAAAAGGGGGGACTCCCGGTGCTGGGGGGATGCAGACACATCTCAGCTCATTCCCACGCGCCGGCAGCGTGGGCTGAGCAGTCAGACGGGAACAGGTTTTCCTCCTCGCGTCCCCCACGGTGCAGACAAGGTGACTCAGAGCACAGGGAGGGGAAAATAGAGGGTGAGGGAAAGGGCAGAGGGTGGGATGGGAGCTGGGGAGAAGGGAATGAAGATGCCAGCAGGGTTCTGAAGCCAGAGAGTGCACGGTCACATCCAACTCTGCAACGAGAGCCAAAGGCGGCGGCAGCAGATCCTGCACCAAGAGGGCATTTTAGTTCCCATTCAGATCCCAAGTCCCCACTGTAGGGCACTTCTTCTCCCAGTAACACCAGTATCGATGCACTGGTTCCCTTGTTATCACAAATTACACTGTACATGCAGGAAGGGAGAGCTGGCTGGCACAACACGGGCCATGACACCGTGGGACTCAGCGAAGGATGCGGGATGGGGCAGGCAGGACAACCTGGACAAGGACAGAGGGACACGGGGCTTTTTCCTTCTTGAACTCAGAAACAGCAAATTGCTCTCCTCCCAAAAATGCTTTCCGTGGCCCAAAGACAACTTGTCCCAGAGTTGCTCCAGGCTGAGCAGAGAGGTGGGATGTCCTCCAGCATCCCTGGTCCCTCAGCCTTCCCCTTCAGATGACTTGACACTTTGCAATCCACAAGAAGGACCTGAAGTTATTCCACATTCCACATTCCAATTTTTGGGCGAAAAAAAATCTCCAAAATGTGACTCTCAGACCCTTTTCAGGCTCACTTGCCCTCCTGGTAAATCCTGTGTGTTACTATTTTTCCAGTAGAAAACCAGTTTTTAAAGAGCCAACCACAAAACATTGAAGAGAGGTGATTAAATTAAAAAATGGGCACAGTCTGCATATGTATCCCAGTTCCACTGGTAATTATGAAACAGATGGGGAAAGGAGGGGAGAGGGAGAGGAATCTTTGTTAGGTTAATTGTTTGAAGTCACTAGATGAAATATAGGTGGCCTGATTTCCCTGGAGGATCGTACACAAACTTAAGGATAGACTTTTGCAGAGAATAAAAGAGGGAGTTTCCCAGTGAAGGATGGCAGAAGATTATGACTAATCAGGAAAGAACAGAAGTGATAAACCCCAGGAAAAAAAACAAAGCTCCCCTTTGTAGCTTCAAATGAGGAATCCACAGATCTGATCCACAACTTCATTAACATCTTATTAAAATGCTGTTTCCATTTTCCTGATTAAACGGGTGGGAGTAGAGAAGTCTTTGTGGCCTTGGCTGCCCTCCAGGGAGGAGGTGCTTCGGTGCCCAGAGGTCTGAGCCCCCCGGGACAGTTCGGGTGACACCTTTATGAGCAAGCACTTCCATTCTCTTGCTTCCCAAGGTGCCCTCCAAGGATGCACCTTCCTCCCAGCTCAGATGTACCCAGAACCTGATATTTCGGAGCAAACACAGCAACATCTCCCTTGTTTTCTGGCTCCTGTTTCCCAAGCGTTTGATATTAATGCTCACTGGATGTTGTTTGCCAAGGGGTATGTTCTTATCTCTGCCAACAAGAGCACACAGTTCCCCCCCTTAGAGCTGGAAAACTTACCCTTTACTGGCAATTATCGTTCTAATAACTTAAAGCCTCAAACAACTGATCTGAAGGTTATTTGAGACAGTGAATCACAAGCACAACGCACCTCACCCTCTATAAAACCCCCAAATCCTTTCTCCCCCACGAAAGGACACAGTAACCACCACAAACTGATTTCACTTCCACTCTGGGGTCTGTATTTCTCATTAACCCAGAGTAGCTGCTGAGATAATTATAGAGTCAGCCTTGCTGATCCGGATTACTGAGATTGGGCAATGCCCAACGGGAAAGCCAGCAAACCCAAACAGATTTCAAACCACTGGAAAATTGGGGTTGGATGGGAGAAGAATGAGGGCTCCAATGCAATGGGACAATGAGAGCAGGACCAGGCTCAGGGATTTGAAACCATAAGCCACGTTCCTACCAATTGATTAGTTCTCTCTGGTTTTCCCTGCATTCAAGCAACACCATCCTGTGATCTGGTAAAATTAAAACATGAAGAACAAACGTTACAGAGATGTAAGTCAGAACTGAGTTTAAACACTTAACTGCCTTTAACCTGCAAAGCTGCCTAATGCAGATCCTCAGCTGAACCATCACAATACCCAAGAAAGGTGAAGGTGACCCAGGGCTACACCTGAGAATGGAGACAGGAGCAGAGGGATGTCAAAGCCATCGCTCCCATGGGATCGTGCTTGGGCGGCTCAGCCCCTTCTGTCACCACAGAGATGGAGGATGATGCTGATGGGCCACGTCTGGAAGGAAGGAGACATCAACCACCACAAAAGGCCAGCTGTGATGGCACATTCTCGCTGCCAGCCATGCCTCTCACCCATGACTTTCACACTGCCTCAAGGGCTGGGCAGTGCGGAGCTGCTCCTCTTGCAAGGATGCCAGACTTAATGATGCCCAGAGCCACAAAATCTTGCCCGTTGCCCTGAATAACCAGGTCTGGTCATGCCATCATGCCCAGGCTGGTGAGTCTACAACATTCTTGATTCCCTGTACAGGAAGGAGCGGGTTTGGCTCCATCCACACCTCTCCGTGGGGCTGCAGTGTCTGTGTGGCATCTCCCAGTGATGCCCTCAAGACATTCCCCTGATCCCGGAGAGCTAAACCTTTGCTGATAATCCTCCATCCTGACCTTTACAGCACTCCCAGCAGACACACTGATGGCACAGTGCACATTAGCACCATCATCCTCCTCACGGCACTGAAGCAGCCAGAGAGATCTGCTCTCCGCACGACTCCAGACAGCAGCGGGACACTGCCAGCACTGCAGTCTGAAAAATTTCCCATCCTGGTGGATGCTGTCTGCTCGGTGATGGACAACCCAGACAGCGTGTTACAGAGGTGGGGAGGAGGAGATGCAAAGCCTGGCAGGAGGTGATGGCCTCGGTCGTGCCACAGAAAGCAGTGGCAGGTGGTCAGAAGCGGGGCTGGTTGCCAGCAAAAATCCATCCCTGCTCGGAGACGAATGAAGTCACTGGAGATTAACTCAGGCCAATATCTCTATTGCTTTAAGTTGGGGACAGCACAAGCTGCGGGCCTGGGAGGTAGGGAATAATGAGGATGAATAAAGGCTCCCCAGGGAACATGAGCCATGTTCTCTTTTCAGGACCCTTGAAATCCTATTGATCGCTTGCAGGCTTACACTGAGCAGGAAGATGCACTGGAGCTGGTTCTTCTTTCCCCCCAGAGAAGCCCGGAGAGGCTTTTAGAACTGGTTGTCTTTCAGGGATAATTAGTTGCTGGGGAGAGGATGAGGTTTTCTTCATAGGGTGGAGACCCACAAACCAGCAGTGATGGCAGGGAAAGCCCTCAGCTCTTTTTGCAGCTTTTTTTGTGTGGGGGGTGCTCTATCAGCAACTAAGCATGCCCAGGGCAGCAGCCAGGAAACAACTCAAACTTAGCATAAAGCTGTTTATTGAAGAAGATGCACTTTTTGTTCCTTGAAATGGCAACATGCAAGAGTGAACATAGTGCTGCCTTCTGCTCCATTAGCCCTGCAAACCACACACCACGAGTTCCACGATCCCACAAAGTTTCGGGCCAGAACAATCATATTCCTCTCCTGCTTTTGTCCCAAAGGAAACCGCAGAGGAAAAATAGCTTCTAGTCCTGGCATATTTGGGGCAGTTTGTGAGTGTTGCTGCCCTGTTTGCTGCCCCTCTTGATGGGGGAGGCAGGATTTCACAGGCTGTTGCCCCTGCAGACAGCGGGAGGTGTTGCTGTCATGCAGGATTGCTTCTCTTTCTCTTGCAGGCTAACAAACTGCCGTAATTCAGAGAGGGAAGGAAGCATGAGGAAAAGGTAGGAATATAGTCTAAAATCCAGGAATTCCCATTTTACCCGTGGCTGAAGGCAAATCATCTCCTCTCCTGCCTCAGCTCCTCTCCAGCAGGAAGATGACTTTTATCTTCTTGATTAACACTAGGAGCTGTATCTAAAAATCCTCCAGAATTCCCAATTAACTGCTTAATGCATCTTTAACTTGCTCTTGAAGCGTTGCTGCTCTGCTACCAGGATCCCAGCGGTAGCTGTATTCTCATTTCAATGATCTTTTCTAGCTTAGAAAGAAATTCATCACACCAAAACCTCTGACTCCATCCCACATACACCCCCTAGCTCACATCTGGATTGTCAGCTGCAGACCAGGACCCTCTGGGTCCTCTGCCCCCAAAAATCATCTGAGAACAGGGGTTTGGCCACTGGCCACAGCCCAGATGTGCACAGAGGTGTCAATGATGTGGTCAGAGCAGCAGGATGAAGACCACACTGTCATACTGGGAGTGCTCAGGTCCATCCAGCAGTGGTGGTCCCTACTGCTCCCTCCCTCCATCCACAGGAGCCACAGCTGCTGGCACGGAGGCTATAATTAGCCACGAGCACACATGGATGGCAACCCAACTCCAAAAGCCCTCTGGAGCCCAATTCCGAAGACAACTATGGATTTGTCACAGATTACAAGTCAGGAATAGAAAGACGGTGGCACACATCGCTCCGAGCAGAGTCCCTCGGCACTTGGGCAATTAGGATTTTAGTCAGGTGTCAGATTCACTTGCCCAAGACCACAACTGTGTTATCCCTAAGGCATGTCCCCCTCCACCGCAGGATCGTGGGGAAAACCTCTCCACAGCCTGGGCTGGACCCCAACCCTTGCACCAACCCCACGTGGCATCTGGTCATCGCTGCCCACCCCATCGTGGGAGGTAATTGCCCTCTGGGGTTCCATCTGCCTTCCCGTATCTCAGCATCTGTTCAGAATCAATACCAGGAGTGTCGCCAGCAGCTCCACAAACCCCTTTTGACTGGACAATAGGCAGCATCAGGCAGAAACTGCATTTCTATGGCAGAGAAGCATTATTTTTTTTTGGTTTCTGGCCCATAACTTCCAGGGCTGTGCACGTACCACAGCCCTGCTGCTTGCCTGCACTATTTTATTTCAAAAGAGCTCCTTCTGATTGAGAACCAGGATTTATTGCAAATTGACTGACATATGTTGACTTGAAGCAGGCAAAGGCGGTGATTTAATGCATTCAACAGCCCACAGAATAAATATTTTGTGCTCACCCAGGGCCTCAAAGCTTCTTGACAAGAGGAAAAAAACACATACCATCCCTGCAACATGGACAATCCTCCTTGACCACCTACGGGGAAACTGAGGCAGAGTATCTGAAAGGTTGGTTTAGGGTCACAGCCTCCTGGTGGCAGAGCTGGGATTAGAATAAGGACCTGATTTTGTCCTACTGAGTAATTTCAATGACTTTTTAGCTGAACAATCTTGCAGCAACACAGGATGGAACAAGGCCTTGAAATGTGGAAAAAGCAAAACCAAAACTTTGAAAAAACTTCTTTTGCCTTCAAGGCTGTGACCACAAGAAGGTTAAACGAGGTGCTCGGCGCTCTCACCCTGTAGCCCCATCACTCTGTATAGGGTTGCTCCATCAACAGCAGTCCTGAGGGCAAAATCCTTCCCTAAACTGAGCTGAGGATGATGAGTCTCACAGGGCATCGCTGCCAGGGATGGCTGGGAGATTGGGAAAGGCCACAAATACCCAGGAACCCTGACCTCTGTGCTCATGTCCAGCACCTATGAGAGCTTCCAGAGCACCAGAGGACAGTTTGAGTCTCTCCTGAAAGTCTGAGCACGGAGCTGGGACTTATGCTTTATAACCAGCCCTTTCCCTCCTGCACTGCGTTGCCCTGAGGGCATGCCCAGAGTTTGTGAGGAGCAGTGCACAGAGGTGCTCTGATTTTGAGGGACTGAGAGGAACTGAAAGTTTCTAAGAGGAACTGAAATTTTCTGAAAGGAACTGAAAATTGCTCTCCTGCTGGTGGTCGATCCACCTCATGCTGGAGCCCAGTCCTCGTATACCCACAGCCAGCTGCAGGGCAGGGAGGGCAGCACTCACTCCCAATAAGCCACCCCCAGCATGACTACACACATCAATGCAAAGCACTTTTCCAGCCTCCAAGCCTTCAGTGGGCAGCATGAGCTCCACGGACACTCTCGGCCACCGCAGGCAGTCTTAGAGCCATCCTGAAGTCAAGTCTTCCCACCCCTGCCTAAGCACAGCAGGGATTAGACACTGAAAAGTTCATTAGTGCCATTTTCCTACTTATCACAGAGTAAGGCGGGCGTGGGGAGGGAGGGGGGGCTGGTGTTGGCATCATTACTTGCTGGTCAGCTGCGAGGCCACCGTCCCTGGCTGTGCTGAGTGGAAGTGACACACTGCTGCTCACTCCACGCTGCCGTGATGGGTGGCTGGAGCTGACACCGTGTGTGTGCTGTCTGCTTCACACAGGAGGGTGATGCTAATCCCTGCCATGATATGGCCTCACTGGGCAGAGCAGGTTAAACACCCTCCCACCACAGCAACCTGTTGCACTGCTTCCTGTGGTGCTCCCACTGATGGGGACCAGAAACATGGAAAAGTGAGCCCCTTGGCATGGGGAGGGTGTTGAGGGGATGGGGAAGCACCTCCTTGCCCTCTTCATGGGGACCATGGAGCTGGGATGTCCTTGTGCTCCTTTCCCAGCTCCTGCTGCGGTCACATATCAGTCTTCTCCACAGAGAGTTGGGTTTTGCCAACGTACCCTCACATCTGGGATGGTGTCCTGCACCCATGCAGGACCCAAGCAGCACCCATGCCTGTCAGATGTCAGCACAAGGGCAGGAAGCTCACTTCACCTCCTCAGCCCAGGGGACATCACTGAAGTGGCCATTTCAAGAAAATAAAAGGACTAAAAAGAAAAAGAGGACTGTTGCCCCTTCTAGATGCCCGTGTTGTTCCTGTGAAACATCCCTTCACTGCGGGATCATACACCATAGCACTTCGGTGACCTTAAATTCACGTAGTTTTAAAAGCACCAGCTGCTGCTCAGAGGACTAGCAGAGCAGGGGAGCACAGAGCGTTTCAGCTCTCTGTCAGCAGCAGAGTCAGCAAGTCACAAAGGTGACACGATTTTCTTCCCACCCAAGGGCTGTCCGGTTGTCCACACGTTGCCAGCTCCCACCTTGACATCAGCAAATGGAAACCTATGTCAATGAAACGGTCCCTGTGGAGCCATCCCCATTGATGGCACCTACACCCATTGAGCCAACGAGGGTGTGGAGCCCAGTGCGGCTGCACAGACATCTCTCACTGTGATATCTTAAGATAGCAAGAGGAAAGTGCTTCCAAGACTTTCTCAGGCAGCTGATGTGCTCTCACAGCCTGCAGGTCTGTCTCCTATTGCTTGTGGGGTTATTTTTTTCTACCCCTGCAAGGACTTTTTGTTTTTTATTTTTTTTTTTTTAATGTAACCCACTGGACTAATACCATGTTCCATCAAGTGAGACCACATCTAAGGTGAAGCAAATCAGGAGCTGTGCTAGCACATTTCTGAGGACAGGGAAGGAGAAGATCCTTCTGTGGTGCCAGGAAAGGGAAATGCCATTTAAACCCAGACACTGCTCAGGCAAAGCCCAGATTGAATGAAGACTAAACAAGAGCTGACAAGCTGACATTTGAAAATGCAATTAGCTGCCTTGTAGAGCCACCCTGTTATCTTATTGTTAATTACATGTTTGCTGAGTCTAAGAGGCAATACACTTATTTAAAATTCATTCTCAGGCTCTCCTGCTTTGACTAGTCCCTTCAACCAAGAGCTCCTGTCCTTCCCCCCCACCCAAACCTGACCTCACAGGGTTCCAGTGAGTTTGATTTCCACAAAAGGACTGTGCTATTGTACACTACATAACTGCCATTAGAAACCTGCTCTTTGGGAAGCATCTAGAGCAGCAAGTGAATTCCCAAGACAAGAGGTGCATGGGAACAACTGGATGCCAAGGAGAGAGCTGAGACTCACTGCATTAATTCCCCGATATATGCAGTTCCAGGGAAGTGCCCTCGGCAGAGTCCCTCACCCAGAAGAGACAATCCCAGTCTCTGCACTGAATTTAACTAACCTCTTCCTGCAGCCTCTTGATCCAAGCTCTGCAGCCAGAGATGTATTTATTCTCATATAAGTCCCTAACTCCTCTCTTAATTGTGATAAAGTTGTCTTTTAAACGTATTAGTGTGCGTCACGGATCAGGGGCGCTTTATGGACATAAACATAACTCATGTTTGTTTGCCTTGCAAGGCAAGTTAAGGGGAAGGAAGAAGCATTACAGCTGAGCAAACACAGCCATCTCCTGGGTAAAAAGCTTGCCAGGAACATTTAGAGCTCCCCAGTTCATCTCCTGGCACTCACAGGAACCAGTCCCACCTCCCCTCCAAACCCAAGGCTCTCTAGAAAGGTTGGTCAATTTAAAGAGGAAGGTTAGAGAAGCAAAAACAGGCAAGGAAAGTGGAGCCTATGAAATACAATGTTTGAGAGAAGCCTGTTATACTGGGCTCAAGCCAGATTAGCCTCACAGCTGTCACCACAGCCAGGAGAATTCAGACGAGGTCAACCAAAAATACAGAGCCATGGACCCAGCTGCTGATATTGCTGGAAAATAAAACCCTGTGGGCTTTGGCATCTGGATGCCAGAGCTGTCAATACGAGACGTCAGGCTGGGAAACGTAACATCATATTTTGAAGGACACTTTTACTGTACACGTATTTGTCTTCTTGTAAGTGCAATCCATGTATTTTGGATAAATTAATACATGTACAAATTAACCTGAACTTCAGCTTCTCTGGGCATAAGGGAAGGAGCACTTACTTTTGACAGAAAGTTCAGTCTTAAAACATTTTACATTAGAATCTAAATTTACTAGATATAGCGGAAAAGGGAAGTAGGATTATCAATTTACTAA
This sequence comes from Thinocorus orbignyianus, assembly GCA_013400375.1. Taxonomy (NCBI): domain Eukaryota; kingdom Metazoa; phylum Chordata; class Aves; order Ciconiiformes; family Thinocoridae; genus Thinocorus; species Thinocorus orbignyianus. The sequence continues at coordinate 51,998 of VXBW01008343.1, forward strand.
GTAAGTTGGTTTGATATGGTTTTCAGGAGGTTGTTCTCAGTGCACGATCCCATGCACAGCTTCACCACAGAGGGCATCAAATCCCACCTAGCCACTCTCTTTGGAATTTGCAACAGAAGTAAAAATAAGCCAAGATTTCAGCTCCCAGACAAGCTGCAAGACTTGCAGTTCAACTGCAGACAGACTGCTCAAAATGACAGTGCCAAAACATGGGCCAGGGCATGCCAGATGTGTCACGAAAGGAGGGTTGGGCGGAGGGGAGCTTCAGGGGTCCCATACATGCTGTCACATGTGCGTGGCTACAAAGCCTTGGTTCTCTCCTTCCCCCCCTCCCTCCCACTTGCCTGCACACATCTGTGAACACGTCACAGGGATTCAAACAGAAGCCAATGAGCTTGCAACAAGCAGGCTTTGTTGCTGGGTCTGGTAGGAATCTGAAAGCAAGATTTCACGAATCCTGACACCATTTAAGTGACAGCAAGAAAGAGAGCTTTTTCTGTGCCCTTAACTCAATAAGGGTAGAGCTCAGCATACAGATGTGTCTTTATCAACTGCAGAGCCACGCTGTGCTGTTCGGCATATTAGAAACTCTCCCAGCTATCACAAACAGGGCTGTGTAATTAAACGCGAGGCGGCTGGTGGTACCATACCCTACTGTGGAACTGTTAAGAGCCTGCGGAACAAGATGCAGGCTGGCTCCAAGTACTAATCATCTGAATTGCTTGAGGAAGAGTGACATTTACCACCACTCACACACCAGAGAACAGGCAACTCCTCATTAACTGAGCAGACTATGTGTGAAGCTTCTAGGAGCAAGTCAAGAGTCAGGGCTGGTCTTCATCTTTTCACTTTGTTGGGTGAGAAGAGAGTGCTGTAATTTCTTTGCCTTCCTCCTAGCTTCAGGCTACTGTACATCCAATAAAAGCTGCTATGAATATCCAATAAAAGCTGCTTCACAGTGATATGATGATGGGCAGTCAGTCTTTGTACATGAGAAAAGGTTCTCAAAGGGATGCAGGAACAGAGCAGCTTGTTTTGTTTCCTGCTGGTGAAAACCTGTAAGGTAACAGGATCACAACACAATTATGTTGGAAAGGTACCACAGCAGGTCACAGTCCAACAGTCAGCCATAAACAGGATCAGCTATAAGGTCAGAAGAGGTTGGTCAGGGCTTTATCCAGGGGGGGTCTTTAAAAGACATGTCCAACAAAGGTGGACGCCACCCAGCCTCTCCGAGTAACCTGTGCTACTGCTTGACACCCACGCTGGGGGCACAGGGGGGGATTATCTCCCACCCACCCTTGCATCCTCTTGTTTCAGTCTGTGCCTGTTATCCCTTCTCCAGCGAGTCGAGGGAGATGATTCTGCCTCTCTACTCTGCTCTCTTGAGAGCCAACCTGGAGCACTGCATCCATCTCTAGAGCCCATGACATAAGGACATGGCCCTGTTGGAGCAGATCAGGAGGAGGGCCACAAAGATGATCAGATGGATCAGGGGAAGGTTGGAATTAGATGATCTTTAAGGTCCCTTCTAACCCAAACCATTCTATGACGAGGCGGAAGGCGGAGGGTCCGCGGAGGGTCCCGGCGGTGGCGGTTCAGCACCCTGGAGAGTGGCCGGGCGTCCCGAGGGAGAGGACAGGGACAGGCGCGGATCAAGTCCCTCTCCCACCCCCGGACACTCCTCTCCTTATCATTCCCTCCTGCTCCGTGGCGATTTTCACTCTTCCTCGCTAACCTCAAGGAAATCATCCTTTAAGTATTTTATATACAGCTCTGCACATCGTATAGACTTCCTCCGTACAACTTCGGTGGAATGAAAAATCCTTAAAAAGCAGGGAGCATAGATCCTGCTTGTGCACTGGATATAAGTAAAATTAACAGAGAGCCTCAATGCTTGGTTCAAGAATATTGCTCTCTGAGTAGTCCCTAGAACGCAGAAGCCCCTTTTCCTCCTCAAATAGACACTATATATTAGTATAAACATAAGCATCTCAGGCACTGACCCTGTTGATCTCCTCAATTCTAAAGGCTCTACATTTTCTTTTATCTTGGAGCTTCTTGAGGTTACTGGGATAACTACAGAAAAGTAAATATTTCATAGCAGAAAGAAGATTTAACTACATTTTCTGCAGATTCAAGGAGTCATATCCACCTCACAGCTTGCGCTGCAATTTCCAGGCCTGCCCATCCGTGCCAGGGCATTTCAGGAGGAATACAGTATGCAGGCTGACAGTGAGACAGTATCATGCTTGCTGTGGCTTAGAAGGTCTGTAGGAACTCATCAGTCCCCATGCTGGAAGACAGCAAAATCTACTGCCAAGGAGGCATAAAACAATAGAAAAGCTGCCAGGAATTCAGACAAACCTCCAGATTCACCTTGCACCAAGCTTCTGGGTTATGCTCCCTTTAACTAGCCATCTGTAAGGATCAGCATCTGCTTCCAAAGGTGAGAAAGCAGCATCTAGGACAGCCCGTGCTAGGATTTACCAGCTATTTCTATGTCAGGCTTTGAACATGAGATTATTTGTTGCCTGTGATTAGGAACAGCAGTGCCCGTTGGAGCAGGGCCTGGCAGGAGGTGGGTCCACCCTGGACTGAACAAACCTTCATGTATGAAGTTGTCAGAGCCTCTCAGAATCCACTGGAGTCACTGGGACTGGAAGATGCTCAGTATCATACTAGATTGAACCTTGACTCTACAAAGCACCCTCTTTCCCCTGGTAATGCTTCTCTGGCAGCCTTAGAAGTCAGTTTAGATTTAAGAAGCCAAGGCAAAGTGATGCTAGCAATGAATTTCCAGATGCTGCTTTCTGAAGTGAAGCCCCCACCCCACTCCCAAGGTCTGCTCCCTGTCTTTTGTCCAGCTCTGCCTGCAGCCAAGGCAAAACACTTCACTCTCCCATGCCCTTGGGTTGCTCTCTCTAAGCTGCATTCCTGCAGTGAGGATGACAAGACCCAGTTAACACCAGCTCCAAGAGGATGGGGTGGGACCTGGTTACCTTTTGGATGGGGTGAGATCCAAAGGACTCTGAACTGAGGGGAGCTAAAGAGGCAAGGAGAAGTCTTATCCCCGCACAGCATCCTTGGGAACTTCTACCTAGTCCGGCCACGTAAAGCCATCTCTATTTGTTCAGTTGTTAATCCTTCTCCTCCTATCTCATTAACTAGGAATAGTGATCCTTATAAGCAGGGCTGAGGTCTAAATCCTCTATTTTAATCCATAATAACACAGCATGGTTTCTTTCAGATCTGGATTTAGGAAAAAAAAGAAAAAGAAAAAAAAAAAAAAAGAGGAGGGGGATTATTCAGCATAACAACAACTTCAAGCAAGTTCTTTCCGAGCTGGATCCCTAAAATTATGCAACAATTATCCTGGGCAGCTAAGGTGAAAGAATGAAGGTATGACCTGCTTCAGCAGGAGGAAAAGGAAAGAAAAAAAAAAAAAAGAAGACAGAGCAGAAGTCATCCAACAACATTTAAAATAAGGAAAATGAATTTTGAAAGGAGTTACCCAGAGGGCAGGGAGACAAGCTAGACCTCTCTGACAAGATTTGCTAGAGCCTTTCAAAAACTGAAACTGAGTACAATCCAAGGGAATATTTTGATAAGGGCAAATGAAATCCAAGGAACAAAAAAAAGATTCAGAGGGAAAGTACCAGAGTTTCGGTTTCTTCCTTGGATTTTTAAAAGTCTCCTCCCAGGCTTTGCTTTCATTCAAATTGGAGCAAACCCTGATTTTCTAAACATGACTCACCAGATGTAAATGGATTTAAATCCTCACAGTTCAGCTGCGTTCTGATTTCACCTAAACAAGCAGAGGTTTGCAACTGTGTGGAAGCCAGGGGGCTTCACAGCTCCCTGAAGCCCTGTAAAAATGCTCAGGAAGCAGCTCTGCCTTGTCTTTCGGGTTTACCCACGTATAAGGTTAAGTGCTGCTGAGATGCTAAGAGCCTGATGCTGCACAGACAACTCAATTAAAACCCCCACAAAAGTCAACACACACACGCTGCTTCTGTAGGAAGAAGGAAGAAACTCAGCAACTCCTGATGAAGGCTCCCAGCCAACATCAGAAGCGCAGACGCATCCTGGGAATCGGGATGTTTAATTTCCTCAGATTTCTTAAACAATCTCAAGTGCAAACCCTTCACTTGAGGGCTCCTCCTCACCACAGCACACCAAGAACAAGATAGAGCCTACACGCTCCAAAACTCTGCCTAAACTGCATAAACTTTTGCTTGGTTTCTAGAAGCACTAACCTTTTTCCAGACAGTATTTCACTAGAGAGACCCCACAACCACCCTATTTCTGCCAAGTGGGGTTAAAGAGATGACAGGAACAGAGAGAGGGTTCAGATCTGGCAAGGTGCTTGGTACCTATGAATAATTCACCCAGGGAGCCTTGTCCCAAGGACGCCAGGTCACCCGACCAGGCCTGAAACAGAGCATCGGAAGTAAAAATCGTTTCAGTGGAAAGTTAAACTACTTTAAAAAGCCATCTATTTACTGCTTCCCGGCAGCCTGACCCAAGCACCAACAAAGGTCCCTTTGCCTCCTGTCTGTGGCCATTCTTCCTTTCCTTGTGACCTCAAGCTGCCTGGGCCTGCTTTTTCTTTCTGTCCCCAGTCCCTGACACACACAATATTGACACTTTACAGCTCACACCTGATCTCAACACCTTCCCCACACCTCACCCATGGTCTGCACCCAGCAGCTCGCCCACAGGACCCGGTGCCCTCCTTCCCAGGTACCCACCACGCTGAGATCTCATGCAAGTGGCCTCAGAGAGCCGGCAGGAATGCAGATATGAAGAACTGGATTTCATTTCTTCCTGTTATTATTAAAGATATTTGACTGTCTTTGATGCTTGTGTGCTGCAGAAAGCCTTTGTGGTGGCACTTTGCCAGCAGCAGCAGCATCGATTTTATACACAAGACCCACGAAAACCAAGACAATTAGATCACAGCTAGGCAAATAATTCATTATGAATTAACACCATTTGAGAGCCGGGGATATTTTCCATTTAATCATTAGCTGGGAGAAGAGATGATTGGATTGACTGACTTAGTTTAAATCAGATCCCTAGCCACGGCCAAGGCAACACAACTCACTGCAGAAACCCCCAGCGAGTCTTAGTGAGGATGATGATGGAGCTTTGTTAGGAGGAGAGCCAGCCCCATCATCCAGCTTTAGCTCAAGCCAGACAAAGCCAGTTCCCAGGTCTCAACCCCTGTAAACAAAGTCCGTTTTCAAATTTAACAACTTGAGCCCATCCTCTGTTCAGCTGAGAAGAGCCTCCATGCATTATTTATGTTGTACTCACATTACAGCTACACAAAAAAAGGAGAAGTCAGCAAGGGCCCGGCCTGAAGCTGTTAAATAGAAAGAATGCTGTGCTGAATTTGAGCAGTTACCTTTCAAGGTGGGCCATGCAAAGAACTTTTCTGGAAACAAAGCAGTCACGCTGACGATCTGCCAAAGGGGAGACATTTTACAGGAGCAGGGCCAACAATAAAGGAGTCAGCATCTCAATAAAAGTCACTGGATTCTCGCTTTTGTCCTCACCACCCGACAGGAGCACCCCCAGAAACACTGACAGCACCACAGTATCCATCTTAAAACCACCAGGCATCTGGTCTGCGTTTCAGGATTCCCACTTTTCCTGCATTATATGCTTCCTCCTGCCCCTTCACACACCGCCTCTCCCTCGGAAAGCAGACAGAAACATCCCTGTTTGACTTTCAGAAGTACTCCAGAGCCCACACGCTGTTCCAAGGACCCGACCTTGAAAAAGAATCTCAAAGACACTATTCAAAAAGGAAAAAAGAAAACCTTTTCCAAGCAGCAAGCCCCACACGCTTTTCTTTCCCAGTTTTCGAAGGATTTTCAGGTGAAAGCCTCCCTCTGTCCCCCCATAACTCTCACCCACACCCGCAGAATCATGCCCAGAGGCCTCACCAAGAGACAAGCGTGCATCTTCCCCATGCCCTCTCCTCCAAGGAGCAATTAAGGCCACGGGAGAAGACATTACACCGTGCCCAAACCACACAAGTACCTCTTTCCAGGCCCACAGGACTCCCACCTCAGCCCCGGCCGCTCACTCGCCGCAGAGTTGCCTCCAACCTCTGCGAGCCCCTTCCCGAGCATCTCCCGGAGATGGGGAAGAGCTGAACCGCCCGGAGAGCCGGGAGTACAAATGATTCAGCACTTTCCCCACCTCCAGAAAGCCTGATCGATGGCAGGGAGCTGGCTCTGCAGGCACAGCCAGAGAGCATGCACATCCAGGCACTAACCGCTGCTGGGTCCATCCACCGTAGCATCACCACCTTGGTATCATCCAAGAGGCCTCGCCGATGGATTTCGCCAGCTCAGGATGGTTTGGGGTTTTTTCCTCTCAGAGGGAGAACACGAATCCAGCCCCGAAGAGGAGAGGAAAGGCGCAGGATGCTGCCTGCCCGCAGAACCAGCCTTCCTCCCTTCCAGCAGCTTTTGGGGACCAAAACGCAGCCCTGGCACACAAAGGTCTCTGCCCCCTCCCGCACCCCGTCCCCCCGCACTGACACATCAGGATTTTATCACACGCAGAGACACGATGCCGTGACGTAAAAGCCAAAACCCCATCACATGCCCAAGCCTGGTACCCAGCTCCCCCCTCATGCAGCTTCAGCCGGGGTTGGGAAAAACGCCCCCCAACCCCATCCTTTGCTGGGGGACCCCGCAAAGCAATGGGGTCCCAAACCCGCCATGCGGCGGCGTGGTCAACCCCCGCTCCCCCCAAAACCGAAGCCCCGGGGCTTCCGCGGCCGGACCGACCCGAGCATCCCCCCTAAGGGGTGGGGA
>VXBW01008343.1:59108-103125 GCA_013400375.1 Thinocorus orbignyianus
CCCCATCTAGGAAACACTCGCGGTGAGATCTGCTGCTTCCCTCACATTTTATTACATTACAAATATTCTGCTGAGCTCATGAAACCTGAACTAATATAGGCACTTTCTCTAGAAGCAACACACTGATCCTTATCGATTTAGTGTATTTTCTAGACAACAGATATCAAACATGCTAACACACACCGTATATTCAACCCATTTAAGGGTTTACCACAAAAAGGACCGAGGTCCCTGGCTTAGCCCAAAAGATGCATTTGCATTTGTGTGCGTTGCCATCCCATGAAAGGCTGTGAAGAATTCCTGAGTCAGAAGTTACATCTGTGTCCTGCAGGGTCTACTGGACCACCAGAGACAAGAACCTTCCTCAGGGGATCTGGAAAAGAAGCTGGAGACTGCAGTTTTAGTCCTGAGCAGTAGACGCAGTAACACTAAACCAAATTCAGAGAGCAGGTGCTGTGAGAGGGCAATGGCCCAGCTGCCATAAATGAAGATAAATCAATTAGGAATAGCTGAGACAGTGCAGAACCCAGTGCTGAACAGAGCTCCAGCTGCCAGGGGGGCTGCTGAAAACAGGGGCAAAAGCCAAACCATACACAGGAGCAAAGAAGGATCAGTAAAAACGTGCAAGGAAACAAGGAGTCCAAAGGTGGGGACCTTTTCCTGCTAATGTCACTGGGGCACAGGCTCACCCCCCCTTACCCTGGAGCTGCTCAGCACCCTTGGAAAGGTTAGACTTCACCAGGCTTTGCTGTTTCTGCAGGGATCCCGTTGTAAAACGATATTTAAGACAGCAGTACATAGAGTCACTTCTTTGAGAGCTCCCTCTTGAGCAGTGTTGAGTACTCCCCCAAGATACTGTTAACACCAGAGGGATCTGAGGTCACACTGTACTTCAAGAGCTGCTCAGGACCTTGCAAAATTCACTTCTTCCCACTCTTTGTCAGGAAGTCTAGTGACAGGGTGAGGGGGAATGGTTTTAAATTGGAAGAGGGGAGATTTAGATGAGATCTTAGGAAGAAGTTCTTTCCTGTGAGGGTGGTGAGGCACTGGAACAGGTTGCCCTGGGAAGTTGTTGATGCCCCATCCCTGGAAGTGTTTAAGGCCAGGCTGGATGGGGCCTGGAGCAACCTGCTCTAGGGAGAGGTGTCCCTGCCCAGGGCAGGGGGGTTGGAACTTGATGATCTTGAAGGTCCCTTCCAACTCTGACCATTCTATGATTCTAAGTGTCTATCCCTCCTCTCCTGTTCGTGGTGTTGGTGGGGAACCACCTTGCTGGGAAGGAACTGAAATATCCCTTCTTGCTTTTGGAAGTCTCTTTGCAGAGAATCCCATCCGAAGGAGGATGTACTGATTTGCAAGATTCAGTGCTGATCCATTTGTGCTATGGACAAAAATTCCCTTACTCTTCTTCGTAGCTACTTCTGTGAGATGTTCTGGAAGGAATGGTGAGCAAGCAGAACCCAAATGGAAAGCTTGGAGACCATTCAAGCATACCTACAAGGGGGAAATGAAACTGAGACATGTCTCCTAGCACACATCCCAATCTAGAGATAACCAAATCTGGCACAGCAAGGATCAAAATGGTCAAGAGAAACAGTTTGTTGCAAACCATTGGCAACTTGAGATGAAGCATATAAACCCGATGGAAATTACACCCTGTTCTTGAGAGATATATTTGTGAAAGTTAACAATTAAAATCAGCATGAAGCTAGGCCCCAGAGCTTGGTGCTTCCCAGCAAGCAGGCAGCTGAACTAGGAGGACATCCCATACCAACAGAGACACACATATGTGCACTGGTTTTTGAGCCAGAGCTTCCTGCAGAGCAGAGCCCAGCCGTGGGAGGCGAGGGGCTGACTCCTGGCATGGCAGTGGTTCTCTCCCTCCTCACCTGATTCACTCTGGATATTTGTCCTCACTCAGGAGCTCATAGAAGTTCCCGTCCTTTACCTTCTCCCCAGAGATCCCCTGCAATCAAATTAATATGGCAATGAGGAGAAATGAGATGAGTTCCTCTCCCCCAACCAACCTCTTTGGGAAAAAAAAAAGTATTGATTAGCCTTAAAGCATTTGCACTTGGATAGATGGATTCATGGGCACCCTGCTATGACACTCAAGCCTTTCAGGAAAAGCACAAAAAGTGATGGATGCATATCCCAGGCGCTTTGTTTTAATGGAGCAACAGCTTTGCTTGCCCCCAGGACATAAATCATTGTGCCATTGCAGCCAGACTGGGCTTCCTGAGCTGAAAGCACAGGACACGAAGCCCTTCCCATCTGCAGCTGCAGGAGCACTGGCAGAGGTGTCTCACCCCATTAACACACCTGTGGTTTTATTCAGGATTGGTGCAGAGGATTTCAAACCTGGACTGGCATTTAAATACCCTCAGACTTTGGAGTTCTCAGCACAAGAAGGATGTGGACCTGTTGGAGCAAATCCAGAGGAGGCCATGGAGATGCTCCAAGGGCTGGAGCCCCTCTGCTGTGAGGACAGGCTGAGAGAGTTGGAGGGGTTCAACCTGGAGAAGAGAAGGTCTCCCCAAAGCATTCTTTTCCAAGGTGGTGAGACCCTGGCCCAGCTGCCCCGAAAAGCTGTGCCTGCCCCATCCCTGGAGGGGTTCAAGGCCAGGCTGGATGGAGCTTGGAGCAACCTGGTGTGGTGGGACGTGTCCCTGCCCAGGGCAGGGGGGTTGGAACTGGATGATCTTGAAGGTCCCTTCCAACCTAAACCATTCTAGGATTCTATGATGCTGTATTTGTTAAGTCACCTCAAGCAGGCAAAGTGGCACAGACCTCTATTCCTTTGGAGGTAACATTTTAAAAGGGCGAGGAATTTGTCAGTTTATAAGCATCCAGAAGCCACAAATCTCCCTTGCCAGTAATACCAGACCTCTACAACTCCAGAAGGGTGCCAAAACCCACTTACCATCACCAAACCACCCATAAGGCTGCGGTTGGTGGTGGGTGCCTGGGCTGGATGGAGCCGTGGGGCAGAGCCCAGCCCGGCAGAGGCTGTTCCTTGGTCGCTGCTGCCATCTGCTGCTCCAGAAAGAGAGATTTTCCTCCTAAAGGTGGTTATTTTTTTAGTGTGCACGAAAACCAACCCATAAACCGCACACAGTCACACTGCCCCGGGCAGGCTGCTCTTGTAAAACCAGCCTGGGACTGGGAAAACCTGCAGGAGGTTGGCAGCAAACTGGGAGAGGAGCTGCTTACTTCATCTCCCTACCAAGGCCCATTGAAGAAGAGGAGTTCCTCGGCAGTGGGAGCAAAGCTCGCCCTGTTGTATTATGGGCATAGAAGCAGAGGAAAAGGATTGCAGCAGAGAAAGTTTACTGGCTTCACTGAAGGGGAGAAAACCAGCCAACCCAGGCTAGTTCTGTTGGTAAATTAAAGGACCTGAACCAAATTTGGGTGCAGGTAATTTTTTTCATCGCTCCCCTCAGTGGCAGGACACGATGCTGGAGAGAATCAGTTAATACGTGGCTCCGGGGCTGGCGTTACCACCGCCACAACTTTAAATTAAGAATCCTCAGCCATAAATCTGAGCAATCCTCCAGATGTCTATTGCCATTGTGATCCCATGGAGCATTTCAGCCCATCACCCACCTCACAGCAGGACAGGAACCAGCTAGATTTGTTTTCTATGATGTGCCTGGGACTCTTTGGGAGTGATCCGTGTCTGGGGAGGCTCTAGGAGCAGAGCCTCACTAGCACTGCTTTCTGACACCTCATGCATCAAGTGTGAGACTTATTTCTGTGGTCATTCTTTACTTGCCTTCTCTAATGCCCCTAATACCCAAACTGACAGCAAAGAGCCAGAGCTTGCTGTTGGGGAAGGATGGTTTTGCATCCCAAGAGTTACCTGCTTTCCCTCCCCAGGGCTGTTAATATGTCTTTTGGACAGGAGCTGCCTGGGAAAATGCTCTGCATCCCCTGCAGAGATTTACTCACTGCCAGCCAGACATCGCCAGCCTTTGTTCCAGAAAAGTTTTCTTTCAACTTTTAGATCTAGAAGAAAAAAAAAAAGACCCTTATTTACTCGCTTGTGACAATCAAGACTGCACCCACCCCAAAGCAGAGGTCCTGCAATGTGTCATTAGATAGGTGACAGAAATACTGACATGCCTGTTCCCCAACCAGCAGGAACACCAACTGAACCTGCCCTGAGAAGCTGTTGCAGAACAGCATCCCAAAGCTGCTTTGGCCGACGGCAGGTAGGCAACCACCTGAACCACTGAGCCCTCTCTGTTACACAGCTCCAGGCATTCCTGGAGACTCCTGTGTCTAACACCAGCTCACCATGAAATATTAAGCAGCTCAATGTGAACAAAGCTTTGCTCTGATACTGCTCTTTCCAGATAGATTTCAAGATCACAGATACAGGAGCTCAGGCAGCTTTGCCCAGCATTCTTTCTCTCCCCCCTATCCCCTTTTCCCCCCACCAGGTAGATTTGCTCTGCATCCCTGTGCTCACCAGCACTTGCTCTTTCAAGCTTCCCATTTTGCATAAGAAGATAGGAAACAGGTTAAGGTAAAGAAAATATTTTACAAGGGAAAGCTGAATTATATCATTTCTCAGGGTCCCAGTGAGAGGAAGGGACTGAGGAGGGGGGAAAATCCCAAACCCCAGCCCTTTACCTTTCTCCTGCACATCTCCACCTCTCTCCCATCACACCTTCTAAGTGCTTCTACTGACCTGAAGGGCACTGAGTGCCTCCATTTACTTATTTACTGCCAGAGGGTTTGGAGTTTGCTCAGCTGGAAAAGACCAGGCCATCTTGCCTGTGCTTACACCACCTTGATTTCTAATACAAGTCAGCTGCTCGTTATGCAAGGAGTCGGTGATGTTGCCTCATCATAAAACCTAAAGATTTCCAGCACTCTCTAGATAGCAAATTTAAAAGGTTATATTCCCTGAAACACCTTTCTGTACCATGTATCCTGTGCCACATCTATTTTCTCTATTGCTTAATGTGAAGAATAATGTCAAGAATAATGTCCATTGCTGGTTTGGTTTGTTTTTTTCTTTTCCTTTCATAAGGGAATAGTTAGTAGGAGTGCACATAGACAAGTATCTCTTAGATCCTGCAGAAGTCAAGCTCTACCTGTTAGAGACTGGAAAAACCTGCTTGGGAGCCTATCTTCAGCCTGAAGTGAAGACCACAAACCTGTTCCATGAGCTACACCACTAGATTGCAGCAAAACACCAACTTCTACTGCCAGCACGTTTGCTGGACAGGAGAAAGAAAGAAACCACAACCAAAACGTCTTGCAACCACTCCAGCAAAAACCCAGGTGAGAAATTCTGCAGAGAGTGAGCCACGGAAAAGAAAACCACTGCCTTTAGGGTGCACACAACCCACAACAACATCTTATTTACCTGCTCGGCTGGGCTGAGGGCACATCTCATAGGTTTAGCAGTCAGCATCCTGCTGCCTCTCAGGCAGTTTGCCCGAGGCTTTGCCTTGCCATGGAGGTAAATGTTACAAGGCAGCCCCAGTGAAACCACACCATTGCTTTCTACTGAGTTTGCAGGCATTGAAAACTTGACACTTGGCCATAAATCCTACCAGGAAAAGGTGACCCAGAGGAAACCAATCAGTTGACAAAGATAACGTGGTGGTGTGACTGACAAGCAGTGGTGGCTGTCACCAAACCACCCCCCTTTGCAGAGGGAAATCAAAAGAACTGTTGCACACTCCAACTTCAACCCATCAAGTCCTTCAGCTGGGATCAGTGATTTAGAGCTGGAGTTCAGGCTCTTGGACGTGGTGGTCTCAAGCTCCAAAGGTTGTGTTCTCCCTTCCTTTGCTGTGTCCCTGGAGCCCACCTCCAGCAGCCCTGCTCTGCACCGGAGTGGGGGGTCTGCAGCCCCTCTGTCTGCAACTGTGTCACCTTGAGGTGACCTGGGCAGCCTCCTACAAAGAGCAGGAATAAAATGGGCTTCCTGTAGCTGCAGGCAGATGTAACTGAGGACATCTGAAGGACAAAGCCATTAGCTACCAAAGGTTCCCTTCCCACTGATGAGTTGTCCATGAATTAGTGAAGATCTGCTGCATTTCCACCGGAGCCCCCGAAGGACCGAGGACTTTCACCGCTCTCACTAGCCTAGCAGATTTCTCACAATTACAGCGGATGATTTTACAGGGTTCTCTGGAAGGAAGACATTTAGATGTGCAAAGCATTCATTAATCATGAATAATTAATAATTAACAATTATTATTTAAAATACCAGGGCAGGAAAAATCCCGGTGTGGATATTTTTGATTTGTAAATGCCAGGCTTTTAATTAAAAGAGAGGGAACATAATCATCAGTCAACTGTTTTTAACAACTAGTGTTCTGGGTCTCAGCTTCCAGATGCCCCAGGCAGAAAAGGGCAGGGGTTTCGCTGGAGGAGAGAGAAGTTTTGAGTCTGAAGGACAGAAACATCCATCCCCCGGGGCTGGGAGCATTGAAGGGTTTCTCAGCATTTGGGCCATCAATCAGATAAACGCTGCCTGGTCCCTGACCCCCTGACCTGGAAGGGGGGGCTGTAGTGCCAAGAGAAGAACATCCAACTGGTTGCACGGTGTCTGGAACACGTCAGTCCTAAAGCAAACTCTCTCCTGGGGCTCAGTGGGAAACCCTGGGTCTGTATGAACCCACAGATGAATTAAAGGGCCCAGAGAAGACAACAGAAGCAAGGGACAACAGGGAAAGCCCAGGCTGGAGCTGTACACACAGTTAATTCCAGGAAAAGAAAGAAAGGAGAGGGAGAGGCATGGTAATTGCTTTGGGTGATATGAAGTATTTGGTTTCATCTTTAAATGGCCATGTCCAAACGGAAATGAAGCACAGGGGACTTGATCAACACTCAGCAATGTTCTTGCTTGACTTGAAAACACCACTTTTGCTGAATATCCTATTTATATGGGAAAGGAAAAAAAAAACAGTCAAACTTCTCCCAGCACTCCTTAGCCAGGCAGTGAGCTGCAGAAAGCCTTGGTGGCCAAGGAGGATGATCACCCTTCTAGACTGAAGCGCTCACTGAACAACAGGATGCCTGAAACCACATGAGCACGGAGGTGTCATGTCCCAGCATCAGCCTGTGGGGTGGGGGAGAAGAGCCCCGGTTTAAGAACAGGGAACTGCTGGAAAGGGTACAGCAAAGGGCTGCCTAGGGGACTAGAACATCTCTCTTACAAGGGAAAGGCTGAGGGACTTTGATCTTTTTAATCTGGAGAAGAGAAGACTGAGGGAGGATCTGATCAACAGCTGTAGATACTCTAAGGGTGGGTGTCAGGAGGATGGGGCCAGTTTTCTTTCAGTGGTGCCCAGAGACAGGACAAGAGGGAACGGGCACAAATTGGAACATAAGAAGTTCCATCTAAACATGAGGAGGAACCTCGTCACTCTGAGGGTGGCAGAGCCCTGGCAGAGGCTGCCCAGAGAGGTGGTGGAATCTCCATCTCTGGAGACATTCAAAACCTGCCTGGACACGTTCCTGTGGGACCTGCTCTGGGTGGATCTGCTTTGGCAGGGGGTTGGACTAGATGATCTTCAGAGGCCCCTTCCAACCCCAGATCAGTCTGTGACTCTGTGAAACCAACCCTGAGGGTGCTTGACTTGCTCACCATCTTGTGTGACCCAAGGCAGCAAAGAGACACAAGCCCACAGCTGCAGAGTTTGCACCAAAGCCTGTGTATAGGTTATCTGTTAATTAATCAATAGGCTTGATCCTTTTCAGAAACTCACAGAAACCTGCCTAAGCAGAGCAATTAGTATTAGGTGGGTTTCTGGTAGCTCTGTTCCCACTTAAATTACCCGTGATTGAGCAGCAGCTGCAGGCTGGGGCTCTTCAACATGAAATAGCTTGTAAAAGAAAGATCGCAGATCCATAATGCTTGTTTTGAAGGTGAACGGCAGCATCCTATACTGAAAGGTAATAGAGGTCTTTTGTACAAAGAATTCCCACCTGAAATCCTAGAAATCATGTAAGTAGACTGCATTAGCTACACATCATAAATATTGATGCTGTTGCTAAGGGGAAGGAGGGTTGGGTTCAATGTTAATGGACTGGTGTTGGTATGCTGGAAACACTCTGGGGAGCAAAAGGGACAAAATACTTCTGTCAGAGAGAGAGCTGAGTGCGTCTCCTGTGGCTTTAGGGCAGGGCTCGTATGGCCCTGGGAATGTGCATGTTTTGATACGTGCGTGGGTCGTTCCTCATATTCCTTCTCTGAGTTTCCAGTCAATTATGTGACCTTGTGAAAACAGCAGCTGCTTTTGCATCTGATCTTGGGTAGAGCACAAACCGCAGATGTGGGTCCGTGTGTCTTCACACCTAGACCTCGTGTGTTCACGGCAGGCATCTGATTTTGGTTGCATCCCCTGGGAGGGGGGATCTACGAGGTTTTGGGTGCATGGGGCAGAAGATGCCTTCTGCATGGGTTGTTTTTGGAGGTACTTGATTAGCTCATGCAGTTGAGTAAAGAAGATACAGCTCTTGAGTTTTCGTCGCTGGTCTTGCTGGCACAGGCAGCTCTACTGGGGTGATGGTGGGTCCAGAGGAGAATAAGACACTCCCCAGTGAACAGAGGCTGGGCTGTGCATGGAGAGAAACCATTAGGAGATGCCAGAGCTAAGCTCCACACAGCTAGAGGTGGAGTGATGGAGGAGGATGGTTTTGGAGATCTGTCCTTGGGAGGTCATTCTTGTTCCACCAAACTGCAGGGATGGAGATGTCCAGCTGCTCAGCATCCTCTGACCTGCAAAGCTGTGGATGCCCTCAGGTGGGAGAGGAGGACTACTTTGAATAGGAAGCTTTTAAGGAGAGAGACTCCACACAATGTGAGATGATGACCAACCACTGAAGTAACCCAAGCCACCTGGAGGTGACCCATGCTCTGAGCTGTTGGGGTGGCAGCTGGCTCTGCCTTCTTCCCGCTGCAGGGGCACTTCTACATCCCACTGAATTTCTGCCCCTTCTTTGCCTGCAGGACTCAAGAACCTGAAGAGCCCTTAGTGGGTTAGGTATCTCAGAAGACAATGATGCTGACCATCGGTGGCTGGAATTTCCCTCCTTCCTTTCCCCCTCTGAGTTTTCCTGCTCCCTGCCTCTACAATTCCTGATGGTTTCCAAATTTCAGGTGCATGAGATGTTACAGAGGCCAGGCTTCCATGGCTGCTTATTATTCACAACAGAACAAGACCGAGACAGCAAATTGCTTTGTTGATCCTGTGAAGGGAATCGATCCTTGCAAGCTTAGTGCATCTGACATGTTTATTGCTGGCCAGGCACGGGGAAGGATGCTCACAGCAGGGCTGGGAGGAGTGGCCCAGCTTGTGCAGCCCTGGTTCTCCCCTCCCCGAGCCCCGGTGTGGAGTGGGCAGGAAGACTGGGATTAACTGGTGGGCTTTCAAAGCCAGAAGGCACAGTTCTGGTTGCCTGATCACCTGTGCAGGTCTTATCTCTGGTACCTCGTCTGCAGACACTGAGGATTGTGGACATGAATGTGAATGAAAAGGCTGAGGTGGAGTGGGGGGGTGTCCAACTGAGCTGGCGTGATCCTGAGGGGCAAGAAGTTCTTGCATCAAGGAGTTTGCAGGACCTCTGAAAAGGATGTAGGTGTTAATGCTCTTTATTGTGCCTTGGTCATTATATTTTGAGCTTTGTGGTGCTAAAGAGCTGCCCTCCCTGGAAGAGGTGGCCCTGCTTGTTTCCCCCAAAGACTAAATCCTTTGCTCAGCCCCCCCAACCCATCCTGGGGAGATGAATCCCCTCCAGTTAAGAGACACCAAACCGGCAATGGGACTGGAGACGGGTGGGCTGGTTTTGATTCATGATGTCCAGCTCTGCACAGCACAGTTCAAAGCTCACTCCCAGCTAAAGAAAATGAGATGAGAAACAAAAACAAACCAAATTCGGGCTGGGGAGAAAGTGATTACTTGTTAATGGAGCAGACCACGATGAGGCTGTCCCAACCCTGTAATTCAGGCAGTAAAACCCACCCGCTGGGAGCCTCTGCCACAAACTTGTAAGGAAAAAAAAAAAGCCAGTTCTTCAGTGAGAATAACAGATCATAAAGCTGCAGGACACACACAGGTCATTAACGAGGTGGCAACGCCTGAGCCTGCACAGACAACAGGCAACAAACTCCAGCTGGGGCAGGAGCAGCTCCCTGCCGAGGCAGGTCCCGAGTGTCTCAGGATGAGACACTGCCCGGACACCAAGGTGGGGACCGTGTGTGTTAAAGCAATGAGAATAATGAGCAAAAGGCATAAAGTGTAAGGAAATAGTGCAGGAAAACAGCTACTGGTGGGCTCTGGCACCATGTAAATCTCACCGATGGTGACCGGGAGGTGGTGGGCAGGCTGTGCCAGGATTTAGCCAGCTGAAGTCAGTAAATCAAATAATTTTCCAGCCTGCACGTGACTCAAAGGCAACTGCAAACGTCCAACGGTGCCTCATTTGACTTTCACTTTTACTTTTGCTGATATAGACCCGGCTCTTTGCCACTCCAGCATCTTTCCCCTGACAGTTCATCGATTATCAAGATGGAAGGGACAACAGTCATAAATTCATTTGATCTTGTTTATAGTATTCGTCTGTCAGACTTCCCTGAATCGATTCCCATTTAAACCAAAATAATTCTCTCTGGTAAAATAAAATAAAATAAAATAAAATCTCTCTGCATGGCAGAAAACTCTCCTAAAGCCCTTTTTGCACCACGCTCAAGCCCTCAGTGCCCAGGGCAGACCCTTTGGTCACAGCCACCCGTCAGCAGCACTTTGACCCCAGTGTGGGGAGCACCCAGGGCTGGCACGGGCATGGGTGGGTTGATGAAGGCAAGAGTTTGACCCATCAGTGGGTGTGAGGGCAGCAGAACCTAAAATAAACCTGTGGATGGGGAGCAATGGCCCTGGAGTCCCAGCAGGATGGGATTTGGGGGTGCTGGTTTGGTTCAGTATTTCTGGGGGCTCCTGTTGGAGTCCTCAGACTCAATGATCTTAAAGGACCCTTCCAACCTGGACAATTCACTCCCCCACTCCTTGCCTGTGATAGAGCAGAAATAGTTGGGTTTTCTTCCTAATTTTGGTGTGCACAGCATAAGATTGCTGGGGCAGAGCCTGTCTTTAAGGTGGGCTCCAGCAACTGCAGAGCTCTTTGGTGAGGTCTCTGCCTTCCCCATGCAAGTGACTGCCCAGGAACCCTCTGTGGGGACCCTACCTGCCACCCTGGGACCCTCCTGCCACCCTGGGACCCTGCCTGCCAGGCTCTGACTCAGCCCCCCTACCCCAAGACTCAGCCCCCCACAGCAGTGCCGTGCCTTCCCTTCCCTAGGGAGCTCATCCAATTAACGGTACAGCCCATCGTGCGGCTGTAATCGCACACCTTATTGCTCTAAACAGTAACAACAACAACAACAAAAAATGGTTGCTGGGACGAGAGTCTTGAAAAATCCATTAAAGGATTTATTTTTGCTTTTTTTTATTTTACCCAATACCTCGGGGGTTTGAAAGCTCATCTGTGTGTTACTGCTCCAACGGAAAACCAGAATAAATGCATATTTGAAGTAATAAAAGCCTTTTCGTACTAAATCTGAGTACAAATTAACAATTACTAGCGCTGTCTAATGCCTTTCTGCCTCAACATTTTCATTTAACAGCCGTTCTTTTATCTTCAATGCTCCAGTTATTTTTTTTCCTCCAAGATACTTATTGTTAGATCGGGGAGGGAAGTGTTGTTTTGTTTTGGGTTGGGCTGTGGGTTGGTTTTGATTTTTTTTCCCTTTCTTTCCAATTTAGCAGCAGGAGGAAAGGATTTCATTTGCTGTTCAGGCAAAAATTGAAGAAAGAGAAGGGAAAGGAGGGAGCCACCACTCCGGCTGCTGGCACAGAGGCCTCTCCACGCTTTGGTGCCAGGGATGGATGGGCTGGGAGATGCTGGGGCTGGGAATGTTATTCTGGGAGGATGCTAGTGGGCACCATGGTCTCCTCACCCTTCAGGTGTGCCAATATGAGGGCTGGGGTCCCTGCCCAGCCTGGGCATCATTGCAGAGAGATGTATGGCAGGTAAAGTGCTGTGTGGTGTAGAATTGTCACCTTGATGTGTGCAAGTGTTGCACACCGATGGCCAACAGCCTCCTCTTGCCGGCAGGTGGCAAAGAGATCTTGGGAACAACCCAGCCGGAGGAAATTTGGGGTGGCTTTGCTCATGAATGAAAAAGTGGAAGGGTCTCCCAGGAGAAGGAAAACCAGGTGCCGAGTCTCTACCCGCCAGCAGCATCGCAGCCCAGAGACACCAGGGGAAAGGAAGGTGCAGAGACAAAGCTTCTCGCCTTTCTCAAGGGCTGAGGATCTCAAAGCACGGATGGAAAATGAGGAACGAGCTGTGGAGTGAACCGAGGGCATGGAAACAGAAGGTTACCCCCAAGCCCTGCTCCAGCTCTGTGTGTGCTTCCTCTTCACACCCCATTAGGTTTATGGGGAAGCTCATGACACAGCTGGGACCCGCGTAACTGCTGTTGATTAGCGCTCTGCAAACAAGCAGGGCTGATGGATCTGAGCACAGGGGCTTGGGCAGAGAGGAAAGTCTAAACCATGGGAAACCTCTCAAAATACCACAAGGGATGCTCTCCGATTTCCAGCCTTACTCCCCAGCCCCAACAGACTGTGCATCCCTGTGTGTCACGGGAGGGTTTTTTTGGTTTGTGGTGCTGGGAAAGAGCCCTGACACAATCCTCATCCTGCCCAAGGGCATGACAAGGAACTGGCTGCCACCACCAGCATCGACACCGATGGGCATGAGCATCATCCTCATGTGTAAAGAAAGAGGGAAAAGAGGGATCCCAGAGAAAACTCAAGTTCTAAATACTTTCACTTGTCTCAAACTTTTGGAGAAGGGCATGAAACGTCTCTTTAAAAAAAGAAACCTATTTGCATATTTTGCATAACTTAGCAGGACACGCTGTGTGTTTTTGCTCTCCCTCAAGAGCTGTATCAAGATTCTCTTTGATCCGGCTCCTCACATCATCGATAAAGCGCGGCAGCAGGAAAGCACCACTGGGGATGTCTCACACGGAGGAGCAGGAGCACCACAGCTCTTATCTTTGTGCCTGAGACCACCCTGGGATCCCTCACACTCATCCATCGGAAGGTTTTTATCACAACAGCTGGGGTCAGAGCAAAGCCCAGCCCGAGCAGGGGTCAAGTGAGAAAGTTTTAGGGCATTTCCTTGACAATGAAGAGTTGTCCTGGTGGTTAAATCCCTTTGGGACTCCTGAGCCTTTTCCCAAGAAGCAGTGGGATGCAGCATCCAGGACACTGGCCAGTATCTCAGGAGACCCAAGGACCTCTTCCAGCTCTGCTGTGGGTTCCCTAAGTGACCTGGTTATTGCCCTTTCCTGCCTGGGTGGGGATAGTGGGACACTCACCTCCTACTGTAAAGCACCCTGAGATCTCAGATAGAAGCAGAAGGGTCCCAAAGGCCCCTTGCTGGTGGGGGGGAGGTTTCCATTTGGCTATTTGGCCTGGTTTAAATTGCAGTTCCTATTAGTTGCCTCTATTTCTCACCAGGGAGCACAATGTGCTCTTAGCGAGGCCGTATCATGCTTTGAAAATCAGTTCATTGCAATCAGCAGCGGCGGCTCCGAGGGCAAATGGAGAAAGCCAAGAACATCGTCTCAGTTAATAAGATAACAATTTAACATGTGGCGGGGGGTTCTTTCCCTCTTCCTCCGTTCAAACAGACCAGCAGACATTTGGAGTTGCCTCTAAGTAATTTAGTAGAAAGGCTGCTATGATTTCAATCCCCCATCCACCCTGTTACCATCCAGCAATGCTTCTTGTCACCAGCCAACGGCATTTAAAATATTTACAGCCCTGTCTTTTCCCTGGGGAAGGATCAGAATAAATCATTGTAGCCCACAATAAATCAAAAATTAATCTCCCAAAAGTGCGAGGCCTGTCCGATCCCTCAAATAACAAGCAGCAGAATTTATCAAGTAAATTGGTACTGGTGTCTGCATGGCATTGCCGGGGGGTGTAACGGATGGGGTGGAAGGACAGGCAGCTCAGCCAGCCCCAGGGGGCTCAGACACCAGGGAAAAAATGTTGGAGTATGGTTCTGGGGTCATTAAATGCCACCTTTCCTTGTCACCCATGTGGACTTGTTCTCCTCTGTCCCAGAATGAGAGCTCCTGTTCTCACACATCCCATCTCACTCTCTCCCAACCCCAGGTGGGTTTCCCAGGCTGGGACCCCAGCACTGGTTTTCCCACAATTGGAGCTTGGAGCTGCTTGGATGGAGCCACAGCGAGCAGATATCCTCAGTCTTGCTTTCCACAGGTGTTCCTGTACCCACACAGCCCTCCCAGGGACCAGCAGCTGGGGCTGGGCATGGGGAGGGAAATTATAAGGTCCTTTACATGG
Organism: Thinocorus orbignyianus; assembly: GCA_013400375.1. Classification (NCBI taxonomy): domain Eukaryota; kingdom Metazoa; phylum Chordata; class Aves; order Ciconiiformes; family Thinocoridae; genus Thinocorus; species Thinocorus orbignyianus. Next base: position 73,523 of record VXBW01008343.1, read on the forward strand.
TGCTGGTCTTATTTTTCATCTTTTCCAACATATGAACCTTAAATATACTCATTCCACTGGCATATCTTAATAACAACTAATTTATACCATCAATGTTTTATAGGATATTATTCTTTTAAATCTCCATTGCACTATGTATGTACACACACACACACACACACACACACACACACACACACACATTTACTCCAAGGGTTTCTGCCGAGGCACCTCCAAGCTCCAAAGCTTTGCAACTGCTGCAGGAAGGGCTCAGCTCAAGGATAGGAAACTGCACCCAGACCACGGGGTTCAAGAGGCTGTGGAAAAGTAGAAAATAAACTGCTCTGACTCTTGCACGCAGGACCAGCAGAGAAAAACCCTTAAAGCAAAAGCAGGAGAGGGCAAAGAGTTTTCTGCTCCTGGAAAGAGGAGATGGGAAGCCCAGGGAGTGGCCACCAGCTCTCCAGGGGTGACCTGCCCTGCAGAGGGGACACTGCCAGGGGTGGCAGCAGGGGCTGAGCTGGGCAGGAGAAGAGACTATTGCATCTACTGCCTTCCCACCTTGGGGCTTGCCAGGAAAGAGGAGCAGGTCTCCGCAGACTTCTGCTTTGGGGTGGAAACAACTCGCTCCGCAGTTGGTGGAGCTCCAAATAGTTCTTGGATGCTTTGATGTAGATCACATGTGAAAGCAGCGTGAGGCGGGGAGCAAAGAGTTTTGATGAAATTCTCTCTTAACAGTCTCGGGAGAATTATTTTTTTTTATATATTTTTTTTTCCACGGTATGAAGCCCGTGCAGAAGCGATGCTGCCCAGCCACGGGACCGGCTGTAAAACTCTGCTGCTGCCGGCAACGTGTGAAACCAGGGACCAAGCAACGTGCCAAGGCACACACCGAGCTGCCAGCAACCTCACTCCTCCCCTGCTCTCCCCCATCCCCTGCCCCTCCATCGCAACAGCGATCCACCCTCAGCTCTGTCCACGTTACAGCTCTTTAAAAAGCTGATTTCTCCAAATACCAAAATAGCTCTTTCCTCCCCTCTTCCCAGCCGGCAGCCGCTATATCTGCTTTTCCCGCAGTGGGGGAAAAAAATTTCCTTTTGATCTTTCCCCTCCCACACCCCAACCCCGCAACAAATTAAGACTAAGCTCGTCTGCAGTAATTGCTCCCAACAGACTTGCTGTGGGCACCTCCTCTCTTTCTGCTGCAGCTCAGGATCCCGCTGCTTAGTCAGTCTTATAAAAGAAAGAGACAGATGAAGAGGTTAGAGGGATTTGAGAGAGGTGACCCCAACTGTAGGCAGACAGAGCAAATATTTAACCCTAAACCATCCCTGGGAGATGTTCAGATCCCCCTGACGCACACGGGAATGACTCTGACACTTCTCTTTCAAACTTACTTTTTGTTAAAAGCCTCTCATCCCATTTGGAGTGCCTGAACTGCAGAGAACATCCAGATATTGGGGTGGGGTTTTTTTGTGATGCTACTAATATGTCTATGCAAACATTAGGGTTTTTTTTAAAGAAACATGATTTATAAGGTGTCAAAGCTGTGAGGCTGGCTAACCTAGGCAGCAAATTAACTTGGGAAGTGCCAGGGTGCATTAGTTTGACTGACAAGCAAACAGCCTGAACCGGGTCAGCAAATTTGTTAGGTGCCTTAGCGTTTTCCTTAATGGAATCGGAGAGATCTCTTTAACAATAAATTAATCTCTGTCAATAGTGCACATAATAGGGTTTTCCTGACAGATAGTTTCCCAGGATGAATCTCCTTCTCCTGTGCCTTCAGCATCCTCCCCCTCAGCAGCACAGGGTTGTTTGCAATGATGTACACTCAGGGGGCAGCAAAACCCCACGTCCCCCTCCAGAGCCCAGCCAGGGGCCTCAGGGGGAGCAGGGGCTGGTGTGCTGGTCCCCATGGGACAGGCTGGTGCTGCCCAGGTCCCTGGGGCTGGTGCTCAGGGGAGGATGAAGAAGGCAGAGTCTCCCCCCAGCTTCTCGGCTGCTGGAGAAGAGACCTCTCCTCCGGTCTGAGCACATACTTTAATTTTGGTTGTTTTCTATTATTGCATTTTGTCCATAAACTCAGTTTTCTCTTCATTCCATTTTCTCTTAACTTTCCCAGAGTAACCCAGACCTGTTACTCCTCTGGCCGGGCCCAGCTCAGCACCAGGATCCCTGCACGTACCTCAGGAGGACGGATGCTGCAGAGGGTCCTTCCAGCTGAGGCACATCCCTGTCCCTCTACTGCAACAACTAGTTTGCAGACAGCAAGTCACAGGCTCAAAAACCAGGTTTTCACTCAAATCTCCCATCGATGCAATCCCCTAAACACAGTGTTTTTCAGCAAAAACCTTGCACATCCCTGTTGCTGCGTAAACTGCAGCATAAGGAGGGAGGCTTCGCAACTCCTGTTTTCTTCCTTTGTGCTAAACCTCAAGACAGCAAAGTTTTTATTTATAAAGTTATTCTGAGGCTTTACCAAGATTTTACAAAATTTGCCAACCGTATACACACGTGGGCGTGTGTTGACTTGAGTGTTGTCGTGAGTTACACAGACAAGAAATTACTCTGTTCAGAAGAAAAGTCTCACTCCACCTCTTCACACCCGTTTCTCCATCTACTCATCTCTCCAGCCAGCTATCAATCATCTTTCAGTGGCAAAACCATCTACCATGTAATTATCTACCTATGATGTTTTATGGCTTGGCTATCCATCTGTATTTATCTTCCTCCACGTAAACACAAACACCCTTCTGCTTAGTCTAATTGCTCTCTCAAGTCCTCCCTCTCCCCTTCCCCTGGAGGTACTGGTTTGCCTGGGGACCAGTTAGCTCGGCGGTGGTCACAGTCTGAGGGTAATCTCAGGCAGACCAGGAGCTAACGCTGGATTTCAACCCAGCTTCCAGTCTATCCCAGCAGCTGAGACTGTTTCTCAGTCCCTCTGGCCATTACAAACACCAGGTTCCTTATGAACACATGAAGCATCCAGAGCCAAATGTTTTGCAGTAGTTCCAGAACGAAAATATCCCCTTATCCCATACCTGGCTGTGCTGTAGAACAAACTCCAGTGAGGGCACGGGTACACCCAGCCTTCACACAGACAAATCAAACTGGTTTTTACCCATTCTTCACTGAAAATCACTCCAGGTCCTTACCCACTGGCACATGTAGCCTGCCAGCAGTACTCTATTTATGGCAGCACTTCTGATTTACCACTTGTTGGATTTTATTGTCACCACATCTTTGGTTTATGTGGCATTTGCTCCACTCCTCTTTATCTCTTCTTTACAGACGGACATGCCAGAGTGGGGGAAGGCTGGACTTCGGAGCCCATTGCAGAAGTCACATCTCAGTGCATCAAATCCGGGTCTCCAGCAGCCCTGCCAATGCCTTAGCCAGGCTTTCTCCTCAAAACAGCAGCAGATTGTTTACAATTATACAAAGAGGTTCTTTATTTACCACAATCACTACCAAGAATGTATAGAAAAAAAACCCAAAACAACGAATTATGAAATGAAAAGATTGCTAGATTGCATTTTCCTGCCAAAATCAAGGCTCTGGGCTTCTCATATCGTGCAAACCAATTTGCTCCTTCCTGGGGAGAAAAGGGGAAACTCTGGCCCCACTGGGATGTCCCTCACTTTTGCTGGGATGGTATTTATGGTCACCCAAGGAGAGGATGAGCTGGAGGAGGAGTGGACTGGCTGTCACCAGAGATGGAGGCAGAGAGGGGAGGATGGAACACGCTCCCTCTGAGTATCTGAGCTTGTCAAGGCGTGAGGAGCTAAAATTGGTGCCTACCTGACATGCCGAAAGGAACCCGAGGCTGCCGCACAATTACTCCTCCAAATACAGTGATGTTTATCCTGCAGCAATTTTCCATAATTACACTGACAGCACCTGACAGCCCCACGTCAGCTGCCACAGGAGAAGGCCCTGGCAGCTGATGTTCTCCCTTCCCACTACTGTGCTCCTTTTCCCCCCCCTTGGTGCTACTCTCCAGCTTTCTGACTGTTTCAATGACTTTTGACAAGAAATCCCAAGTCAGGAAAGTTGAACCTGGATAAATCTTGGCTTCAGCAGAGATGGTAAATTCAGGCACCAGCTGCAGGGGGACCAAAGACGCCTCCAGCCTCTCTGAGATGGGTGCAAGCACCACGCAGCAGCGTTTGCAGTGAGCCAGAGTGTTTGTTTTCCGGCAGCCACGCAAGCTGGAAAATGATCAGATCAGATTTATCTTGGCTTTCAGCTCCGGGGCTGAGCCATGTAAATCACTGCCAGCCCACTGACTTCAAGGGAAAACAGTAGATTATCCCACCTGGGATCCAGTTCCCTGCAGCACAAGGATGCTCTTGGTCACGAGGCACGTTCCTCCCCACTCGGTGACTCTTTCAGTGCTCACAAAACGTCACCTACAGCGTTTACATTCTATATGTCTGGTGACACAAGTGTTTTTCCTGGAAAAATCTCTCACAGCCTGAGCTGGATGTGGCACAGCTCCTCTGAAAGGAGGGAAGGCATCTCCCACTCTGCAGCTGTCCCTTCCACAAGCTTCCCCGTGCAGGCACAAAGATCTGGGCACATCACTTCCACTAGAGCTCAGCTCTCTCCGCTGGCCCTGGCTGGATTCAATTTTAAATTGCCTCACTTCCTTTGAAACCTCACCGGGGACTTTCCCACAAGGCTCATCTAAAATTTTCCATCTCTGCTTTCGACTCAATGAAAATTTTCATGGAATTTGCCCTCCTTGGGAAAAAGAAAAAGTCTGGTTTTCATTAGAACAAACAACAAAATAATAAAAGCTTGAATTTTCAGATGAAGCCTTTCATTTTTCAGGTGTCAATCAGTTTCTGGCTTCTCTTTTCTTTTTCAGGCTCCTGATGAAAGCGGTGTGTACAGAGTGAAAGCCCAAGCCCCCAAACTGTGCTGTCACCCTGCTCAACCTTCCTCTGGCCTCTACTTTGTGCTGCCCTTTGTGCAATGATGCAGAAATCCTCTCCTGCACCCCAAACATCTGCTGAACACACCACACATGGCTTTTCCCTTCTCTTTGCATCCATTATTGATGAGCGTGGCTGCGGTGGACCTCTGCAGAGCATCCAGCCGTACGGGGCAGGCACCGGCTGTGCAGTACAGCTCCAGGGCTTGCTTTTCGGAGGCGAGGAAGTCCTAACAATTTCCAGTGGTGCTGCCAAGTCATCTGTTCTCCTGGTTCTTAATTGGAAAGCTGGGCTCCCCCGCCCCGCTTCCTCCAGGGAAGCCATCTGGAGAAGTCTGGTGAGAGACGAAGAAGAAATGCAGGAGACAGATGTGATCTTGTCTTGAACACGCTCCCAGAGAGGCTACTCCATGCTTATTTTTGATCAGGACAGTGGGTAGCTAGACAGCAGGTTGGGGAATGTAAATAACCTCCTTCAGCTGAGTTTTCATAATTAATTCACTTTGCTGAGTTCCCCCCTTTGTGTTTGCTCGCTGTGTGAGAGCCTGGGATGAGGAACAGCCACGGGAGCAGTGGGCCAGATCCTCAGCAGACCTCTGTCTCCAGTTCACCAGTGCCAGCTTGCATCAGACAAAAAGTAAGGACCCCCAAGGGGCTCGGTGCCACTGATGATCTAGGGCTGCCCAGGCAGTTTGTGCAGGGAGGTGATTGAGGAGGACACTTCCAGGCTTTCATCCAGCATTTAAAGCGCAGATCAGCAGGAATTTGAGTGCCCAGCTCCCTGTTGTCCATGTGTTTTCACCTGAATTCAACGGAAAACCACTTGGGCCAGCAAAGTTTGAGTCATGGAAGGGGAAGGAGGAGAACGGGGTGCCCCTAAAAAGCCTGGTCCTTGCCCTTGCTATTTGAGGATGCTCGGCAGGGCAAGCTGTGGTACCCAGGAGATGAAGAACCAGCTGAGGCTGATGTTTCTGGATGGATAGATGCAAAGTGTGGTACCCAGGGGATGGAAAACCAGCTGGGGCTGATGTTTCTGGATGGACAGACCCACCAAAGCCATCAGTCCAGCTGTGCCCTACCCCACGCCTTCCAGTTCACTGCATGATAACCAGCCCCGATCCTGCAGGGACAGTTTGGGATGATAATTCCACACACTCTCTCCGGCAATGGATTCTGACAGCGTGACATAATGGAAGAAAATAATCCAGCCAAGCCTGGGGGATGTGGTAATGGAAGTTTTATCACCCTAACGACCTCTTCCCCTGACCCCAGCAGTTAGGCAGGTAATTGGGTTTCCACAGTTAGAAAAATAATTGGGATTAAGCCCAAGTGGGATGGCAAGGACAACTTTGCCCCGGGTACAGAGTGGTGCCCACTTCTTGGGGATTGTGTTCAGTGGCAGCTCTGGGTGAACGGATTCACAGATGGGCAGAGGGCAAAGGAATCAGCCCTTTGGTTTGGCCACTGCTACACCATTTACAGAGGTAGATTCTTCCTTCACTTAGAGGACCTGGGGCTTGTTTGCAGAGGTTTATTTACTGAAAAGGGAAAAAGAGAAAAAAAGAAAGAAAGAAAAATAGAAAAATAAAAGCCTTTCACAGTGAACAAGCAGTAGAAGGAAATTCAAAGGACTTTGTGGTCCTTCAGGGCTTAACCCAGAGCAAAAGGCTGTGGGTCATTTAAAGGGCTGGGGGGCAGAAGCAGCACCCACGGGCACATCTCAGGTGGGGACGAGGACTCTGCTGTGCCCAAGCTAATGGAGAGCTGTGAATTTATACCAGGGAAGGACCGGTCCAGCCTCTGCTGCTCATAAATTGCCCTGTGCATGGCATCAATTCCTGCTTCCCACAGCCAAGAGCTGCGGAGCAGGCAGGGTCTTGGGGAGAGGGACTGGGCTGGTGGTAATTACTATTCATGCAGGAGAGAATACTTTATTCCCACGTCAATGGCAAAGACGCTGAGCAAGTTGTACAGAACGTACATACATAACTAACTGCCTCATTATTTATAATAACCCAGTTTATTCTACACTCAACCCCATATACACAGTGATTTCTGAGGCAGTTGTCGGATGAGGATTAAGAGCAAGTTCTTGCACTGAATCAGGAAGCAAAACCCCGTTAGAAACCTCCTGTTCCTCAATACATAAATCTGACCCAGGCATTTGGTCCAAACTGGAAATGCCCACACTGAATCTCTTGCTGCTTTTATGCTTTGTTGGGTTTTGGGGTTTTTTTCCTTTTTTAAAGGTAGAAACCACCAACCCACCCAAGTCTCTCAGGATGCTCCTCCAGGCACTTCCACATGTACATCCAAACCCACACCTGGATGGCACCCAGACATGAGTTTCAAGCTTGTACCTAATGCTATTTATATGCAGTTTACAGGCTCCTACACAGAATGAACTCACTTAATATTGCCCAGAGAGCACCCACAAGGTGCTACCAGCCCAGACAGGGGTTTCACAGCCACTGCAAGTCCTACACACACATTTCCTTACACACACTTTCTCATCCACAACACTCACACAGGCAGCTTCTTGTACCCGAGATTCAAATGACAACATAACATCCCGTATTTAGCACTCGTATAGCATGGCACATTCATTTGCTGTATGCACAAACATGAACTAATTAGTAGAGTTAATTAGTGTGAGGCTGCAGAGTGAAGAAAAATGAAGGAGAGACGTAGAAAGGAGAAAAGACAGACCAGAGGGGGAGGGGGAGGGAAGAAAATGGGAATACAAAAGACCGAGACAGTTGGGAAAGACAGATAGATAAAGGGTCTGTGTAAAAATAGAAGCAAACTCGTTCTCCCTTATTTCTGCACAGCACGGCTCCACATAACAACAGCTAAAGAAAGGATGCCCACCTCAGGCTCCAAGGCAGCCCTCCAGGGGAATATCCATTGCCAGGAGGGAGTGACAGATGAATCCTTCCTCCCTCTCCTCCCCCGGAGAGGAAGCTGTGTGTCCCCAGGATCACCTCTCCACCCCCGGGGGCACTGCTTCAACACCGCAGGCCCCCTGTCTCTGGCTGAACACAGGCTACAGCATTGATCTGTTCTTGGGGTAAGAAAAGGTGTGTGGGGGGGGGTGTTTAGAAACACAAATTTAGAAATACAAATCCTTCCAGTAGCTGAAGGGAGCTCCAGAAGAGCTGGAGAGGGACTCTTGGTCAGGGAGTGGAAGGGGGACAAGGGGGAACGGTTTTATATTGGAAGAGCAGAGATTTAGATGAAATATTAAGAAGAAATTCTTTGCTGTGAGGGTGGTGAGGCACTGGAACAGGTTGCCCAGAGAAGCTGTGGCTGCCCCATCCCTGGAGGGGTTCAAGGCCAGGCTGGATGGGGCTTGGAGCAACCTGGTGTGGTGGGAGGTGTCCCTGCTCAGGGCAGGGGGGTTGGAACTCAATGATCTTGAATGTCCCTTCCAAGTCGAACCATGCTATGATTCCATGAAATAAAAGTGTTGAAAGACAGACTGGTTGGCTGATAGACAGCACAGGAACCCCACCATCATCTCTTCCAGCAACAATTCTTAGGACAATTCTTAGGCAACAGTTCAAGCACTAAATCCTGGCCACATTGTAGGAATAGGTCCATTGAACGTGCATTAAGACTCACATACCAAAGCCCACAGTACGAACGTGCCAAGGAGCACATCCATCCCTCGCTCACAAGTGACCTCCTCACCAAAGTTTAGTCAGTTTTAGCGCTCGGGGTCCCTGCTCCTCCTCATTGCCAATCTACTTCTCACCAGGAAAGCAGAACACATTGAGGAGAATAGCAGCACTCAAAAAAAAAAAAAATTAAAATCTTACTTCACTTCCCCCAGGGAGAAGTCATTTACTTTCCCAACCAGCAGCACAGTTTGGGTTTTCATCCTCCCCACTACTCATCCGCAAGATGAAAGAGTTTGAGGATTTCTCTCTGCCTCCCGGTCTGTGTTGGCCTATACCACACACTGCGGATGATAAGGCATTAAGGCTCTCAACTAGAGAATTTCTCAAGGCAGTATTGACTAAAAGGTTTCCTTAAATGTCCCCCAACAGGCAGCATTTGATGGGGTTTAAAGGCAGTGGCGAGATGAGGCTTGATTTAGATCTGCTCTTGGTGCCCCTCAGGCAGCCAGATTGCAGACACCCCTTTAATCACAGGCAACTCCCCCGACTTGAAGCAAAATGACATTTTAAAACAATGAGCTTGTTCCTGAGTGCCTCAATGAGGCAGGGAGGAGGGAGGAACCCCACCAACTGTGGGGGTGCAAAGAGCTGCCACAGACAGCTGCAGTGTCAGGATGCTCCTGCTGCTGTCCCTTAGCACATCCCAGTTACCCCACTGCCTGTATCTCAAGTTTTTAGGCTAAGCTGAAACTAATTATGACGACCAGCACCTAAATCCAGACTAATTTCATAGAATGGTCAGAGCTGGAAGGACCTTCAAGATCATCCAGTTCCAACCCCCCTGCCCTGAGCAGGGACACCTCCCACCACACCAGGTTGCTCCAAGCCCCATCCAGCCCGGCCTTGAACCCCTCCAGGGATGGGGCAGGCACAGCTTCTCTGGGCAACCTGTTCCAGTGCTTTACCACCCTCACAGCAAAGAATTTCTTCCAAAAATCTCATCTAAATCTCCTCTCCTCCAATTTAAAACCATTCCCCCTTGTCCTATCACTCCACTCCCTGACAAAGGGTCCCTCTCCAGCTCTCCTGGAGCTCCCCAACTCTTTATATTTATATGGGAAGAGCTGCAGGGACAGACTCCAGGTCGCTCCAGCAGTCGGGCTCCCCAGCCCCTCTCCTTTTCCCCACACTGGGAGCTCTGCCCCCCCTGCCCAGCTGGCAGGCAGCGTTGTGGGCAGACACACACACAGGGTTTAGGAAAGCAGAGCTATAGACAGATATCCCCTCTTTCACCGTTGGCATCTGCAGCTGGGGCTTAAATCTGCCTATTGTCGGTCCCACTCCACTAAACCCAGTGCTGATGTGTTTTAAATGTTATCTGCCCTGTGCAGGGAAAGAAGCCCCTTGGTGCAACAATATGTTATTCCACACAATTCCTCCCAGACCCTCTTTGCAGTAAATCTTTAATTAAACTCCCTTCTGGTGCCCAGCCCCATTCATTAGCTGAGGGGCTGCCGATGGAAGCGGAGGAACCCAGGGAGAATCAGGGCTGGCTCCTGAGCTGCCTTCCCATGGAAAAGCATCCGATGGCTCTTTGTCACCACTTGCTGCCAAGTACCTGGGCTACAGCCTTAACCTCCCTCCAAAAAACAGCCTGCATTCCCAGCCACTGGGCTTGGCAAGATTTGCCATGAGTTTTCCATGGGAAGGAAAAAAAACAGCCCAACTAGTAGATATATACACAGATTAAGCTATAAAAACAGAGCAAAATAATGATACCAACTTGAAAGCAGTGTCCCAGTGGGTCCAGTTCAAGAAAGGATGCACACAAGTGCCAGAGGCACCAGGCACAAAGGCCCCCCCAGAGCTCACTGGGTCTCAGCTATGGAAAACTCAAGCATCCTGCCCCGGGTGACAACACACATGAGGACAGGCGCTCAAAGAGAAGGCAAAGCTGATCAGAGGGATCTGTCAAGCTTCAGTGTTGCAGCCAGAAACAAAAAAGAAAAGAAAAAAATAAGAAAAAGAAATACCAAAACAAAAATAAGAAGAAACAATTATGTTTAAAAGCCTCCCTTAATAATTCCGCCTGGAAACAAACCATAGAGCTGGGACTCTACGTAGATGTTGGATAAATTCTTGCCTGTGGATGGATGGCACAGTGTGGCTGCTTTATTCCAGGGGAGGCTCCACGAGCTGTTTTAACTGAGTGGCTCGTGTGATATTTCAGCACATCATCATGCTGGGCTTTCATCTGAAAACACAGCTACAGGTTCCTACGCTGCTCGGGGACTGCAAAGGGGAAAGCAATGCTCCAAACTGGGGACCCAGCTCAGCTTCTCAACTCGGAGCCTCCAGACAGAGTCTAATTAGCTCCAGCATCAGATGCTGCTGGAAGAGAAGGCAGATCCAGGAGGAAGACGGCTGTAGCCACAAGCAGGCTGCTGCCCACGGAGCTAGTTTAATCTCTGCCTGGTCTGGCACATTTGGGAAGCTGCAAACACTGCTCAGCTGGAGCCAGTGCATCAGTGCTGGAGCATCCCAGCAGGCATGCCCTGGCCTGCCCAGCCCAGCAGAGGAGCTCCTTAGGAAAATAAGCTTATTAAATACTCAATTTCCACTAGCAGGTGTTGGCACAGGAGTGGATCAGTCCTTTGCAAGCAGGAGCTGTGCTCCGAGGAAGGCAGAGCTCCACAGAGCAGCAGAGCCTGGTTCATTGACAGGACACCCCACATGGCCCCAATCCTACTCAAAAATAAACACAAACACTGAAAGCTTCACCCAGCCTCCAAAGTGCCTGACAGGCATTAATTAGTTGTCAATCTTGTGTGGGAGAGGACAGGAGCTGTGATTCCTCAAAAAGCAGCCCTGGCTCCCTGCAGCTCAGGGCAGCGGTGGTGGGAGTGAGGTGAGGAAGGGTTGGATGGACCAGACCCAGCACCAACCCACAGCAGACATGGCCCCAGCATGGGGTTTCAGAGGAAAATCCCCCATGAACTGACTCAACCAAGTCCACAGAGTCAGAAACAGAACTGTCCCTCCTTCCTTGTATTAACAATTCTCGATCCTAATGATTTATATAAAAGTAGGGACCCAAAGCCATTTATTTTTTGCTGTTTCTCCTTTAAAATTCAGGCATCCAGTTCCCCAGGACACAGAGGAGCCTGCCTTGCCCTCCAAGTATTACACCGAACAGAAGCTGACCATTAAACTCCTCTGTACAAAGCATTTATTTTACAACCCACAGTGTCACTATAATGTTTAAAGCCCCTGTAAGGAGAGGTTTGCTCACCGGGAGGACGTGCCTCTTCGCAGACGTCCAAGCACCCATGCGTGACACAGCTGCACACAGCCATCCTTCCCCCACCTTCCCTACCACTGACCAAAGAAAACCCTGTGACTGGCCAAGGGAGAGTTTGCCAAAGTAAACATGGGGCTGAAGAGGTTCTCCTGGTGGGGCTGATCTCTTCTCTAAGTGCTCAAGCTGCCGAGAAACAAGCGCTGCCATCTGGACAGGAGATCCATCAGTACCTCTCTACTTGCTGCTACACTATAAGAGCAACCATCAACTAGATGAAACATCACAACCTGCGTTATTCTGCCTAAAACCAGTTTCTGGCAGCAGCTTGAGCACAGCTGTGGGCTGCTCTTTCTCTGCTTGCCCTACTGAAGGCTCCACTGTCTCCAAGTTGCACCAGAGGAGGTTCAGACTGGATATTAGGAAAAATATTCACGCTGAAAATGTTGTTAAGTCTTGAATAGGCTGCTCAGGGAAGCAGTTGAGGCACCATCCCTGGAGGGATTTAAAAGACAGGTTGATATAGTGCTCAGAGACATGATTAGTGATGTTTTTTTATCAGAGTTAGGTTGATGGCTGGACCAGGTGATCTTAAAGGTCCTTTCCAACCTGGACAACTCTACAATTCTATGATCTGCTCTGGCAGCGGGTTGGGCTAGATGATTTCCAGAGGTCCCTTCCAACCCCTGTCATTCCGTGATCTCCCCAGGCTCAGAGATGACCAGCACCAAAGTCCCCACTTGGGAAGGCAGCTGAGCACGGCAGGAGGATCAGAGCTGACATCTCAGAGCCGTGCCCTCAAGATGAGAAGGGCAAAGAGGGGGACTGTTGAGACAGTGGCAGCAGCAGCTTCTCTGACTTCTCACATCCCTCAGAGCGATGCTTGGCCATGGCAGGCGGCAGCACTTTGACACAAAGCACTTTTGTCACCAGAGGACCTGCTGCACAGCCAGTCCTTCCACCTGGCAGCAGCCTCAGGATTACAACATCCTCCCGAATCCCACATTTACTCATTTCCCACCTTGTCGGCTCCTATCAGCCCCTGTTATCTGATAAGCTTGCTGGGGCAGTCGGAAACAGCTGATTAGCACTAACAGGAGAACGCTGACACCTCACCGGAGAAATTAAAAGGAGCACAAGAGATAAGCCAGGGCCCTGGGTACACCAAGATAACACGGGGCTGTGTTTCAGAGTGCTCACCCTGCCTCGGTAGCACAGATGTAAGCGCAGACACCCTCACATGGGAACCTTGGCACGTTCACCAGAACCCGCAGATACATATTTATCCTGACAGATGAATACCTCAGATTCAGTGGAAGAAGCAACGTCAGTCAGCAAGGCTTTCTTCTCCACAAATTACAGGAGACAGGGAGGTCTATAAATAATAGGTCTTTAAAATCCCCAGGAGGCACCTACGGGTGACCCTCAGCTACAGAAGAAGAGGTTGCCCATCGTGGAGGAAGCCCAAGGGCTTGGGTCAGACCCACTGGATGCCACATTCCCAGCGTGATGGACCTGCTGGCACCCCAAAAAGCTTAGGGGCTGTGGGGGCACCTCCGTCTGTGCCCAGTAGACCTGGTGGATATGACACAGGGCTGCACGAATCCCTCTTCAGAGCAGGTAAGACCTAATGTCAGGTGCCAGGAGCTGAGCGATTCCTCCGTGCCGCAGGGAGATAGGGAGACTGACTGATCCACAGCTTCGGCTGCTGCAGCAAATCCTCAACCTGCAGAGCCACAAGACAAATGCAAGGCTCTGGGGCTCGGGAAGTTTTGTGGCTGTGGTTAATGTGCTTCCCTATCTGTGTGCAAGAATGGTGCAGACAAAGGCATAGAAATGACAAATTACACACCCTCCTGCAATTACGGTCACAACACGGAGGATGTATTTTTGACCTGGCAGCTCGAGCAGGGCCCCCTTTGAACGCATAAAAACCCCCTTCTCTTTGTTTATTACACGACATCTGATGACACCACACACATCAGAGTGGCTAATTGCCTGGAGTATTCCAACGGGTGCTACTTGGCCCATCATAAACTGCCAGTGAAGGAAAATCGCTGATAAACACACTATCTTGCCTCATCATATAAATAATTGGTAGCATTATGAATGCATGAGCCAGCACAATTAGGACCTGAAGGTTGTGCCATATGTCACAGCAAAGCTAATTTCTCCTAGATTTGCAATGAGGCTTATTACTCAATGTCACCAGCTTATCTCTGAGTGGATTCTGGTTTCATGTAAATCAGCGTAACTACGTTAGAGAATGAGCCGGCTCTGATTTATGCCAGGTGATGAACCAGTCCATAATGTCCATATGGGTCTATAATTATCCATATGGACACAGATACAGACACTCTGCACCACACTACTCCTGTGCCTGTTGCAGTTCTGATTCGAGATAATAATAAAAAAAGGCTAATGTTCTGTTATGTGCCCATCAGAAGTCCCAGGCTAGTAAGAGAGGAAAATTCTGCAATTGCTACAGGCCCTGAGTAGACGAAATAATGTTCATTTTGTTTTGTAGGTGGTTGAAACCAAATTAGTGAGAGAGATTAACTTAATAAATGCAATATTCAACACTGGAAACGTCATAGAGTGACAGTGGATACGGACACCTTAGTTTAGGGTTAGAAGAGGCATTGCAGAGCGTGGCTTTACCACATGGGAAGTGTGTTGCAGAGCAAGAGCCTTGAATCCAGAGCTTCCAAAAGCCATTCCAGTGCTGGATGGGCTTTCCACCGGAGCTGCAAAGCAGTCATCTCTGGGAGGTGGGATGGGGAGGATGGCAGGAGATGACTCAGCCTCCTCCGTGCTTCAGCAGAGACGCAGCCGTGAGCGAGCAGAGGATGTTGTGCCTACCTGCCTGCTTGCAGCCTCCTCAGAGGGAATCCTGGGGAGCGCAGGAAGCTGAGAACAAGCACACACACACACACACACTGATGCAAGCACAAACCTCCAGAAATCCCAGGGCTTGACTGTATGGAGTAGGTTCAAGACAGGTTTACAGTAAACTCTAAACTCAGAGTGTAAAATAAGTGCAGGATACTTCTGCTGTTGTGCAGATCAGCAAAGGAGCTGTGCTGGGCTTGATCTACTCAGAGATCCCACCAAAAACCAGCTGTGATGCTCCCACCCCTGCAGGGATGCATCCCACAGGGTTGTCCCAGACACTCGGACCTGGTTATCCCTCACTCATCCATCAGGGGAGCAGAACATCACCCGTTTGGATCACCAACAGATCTGTAGAGCAGGAATTTTAATCTGAAACCGAAGGACTACTTGCTCTAGACAAGGCAGCAGTGCCCAGTCAGTGACAATCCAGAGCAGCAACATGAGCAGAAGGATCCATGTGGTCACCCTGTCCTTTACTCTAGACTCAGCAAGGGGCTGTCACCCCCAAGGGCTGTGCCAAGGCTGCAGAAAACCATGCCATGGACCCTGCTCCCAGTATCCTTATAGATCCAGGGCCTGGCTGCCTGCTTCTGAAGCACAACACTTGCCAAATTTCATCAGAGATGCAAAAAGTGGGTTCTGGACTTGATCTTCACACAGGAGTGAGCTTCTTAAAATAGTCACAAGCCCACCTACTCCACCAGCAGCCTCTCTCCACATCCACCAACCCCAGCATCTCCATGGTGGGCTCTGCCCAGCATCATTCCCCAGCCCCTTTTGAGCCCAGGGCAGAATTTGTGCCCATCCCAGGTCTGGCAGCATGGGGGGTGATGAACAGACAGACTGGTGCCTGTTACAGCTGATTGATCACATCACATCGTGTCTTTTGATTCTGGATGGCTCACAGGCTACACTGGAGAAACAGAGCTCTTTTCCTGCCTCTTCTGAAGCCATGTGAGCCACCAACAGGACTGGAGAGCTGATTTTATTCAGAGCAGGATAGCAGAGCTAATAAGCACCAGCAAAGCAAGCATTAATAAGGTACTATAAATATCAGTGTCCCTCTCAGAAGCAGCGAGGGGGGCTCAGCTTTCAGTTATATGCCTTGTAGCAAACCTAAGGCTTGAACCTACGCAGAAATCCCCTCTGATCCGTTATGGGCTCACATTATCCACAGCACTAGCTCTTTTAATTTGACATTTTCCTCCAGCTTTCCCAGCCGGATTCAAACTCCAGCCACCGAAAGAGAGAATTTACATTTCCAATTCATAGGCAATCCAGTCCATTAGGTTTAACAAGTGAATGAACTTCACATGTAACCTACAGCAAGCATCAGCTCTGTGGCTATTCATTTTAACTGATTACCTCGTTTGCTATATCTAGGAGCCCCTGGCGTGGCCATGGCAACTGGTTTTGCTTAAATGCAGCTGAACAGTGAAGTTAATTTTAGATTAGGTGAGGAGGAAGCTGGTGCACCCAGGGAAGCTCAGTGCTAGATTTCTCTCCTCATCTCCTCTAAAGGAAAAGGCTCTGACTGCCAGGTCCTTCTCCACCAGCCATACCCTTGCCATGGACCAGGCTCCTTGTGATAGAATCACATTGGAAGGAACTTCTGGAGACCATCTAGTCCAACTCCCTGCCAAAGCAGGTTGAACAGGAACATGTCCAGGCAGGGTCTGAATGTCTCCAGTGATGGAGACTCCAACACCTCTCTGGGCAGCCTCTGCCAGGTCTCTACCTTCTGGAAGAAGTTCCTCCTCACTTTTGTGCCCATTTCCTCTTGTTCTTTCACTGGGCACCACTGAAAAAAGACTGGTCCCATCCTCCTGACATCAGGTCCCCCCTCAGCCTTCTCTTCTCCCACATCCCTGCTGGGGATGCCAGGTTTCAGGCATCCCCACACTGGGCCAACTCCACACAATTCCATAAGCCCTCCAAGCCACCAGCACACCCACTTAGACTCTGCTGGTGGAATCCCTCTCCTCCAGCCCACAACCAGCCCTCTTCTGAGCTTCTACACTCAGCTTTGTATGCAATCAGCGGAGAAAAGCAGATGGTGTGGTTTCTCACATCCCAGAGTAGATCTCTAACCAAGGTGGGCTGGCTTGCCCTCACCCTCCCAACGCTGCAGACATCACAGATATGATTTCCACTCTGTACATCATAAAGGTGTCAAAAACCTCTTTAAAAACCCAGGCCTGGGGATAGCTGTGTCCCAGCTCAGTCCACTCATCTCTACATATTGATGGGAATATTCCTACTTTAGCCGCAAAACCCTATAAATAAATGAGAAGTGACCTTAAACATTATTAGTACTTTGGGCCTACGAGGTATATTTTGGTTGTTCTCATGTGAATGTGAGGTAGGTGGTAAATGGGCATTTCTGTGAAGGACACCTGCCTGCTTGTCACTCCAGCCCTTCCCCCAAACAATGCCAGGCACCCTCAGAAACCAGTTTCCTATGTCACTTATTCCAGCCAACGCTCACCCTGGAAAGTTTTCTCAGGGGCTGGGTTAGCAGGGCTTCCTTTGCTCTTTTGGGTTTTCTCTCTTCTTCACTACCCACTACTGCAATGTTCCTAGTTGAGGTCATACAGGTTTGCATCAGCCCAGGGGCAGCTTGTAGCTATATATGTGATATATGTTTATATATAGTCATGTGTTAGCATTTCTCTTACGTATCCATGCACTGTGTGCAAACCATCACTATTAATACATATGCTCGCACAGGCAAGCAATTCTGAAATAAAAACAAGCCCAAAGCTTGCCTTGATTTGGCTCCAAACTGTTGCCTAGCATAAGAAAAAAAAAAAGCCAGCCTGCATCTAGAACATATACTTATCATAGAATGGTTCAAGTTCGAAGGGACCTTCAAGATCATCCAATTCCAACCCCCCTGCCCTGGGCAGGGACACCTCCCACCAGAGCAGGTTGCTCCAAGCCCCATCCAGCCTGGCCTTGAACCCCTCCAGGGATGGGGCAGCCACAGCTTCTCTGGGCAACCTCTTCCAGTGCCTCACCACCCTCACACCAAAGAATTTCTTCCTAATATTTCATCTCAGTCTCCCCTCTTCCAATTTAAAACCATTCCCCCTTGTCCTGTCCCTCCACTTCCTGACCAAGAGTCTCTCTCCAGCTCTCCTGGAGCTCCTTCAGATCCTGGAAGGCTGCTAGAAGATCTCCTCCAGGCTGAACAGCCCCCGCTCTCTCAGCCTGTCTCCATAGCAGAGGTGCTCCAGCCCTCTAATCATCTTCATGGCCCTAAAATTGTATATTTATTGTATATTTATAAAATTATATATTTTCTTGGGCAGCAGCTCTGCTGGTTCACTGCCACCCCAGGTCCCTGTAGTGCCCACCGTGGCCCAGGGGCACTGAGGGGACTGTGGCTTTGGCGCTCAGCCTTCCCCAGCTCCAGGGCTCAGCCCAGCCCCGGTTCTCGCTGCTCAGATGAGCACATTGAAATCCTATTTATTTCTTTTTCGGTTTATACACAGGCCTCTGGCCACCCAGCCCAGGACTTCAGAAAAAGACAGAAATAGCCAAGATCTCTCGAGCAATTCCAACTAATTCTCCCAACTGGGAGACGAAAAGCATCGGTGACTACAGTCTTTTCCAGGAGACAGTTCAAAAAATAAAAACATAAAAAACCCAACAAACCACCAAACTTCATACAGAGAAACCGATTGAGATTGATTAACCAACAGGGCGATTTGTAATTTTGCTTAATGTTACTGAAGAAAATCATTGACCATTTGTTCAGGAGAAAGGCTGGCAGGGCGCCGAGTTTTTGCATAATGAATTCAGAGGATTAATCCTATTAGGCCATCTCCCTTCCCCCAGCCCCTTTCACTTCTCTCCAGATGAATAGCAGATGCAAAAAAAATAAACAAAACCAAAAAATTCCACAATTAAAAAAACCCCACACCCAACCAAACAGCCAGATACTGGCTGAGCTGCATCTGATATCTCCGAGACCTTTGTGCTCGCCCTGCAAGGGAGCAGAATGACTCAGAGGAGTGGTGGTAGGTGAGGAGAACAGCCGTGATGTTATCAGAGAGGCTGGGAGATGCTTTCAAAACCCTCTGGCAGCTGAAATACGGAGAACAATAGAAAAGGAGGAGAAAAAAATAATAATTTGTGTGGTTGAGGAGTAGGCACAGGGATATTATTAGCAGGTTACAAGTGGCATGCGTGAGGGGGCTGCGTGGGAAAGGGGCTGCACCCCATGGCATGGTGACACCCTTGATGGCTCATGTGATGGTGTGGTCCAGGGGTTCAGCCTCATTGCAGAAGGACACCTGAAGCCCAGTGACTTCCATGGGGGTGTCATTGTCCCCCTCACTCCCAAGTCAGGCTTGCAAACGCTAGTGCCAGGGGACATGCTGGAGGAGAGCTACCTTGGCCCCTCTTGCCTTCCCCCCCAGCCTCTGAGATGCCAGCATGGAGCAGGGTGCAGCAGCCCCATACCTCCATGAGAAGACAAGAGACCTCTCTGCTTCCTACCCAGGCAACCATGGCCCAGAGCTGCTGTGAAGGAACAATCCTGGAGACCCTTTGAGTTGTGCTGGAGGCGTTTTCCCTGGCTCACAGGGTCCTGCAGTGAAGGATGCTCATGGGGGATGTCACATCACCTCCCATCTCAGAGCTATCAGAAAGGCTAAACCAATTTTCTGAGCTTCCCCTCCTTTATCTTTAAGTATCTTGTTGGGGAGGAAATGACTCTTCCACACCCAGTTCCCTCATCCTCTGGCTACATGCGAAGCATTGCTAATGTACTTCCCCGGGAGCTGAGGAGGACATTAGCTGCTTTCCTTTGGTGCAGGATGTCACCTATAGACAGCATCACGTTAGCTTCACATCATTACATGTGACAAACCTCTGCATTAAGAGCCATAAATATTTATATAGCATGAATGCAGACAACAGAGCTGACACCTCGCACTGCAAAGGGATTCGAGCATGGAATATTATTTACAAGTTCTTCAGAAACACTTGAGTGTCACCCCTTCCGTGCCTCCCCCCCAGCTCCACATTATTCCTTCCAGGAAAGGAGGAATATACATCCCTGGGCACCGAGGGGTTTTCCTGTGACATTTCTCAGCTAGAACTGACTGTATGGTATTTCTCCAGCAAGGACATCCCACGCGGTCAGCCACCAGCTCTAACCAAGTGATCAGAGAGAGCTGAGGAAGCCAGGGCTGACTACTGCAGAGATGCACCACAAACCCCAGCTGCACTAATGGACTGCCAGGAAGTCCATTAAAAACCACCTGGTTTTATCCTGGTTTTCTCCACCAGGATAATAATCTGCTCATCGCTTCTCTTTCCTTCAGAGTCTCTCAAAGCCTGACCTGGTGACACCAAACTCTGCCAAGTCAGCATGAAGGTTCAGCAAGTTAAACCACTTCAGCAGCACCTGATGGCTGCGAGGGCTTCCCAAATCCAACCAGTCACCACAACCAGTTCACCAGTGAGATGAACCCTTTGGGAGTTGCTCCTCCCCAAAAGCTCCTGCCCACGCATGGGCAATGGCACCCCTTCCACCCATCCAACAGTTCTCCTTCCTTACCTTATCACCCGTCCCACGGGGCAGCTTGGGATCACACCTCCCATCCTCAGTCTTCTGCAGGAGTAGGTAACACCAAGAAATTCTGGGTGCAACCACGGCCACCTCAGCTGACACCAAGGCTCTCCCATCAGGACATCCAGGAGAAGGGACATGCCACCCTGAGACACCACCAGTGCCACATCCAGGCCCCCCAGGTTGAGCAGCAACCCCTAAAGAAAACAACCCCCTCCCTTTCAGCAGCTTTATTTGCAGAGCAGCTCTTGCACAGGTGCTCAGTGTCTTGAATTTCCAACACATTTTCAGGTGTTGGATGTCAATCTTGATGAAAGCAGCCAACTGCCAAGTGTCTCCTCTGTGAGCTCGTTGATGAGCACTCAGACTTTGTGTTCTTTTCCATTAATAGTTTACTAATGAATTTCTTGGCACGTGCGTTTGAGCAAACAGCCAAATTCAAAGCAACTTTTAGAGATATTTCCAGAAAGTGCCTTCAGAGCTCGCTACCACAAACGTTCAAAGAGCCAGCTCACAGGGGAGCAAAGTCACAGGAGAAATAACTGATCCAGACCTCACTGAGGCAGCTCCTTCTGAAAATCTCCTCTCTGTTGCTGGTGCATTAGCCACTGTTTGAGCAGCCGGTGCAGAAGTTATTCCATGATTGATTTTTAAAAGAAGGTCTGGCCAGGAAACTCATAAGCTGCTCACAAGCAAGTTTCAAGCCAAGATTTGTGCAGAAAATTATTTTCGGGGAGGTATTTACTCAATTCTAGCCTTGCCCTGACAAATCCGATACGGTGCCCGTGATGCTCCAGCTCAAAGAGGCTGTTGCCCTCACCCGGCCTGTGCTCCAGCCATGAAATTCCCACATTTTACACTAATAACCATCTTACACTTATGGTTTGTGACTGAACTGGAGCATCTTCCCACAACTCCTGAGTGGAGAGGAGCAGAGGGAAGGTGGGCAACCTCACAGACCCCATCCATGAGGCCAGAACTTCCCAGACTGCCCCAAGCAGCGTTGCAGGTCTGGGGTTGTCTCCTCTCAAGCAGTGTCTGCAGAATTAGCTCTCATTAATCCTCATACACTGCCAGTTGACCGCAGCATTAAATTAGCATCTGGTTAAGCATGCACAGGAGTTCTGGGAGATCGATCAGCGGGAATGAGTCTCCAGTGGCCATAGATCAGCTACAGAGTGTTGAGGGCACCAGAGGAACAGGGAGGAACCCTTGATGCAGCATCATCCATGAGGAAGTGACCAGCTGCCCCTTCACAGGGGGACATGCAGGATTATGGCAGGGGGTCCCAACACTGGTGGGATGTCAAAGGCCCCAGCAGTTGTGTGCTCAATTCTCCTAGAGGAGTGAGGGGAACAGAGCAGCTCAGTCCCACCAGAGGCACAGGGCATGAGGAGGAAATGCCACCGGTGATGACTAACCAAGAGCCACTGGAGGTGGGACAGGCCTATGAAAGACAGAGTGAGATGGACCCAGGATGGTCCTGATAAGCCCTACATGCTTATCCTGCCAGGATATTCAGCTGGAGCCAAGCCATGGATGACCCACTGCAACACACTGGTCTAGGCAGTGGTAGCTGCAAGGAGAAGACCAAACTCTGCCTTTGTGCACACCCCTGCTCCAGAAACCTGCCCTGGATGGGTCTACAGCACCACACACTCAACCAGAAACCTGTCAGATCCACCTCCATGGCTGGAGAACCATGGAGAACCATGGAGTGAGGTGGAACCCAGATGCTGCCGGTAGTTAATGCACAGCCCTGACATTCATCGAGGTTTCTGGATGCAAAAGAAACACCCTAGAAAATTGTTCCTGTCTTGTCTCCTCAAAGTGTTTTGTAACGAGGCTTGCAAGCCATAAAATTTTCACTACTACCATGGTTTTGCCTTCTCATTTCAGGCAGCGTGTCTCTAAGCATTAGCTGCCTGAATACCTAAGGGCAGTCTCTGCTATGAGAGGCTTATGAACGCACGGCAGGGCATCCTTCGAGCGCCCCAGTCTCCCCCAGGCTACTGCCCAAAGTCTGTGCCCAGGGCCACCCGTCTGCTTCCCAGCATCACACAGGAGCAAACATACTGGGAGGGACTCTTGATGAGGGAGGGGAGCCATAGGAGGAGAGGGAAGGATTTGACACTGAAAGAGGGGAGATGGAGATGAGATTTGGGGAAGAACTTCTTGGCTGTGAGGGTGGTGAGGCACTGGAACAGGTTGCCCAGAGAAGCTGTGGCTGCCCCATTACTGGAGGGGTTCAAGGCTAGGCTGGATAACGCTTGGAGCAACCTCCTCTGGTGGGAGGTGTCCCTGCCCAGGGCAGGGGATGGCACTGGTTGGGCTTTAATATCCTTCCCAACATGAACCATTCTGTGATTCTGTGATCAGACCCTTGTCTCCAAACTCCCCCAGCTCATTCATGATGACATCTGAAGCCACAGCCTTGGCTTTCAGCAACAGCAGGTTTCCCCGTTTGCTTTCTGGAAGAATCTGCATCGGGTTTTAGCAAGAGCCCTGCAAACCCGACTGGGATCCTGCACTGGATCTGGCTGAGAGCTGATGTCCTCCAGCCTGTGTGACTCAGGGCTGATCCTTTGGGTCTTTTTGTCCTGAATCCCACTCACAGTGCTGTCCCAGGAGGGCAGAGCAGTGAGGGCACAGTGGCTTGGGGTGCCCAGGGACCCCCTTGGTGCCAGGCCATCCTGTCACCAAGCCGTGGTGGCTGCTGAGGTGTGCGGGGAAGCCAGGGAGCACGGAGCATGTTAAGCACTGAACATTGTGTCTTACGCCTGCCTGAAGGCTGTTTACACAGTTCCAATTGATTTGTTGTAACCTGTAATTATTTTAGTTGATTTTTTTTTATTTTACTTTTTACTAATATTATTATTTTTTATTTCATGCTCTGTTTGTTTTCACTCTCTGGGAGGAGAACAATTTTTCTCACTGCCGAAGCGATGCTGAATAGGCCGGGGTGGGCAAGGGGTGTCTAGGAGAAGAGCAGATCACAGAATCACTGGTCACTCATTTGCTTTCCAGCTCCCTGCCATGAGGGATGGCTGCTCACTCCCCTGCCCTTCCAACAGGGTAGCAGAAGTGTGGTTTCGACAGCCAGCCCGATTCCTTCCTCCTAGTTATCTCACATCTATTTTTATTCTGACGATTCTTTTGAGTTTTCTCCTCCTTTCTTCCATGCCGCCTTACAGCCATGAAATAGCATCAGTGCTTTCTGCCAGCAAAAAAAAAGATCACATAAAGCCCAGAGCCCCACACTCTTGAAGCTGGAGCCTGAACACATCCCCACGAGCAGTCCCAGTTGTTTATTATTCAAGCTCCATTAGCAGCCGGAGACACTTCTGTGCTCGCACAGCCCCTGCTGGAGCTGCTCGCTCCCACCTGAGAGCTGGGGGGAAAAAGCCTGGTCGGGACTGATCTTCTCATCCTGCTTTGGGGATGGGTAAACCTCAGATTTATTAACTTCCCTGATCCATTTAGTGGGTCACCTTTCTAATTTACCTTGCCTTTTTTACCTCTTGGTTTCCCGGGGATGCTCCGCCAGCGTTACAAAGGAAAGGAATTATTATTCTGCAAAGAAGTGGGGGAGATGCTATAAATGTAAAGCGCAGGAGCAACCCTTAATCATCCCCATCATTAGTTAATTGCCGTAGCCTGAGTCCATTCCAAGGAGAACACAGGGTGTTAAATATAGACATAGGAATGGGATCTATTTTTGTGGGTTTGTGCTCTCTTTGCAACGGATTCTGCCGGCTGCTCTTCCTGAGGATGTCAACAGCGGGGACTGGCAGAGGAGCGGCAGCCTCATGCTCGGTGGGACGTGGGCTCCTTCCCAGCACGTTTGGGAATCTGTTTAGTGAGAGCAATGCCTGACAAATGAACGCAATTAAGATCCTGCTATACTGTGCACTCAGCTTTGGGGGGCAGGTTGTGCCATACCTGGTTCCGACAGCGCCCTGTCCAAAGTCATGTCAGGAAATCGGTGGCAGAGCCAGGGGCTGAGCCAAGATCAACCACGCTTCAACCATGAGGCAGTGGGTTTCCTCCACAAAAGGAACCATTTCCATCTATTTTTTGGGCCTTAAACTAGAAGTGCCTGCTCTCCTCATTACATGATCCCTATTTTCAAGCCCTTTTTTTTTCCTTCTGTGTTTTACCTGTGCTTCGAGTTCTCTCTGCATTTTCTCCCTCCCTCCTTCCTCCCATTCCATCCACTCCACTAAACGTTTCCTTCTCAATTAGGGTGGTGGCCCCCGTGGAGAGCAGCTGGCTGTGGAGCAGAGAGGGTTTGAAAGGTGTGGAGTGGCTTCATCCTCAATTACCTGGCCAGAAATTTCTCCATCCCAGTGCTCCTAAAAGTGTTTTGTATTTAACTCCTCCTTTGGGGGGAGTTGGGGAAGCTTTGCAGCAGCGCTGAAGATGCTTTTGCTCCAGCTCAGGCACAAGGCAGGGAGGAGCAGAGTCCTGTGCTTCCTTCCATCCACCCAGATTAGTGGAGGCTGCCGGAGCTAAATCCCTTGGCAGCCTCGGCAGCGGGGACGGTGGCTCCGAGAGATAAAACCCCAGTTAATGCTTTTTCCCAGGGCTGGCAGGGAGGCGGGTGCCAGGCTCCCCACGTCTCGTCGCCTTAGAGATGGCAGCATTACCCTCCCCCTGCCATCCTGCTCGGCTCTGAGCCTTGAATGCTTCGGTGTTTGGCCACATTTGGGGACAGAGCTGGGATGAAGAAGTGTTTCAGTGTAAGGGAGTGGGACAGAGCAGGATTTCGGGGACATGTAGGGAAGCAGAGAGGAGGTAGAAACATCCATCCCCTCTCAACCAGCGTCTCTCTACCATAATCCACATGTTCACCTTTTTTTTTGGAGATTGGGGCTTTGTCACCTGCAGGCAGGAGCTGTGCCATCCCCTCTGCTCCTCTCAGCTGGATTTGGTCCTTCTCAGAGAGGAGGAGAATTGTCCTCTCCTCCCAGCAAAGCCTCAGCCCCTTCCTTTTGGATGCTGATACTCGCAGGAAAACGGCTGGCAGCCACGGGGGGAGACTGGGCAGAGGATCTCAGAGGGGATAGAAAGGGAAAGTCAAAACTTAATAAGACATTAAGACAACAGATTCATTAAAAAGTCATTAGTCTCTGTCAGGAGTGGCTTTAATTAACAAATGCCAGGAACTGCGGTACTGTCTTGTTGCTGCCACTGTGCCTCAACAGTATTGTGACCACCTGAATGCTGCTAATTAAATGCCATTTAAAGCTCCCCCAAACCTGGCAGCAAATTTTCAACACTCTGCCAATTTTTCTCCGCAGCCTCCAAATTCACCTCGTTTGTCATTGTCCTCCCCACACAGGGGAGTGGCATTTCTTGGAAAACCTTCCCCCCCCCTCCTTCCCTCCCAAGAAGGGCTTTCTAAAGGTTGTTTCCATCTTCTAGTTGTTTAGCCAAGTTCCACACTTGTGTGTTTTTTAAGCTGTGGGAGCACTGACACTGCTGTGTGCAAGGTTGGAATCCAAGCTTTGTCTGAAACACAGGCCTTCTTGGACAACATCTTCTTGAAGATGTCCCTGCTCAGCGCAGGGAGGTTGGACTAGGTGACCTGTAAAGGTCCATTATAACCCAAACCATTCTGCAATTCTATGATTTTATAAAGATGTTCCTCCTCAAAGGTACCTTCAGCATCTCCAGCTCATTCCTTAGCCAGGGAAGGTCCTCATTCCTCCTCTCCCAGCTCCAGCTGGGACCTTTGCTCCTCTGCATCCCCCAGCACCAGGCAGCCCAGAGCCTGCAGATGCTCCTTGGCCATCTCCGGGCATCTGTGGATAAAGGACGGGGTTGCTGCTTTGGGGGAAGCTCTGTCAGCTTAATTTTTTCCTCTGCATTGCACTTTTACAGAGGCTTGGCTGTCAGAGCCGCACTGGGGGATGACAAACCCTGGTGTCTGTCCTCCAGCCACCCCCACCCCAGCATCTTCTGTAGAGGAGCTCTGAGTGCAGCTGCAGAGACCCCGGCGGGCTTCCAGCCAGGGACAGGAGAAGTCCAGTCAAGCTGATGTCCTGAAATAGCTGAGCTGGTCACCATCTGGAGCAGCATGGCTCACCCGGGAATACCCAGGAAAACAAAAGCTGCTTGAAGCAACAGAAGAAGGGCAGTGAAGCCCTTTGGAGGTGAGGTCAAAGCAGGAGATACTTGTGCCCAAGAACTGAGGAGGGGGGTTTGCACCCAGGTGTCATCTCCTCCAGTAACCAGCTGTGTCCAAACTCCAGCTCCCCTCTCCTTCTTGTCCCTGGAAAGCTCTGGAGCTTGCCATTGCCATCATTGCCGTGGCCCTTTCTTGACTTCTCATCCTCCAGGCCTGAGAAGGGGTGATCCAGCAGCACAGGGTGACCACGAGCTTCCTCGCAGGAGATACGAGGCCCCTTGGAGCCAAGCACTGCTCAGGTCCCCGGCTCTACCCAGCTTGGAGTTTGTAGCCAGACCATTTCCAATTGTGTGCAACATCTCCTGCTAAACCACCTTGACCTCCTTGGCTCTGGCCACCTTTCCCTCGCTCGCTCTCTCCCATCATTTCCTCTCTGAAAATAGCTCGTCTGTTCCTTGAGTAATGGGATTTCTTTGTACAATTTCAGGAGCCTTAATACTTCATACTGACCTCTATTGGCAAAATCAAATCAAATCAATTTAACCACAGGCTCCTGATTTCCTGGAGTTTTTCTTTGCTTGCATTGTCCTTAACGTTTCTCATGATTCTTTGGTCCGACAATCAAAGCTATCCCTTTAGCTGCACACACACACGCACGGGGATGTCGGCAAACACGCGATCCATAAAATATACAGCATCCTCACACCGGGATTTACATAGCAGTGACTCTGAAGGCATCAAAAAGAATCAGTTATTAGACTTAGGAGCAATTACAGCGATGGCTGCTGTAAAGGAGGAGGAGGCTGGAAGCCGACAGCAGGTGACACGGGCTGGTAAATGCTCAGGGCTCTCCCAGCTCCACAAGTGACACTTGTTCTGTTTTACACCTCGCCGAGAAACTCCCAGCTACCGGCATCTCCAAACCTCCTCACGGTCCTCCCCTTGTTTTCCACAGCCTGAGTGACAGCAGATTTGCAGAGAGAATGTTTGGAACGAGTCCAAGCTCCAGCTGGGGCATCTTTAATTTCTGTGAGCCCCAAGCAGGAGGACAGGGGTTGACTCTCTGGGAAGGAACCTGTGGCACAATGCTGTGGTGGAGCAAGGGAGGTGGCCTGAAATACCATAAATCAGAGCATCATTCAATCACCTCTCTCAAATTGGGGAATTTGCTTTGGAGACCATTCCCAGCAGACAGCAATTTGAGCCCCCCAGCAAATCTAGGGCCCAATTCAAATCTATCCAGAACACCCAAAATGGCTAATTAAAGAAGCCCAACCCCGTATTAAGTGTGGCAGATTTAACGATGTGGCCTCGTGGTGGCAGATAATTGTAGATCTCTGGGAGATGTGGGGCTACAGAGTCCCTAAAAAGGCAAATGACATGCAAACCAGGCAAAACTCAACATTTTTTATTAGTTGGGAACTCAGTAAAGGTCTCCTTTTTGGAGCTGAGCAGGTGATTTGCAGACACACCTTTCATTTTATGTTTTATCTTCTATGATGTGCATCCCCGTGCTACTGAGTGATGTGCTGAGCTCCTGCACTCCTTTCCCTTGTCCCCGCAGCCCGCTGAATAGCCCAGAAGCAAGACTTACTTCCCCTCAGCCAAAACAAAACCCAAGATAAATAATCTGAGAATTTGTAGATGCTTGATTGTCATGGCAACCCCGCAGCCTTCCTCCTCCTGAGTTGCCGGGGAGCTGGCTGGAGCTCCAGTGGGGAGCATTCCCCCCAGCTCCCATCTGCTTCCCAGGGCTGCAATCCCACCCGGTTCCCTCTCTCCGTGCCCAGCTGATGCCACCACGGGGTTTTGTCCCTGTTGTCCAGCACTGATCACTGCTGTACCTGAGCCTCGATGACCCGAGAGCATCCCTGGGGTGGCTGTAGGGCAGCTGTGACTGTCACCAGCACCCTGAGCTCTGCCCCGTGCTCAGCCCAGTTGCCTCCATTACCAGCAACTGGGAGCAGAGTGAGGGCAAAGGGCTCGTTCTGCCCCACCTGGGTAGATACCAGGCACTCTGAGATATGTCAAAGCAGCAAGAATATGTTTTAATGCACCCCAAAAAGAAAAACCCAGGTCCTGGGTATTCTCTCCCCTCTTTGCACACTCAGAATGTGCATTATTCTCCCTGCTCCCTCCTCTTCATTCTGATGGGTTTTGCCTCCCAGCGATGCAGCCCTTAACCCAGCTCAGAACTGGCCCTAACGGGAATTGAGATCAAAAGACATTAGTGGGGTTGAGGTCTGGTCCTGGGGGAGCTGGGGTGCAGCTCAAGGGTGATGCAGGGTCCCATCCTGTCTCCAGAGAGGGTACCCAGGAGCTGTGCCTGGGCTCTGGAGGTGGCTGAAGCTGGGTCAGGCCCTGCAATGTGCTCCTCTACAAGGGTCTGAGCTGGCTGCAGCTTTGCTGGGGCATCGCCGCCTCCGGGAAGAGATGCTTCAAAACCCTCCTCAAAGGCAGCGCTGGTGCTGGGGGATCTAATTGCACGCTTGGTATTCCGTTCAGTTCGAGACCAGGTATTATTTATAAAAATAGAAAGCCGGCGAAAAGCAGGGAGAGAGGAAAAATATCAAAGGGCTCTTGCATTTTCATGCTGCGTGTGAGCCAGCAGCCTTTTGGAGCAGATCACAGCCCGCTGCCCCACAAGAGGATGCGGAGCTGAGCTCCACCGGCACGGCACTAATAGGGGTTTGAGGGGCAAATCCTGCCCACGGAGCAGCCCAGGCTCCTGAGCAGGACTCATCATATTTTACAAAGCAGCTGAGGCTTAAACTTCACTCCGAGTCCCGGCAACTGGCAAGCTAGGAGGGGGAGAGGAGGGAAAGGGACTGAGAGAGAAGAGGGGACATCACGGTGGCTTTTGGTGCTGTGCTGGGTGGTCCCATCCTGCCAGGTCTGAGCCCCCG
This sequence comes from Thinocorus orbignyianus, assembly GCA_013400375.1. Taxonomy (NCBI): domain Eukaryota; kingdom Metazoa; phylum Chordata; class Aves; order Ciconiiformes; family Thinocoridae; genus Thinocorus; species Thinocorus orbignyianus. The sequence goes on from VXBW01008343.1 coordinate 102,880, forward strand.
GGGTGCTGTGGGAGCTGGCAAGACTCACCCCCTTGCACCCTATAGCCAAGGCTGAGGGATGCTCGTAGATGAGTCACTTGCAGTGATTGTTTTCATGCAGGAGCAGTGGAAGGATGCCAGGGAACATAACCTCTGCGACTGCTGGAGGAATCGTTCTGGGGAGGAACTAGCGGCACAGTATTAGTTGCAGGCAAAGAACTTAATTAGCAGATTCAGCAGAGATTCCAATTAAAAAAAAAAAAAAAA
>VXBW01008343.1:103194-141527 GCA_013400375.1 Thinocorus orbignyianus
AAAAAAAAGAAACCAAGATGGGAAGAAAACCCTGCACTCGCCTCCCGGCTCTTCTAGAGATGGGGTGGTGTGGATGGGGACAGCATCCCTGGAGAGGCTGCTGAGATCAGGGAGGCTGGGCAGCCATGGTTGGGGTTGCTGGCTAATGAGGCATCTATTTTGGTGGCTAGACCCTGGGGTGTTGCTTAATGAAGGATCTATTTCGGTGGCCAGACCCCAGGGTGCTGGCTAATGAGGGATCTATTTCAGTGGAGGTGGCAGCACTGTGGGGTCACTATGCTCCAGGCTGGATCCTGCTGGCAACGTGACTGGCACCAGGGCTGCCAGGGGTCCTGCCCAGTATCACCCAGCTTTAACATCCCCAGCCATGCTGGGCTGTTGGGAGGCACCCCCTGCTCCTCCTGTCCCTCTCAGCTCAGCATCACTGTCCCACTTCTTTCCCCCTCACAGCATCAAGCCCTGGGGGGCAAATATTCATCTCCCACCACGTGCTGCCCACTGGTCCCAGGCACTACATCAGCCAGAGCTACCCTGAGTAATTAGTTCCCTTGCTGGAACTACTGGGGAAAAAAAGAAATAATTAAAAAAAAAAATAATAAGAAAGGTGATTGGGTGGGGTTTTTTTATGAAATGCCAGCAATGAGCCATTCTCTGGTGACCTGGGGCAGTGACAGCCCCGATGAGCATCCGAACAGCAGCGACAGAGAGCGTGTGTGTGTGTTGATGGTCCGACAACAGGGAAACAAATAAATGCTACATCTTGTCACGGCAGCCTTCGCCTCCGTGGCTGTATTTCCTCCGTGTTCAGCCGGCGCTGCAGGCGCGAGCAGCAGCTTGTTGGGAGTGAGCAGAGCCCGGAGGCTGCGGAGCCTGTTCTCGGATGGAAAGGGGAGGGAAAGGGAGAGGGAGAAAAGCTCTGCCATGGAAACCCCGACAAGTACAAATCCAGGGTACCCACCGCTCACTCTGCCTGGCGCCCGGATTCTCTCTGAGCAGCAGCTCCGAGGCAAAGAGCATCGAAACACACCAAAGGGCCGTGGAGACCTGACAGGCATCACAATGGGGGACATCCTGGTGTCCCCTGCCTGGCCTGGATGCCCAGAGGGCTTTCTCACCCCTCTTGCTCACCACTGGGGCGAGCTGGGGTGGAGGGTACCAGAAGCCCCCAGCCCAGGGAGGCAGGGGGACACAGGTTCAACATCTCCCCCATCACCCCAAGCTCCAGGAGGGGACCCCAAGATGCCAGCACCTCATGAACCCTTCCTCCCAGGCTGTCCATTCTGTTCTTTCCTCTTGCTAATCCTCTAAAGTTTCTACAGGGTTTCTCTCTGCTCTGGGTGATGTATCACCAGATTGGGCTGATGTGCCCCAGCCAGGTCCCCAAGGGGGTTGCAGCAGGAGCCCAGGGATGGGGAAGGGACTGATGTTCCCCCCTTGGAATCCCTGCCTTTATATCCCTGCAGAATCTTGGGGAAACAACTTAATTTTTCTTGGGGAAACAACTTAATTTTTCTTGGGGAAGAAAACTTGTGGAAGCAGTTCATTTTTCAGTCCAGAGGATGGGAAAGCACCTCAAGCCTACGTTGCACCATTTTCCCCGTACATCCTTGTCCCTGCTAAGTTGCAGGACTGGTTATTGATCACAGGACTGGTTATTGATCACAGGACTGGTTCTACATCACAGGACTGGTTCTAAATCGCTGGACTGGTTATATACCTGCGTGCAGACAGGGGAAGAGATAACCGGTCCCAGGAGATTAAAAGACCCAGACACAAAAGGTGTTAATGGTCCTGTCTGCCAGCAAATGCAACAAGTTCAGTTGCAACTGGCTGACGCTGCAGCCTTTTAATTACACTTTCATCTGGCAATAAAAGAAACAAATTTGACTCTTAAAGCAGCACGTAACACACGAGGCACTCTAATCATTTTCTTCCCCGATTTTCCTTTCTTTATCAGCGAACGCTGTGCTTTTTAGGAAGTTTATTTCCCCCTGGACCAATCTCCTGCCTGTAAATTTGAGAGTGGGTGGGGGCGAAGACAGTGAGAGAGAGAGAGAGAGAGGGGGAGGAAGAGAGAGCAATATAAAATCTCTGCAATGCAAAAAGCATTCCATAAAAAATAAGGCCACACTATTCAGTCCTCCTCACCGGCGTGTCCATGTACTGGGGGACTCCATCAGGTTGGCTTCACCCCTCCAACGTGCTTCCCAGGACGGCTGTAAAGGCGACTGGGAGAGGGGGAGAAGATAAACTGGGCAGCTCCCCCTGCATTTCTGGGGCTGCCAGAGGGAGTGGGTCTCTTTTGGGCTCTAACTATGGTTGTTCCTGCATTTTACAGTACCGCCCCTGATTTATTGTCGGCTTTTATAGTAGCTGTAAACCAGCCCCAAAGCAGAGAAATAAAGTAACTGGAAGAATATTTCCCTCTTCCCACTTATCGTGGGGGATGCGGGGTGTCCCTCCATCGTTGTCACCACGGCCAAGAGATCCTTGGCGAGTTGGGGATGATGCTGCGACCCAATTTGGTGTGAGAGGGGTTAATCAGGGCTCCACACTCCCTTCTGTGTGATAAAGCTGGGTCTGGTATTGATCTCTTGAAGGCGGTGTGAGGCTGGGGGCGAGTGTTCTTTAATCAGCTCTGAAATTAGCTCCTGTGGGTAGGCAGAAGAGCAGCTCCGTAATCCAGGACACTCTCTTTGGGCTTGGGAAGAAGTCCCGAGTCCAACTCCCTTCTCCGCCGCAGTGTGACCTTGGCTGGACCAAATAGACCCAGCTCTCCAGATGTATTTAGATACCAAAATCAATGGGGGCTTGGAGGTAGATGTTTAAATGTCTTTATTGATCTGGCCCTTAGCCTCACGGTGCCTCATTTCCCCCGGCTCTAGCACAAGCCTGGACTCCTGTCGGTGGCCGAGGGGTGCTGGGTTTTTTCCCTGCCCCCAAGCACCCCACCAGGGTGTCACCTCGCCCTGCAGCATCGCTGCTCCCCCTTCTTGGGAGGGGATGGAGAGTGTCGCCGAGCACCTTTTTAACATGCAGGGGCTGATCTTGAGGGATTTGGAAATTATCCCAAAACAAGTACTAAAGGATGCTATAAAGATATATAAAAATATGATTATGAACATAATAATAATAATAACATGTTAATGGTACCAACAGTGGAAGCGTGGATTTACTGATAACCCTGGGAAAGCTTGGTGTCAGTACACGACAGCTCCAGACGGTACCAAGCCTCCCCGAGCCTCCTAAACTCTGAATATACGTTACTCCTCCAAGATAGCAATAATTCAAGCATTCCTCCTAGGTGCAAAACCGGTGTCACAGCCAGCTCCAGGGCCCCATACTGGGCAAAACCTGCTCCTGGGGAGGGTTTGCATCCACAGCCCCCGGCTCTGTGGAGGAGTCACAGACTGGGATCAGGGGAAGCAAGATCCGTGTTTACCTTTGCAGCAGAGAGAGGAAAAGAGGGAGCAGGAGGAAAATGCATAGTAGAGCCTTAAAAATCTCCTGGTTTTAGGGATATGGGCAGCTTTGGGGCTCAGGTTGTGCTAGCCAGTTTGTGTTTTACTCAACTGGTTTTTCTTGGCATTGCTGCCAAAGGCAGAAGGCTTATTGATCCCTGCTTCCAGTGATGCACATCGGGAGAGCCCTGGGCACCGGGGGTAATGTATAGCTGCCCTGCCACGGGCAGCAGCGGTGCCATAACTCAGGAGCAGCCGGAGCCTGCCTGAGTTATGGCTCTGTCCTGCACCAGCAATAGACCTGCAATAACTTACCACCGACTGCAAGGATGAGATTTGGTTTATTCTGCACAGGGGAGATGCGGGAGGGGAAGGGATGTCTCCTCTTTGGCTCCAGGGAAAGGGCTGCAGGCGGCTTTTCCCAACACCTCCGGGGTTTACGGCTCCATCAGGCTGCCTGAGGGAGCTGCTGTTATGTCCTTAAATGATTAAAGAGTAGTAATAACCGTGACACCAAAAACAATTCCCACATATGAATAATGAGTCTCCGGGATGTGTGGGTACTTCTCACCCAGCAGCTCCCGTCCCCGCTGGGAGGCAGCGAAGCCAGACTTGGCTCTGACAATGCCTGGGAGGAAGAAGAAGAGGAAACTGCTGCTGGGAAGGGATCCTGTTGAAAACAACCCTGGAGGCTTCACCTCCTGCCCTCCAAGCATTCCCAAGTAAGTGCAGGATGTGCCTGGCTCCAGCACAGCCTGGAGGGGATCCTGCAGGTGGGAAACCTTGCAGAGGCACCCGGACCTTACTCATCTCGGCCCTTCGGAGCTAAGGCTTGGCTGAGTATGGCTTGCCCAAGCTCAGCCCTCCAAATCTACTGCTGCTCTGTAAGACTGCCTAGAGGTGCTCCCCAAAGAGCTAATGTTATGTCTTAAGGGATAAGAAGGGGTATGTGAAGCTCCTTACAACTCTGCACGTGTAGCTGGCTGTAGGTAAAAAACCATCCAGAGACTGCAAGCTGCTTCTCCAGCAAGAAAAGTTTTTAACCCCTTGCACCAGGGGAATATGTTCCAGGTGACTTCAAGTGCAGGAGAGGCACGAGAACTGCTGAAGCAGCAGAGAAAATAAATTAGTGCCATCTCGGCTAAAATCCCACACAATTAAAACCTGGATCAGGCTGTACTCATCTGCCTGAAGATAGCATCTCGAGTGACGTGCATTAGTCATCATCTGCAGCAGGCTGGCTGGGCACACCAGAGAAGCCCCTTCACCAGCAAGGTGTGAGATGGAGAAGGCTCCAGGCCACCCAGGACCATCCTCTCCCTCCCCAGCAGCGTGAGCCTGTGTCTGGAGCAGGGGGAAATGCCTGTCTCCATCTCCTTCCCTCCCCTGCAGCGCAGGCAGCTCAGGCTGGTTATAAATGGATTAACAGAAATGCTTCTCCTCCTGCACCTAAAGCATGAGGGGGGAACGCTGCCAATGTGGGCCAGCATCCCTTCCCTCTGTGAGGCAGTAAGTGTCCCCTGTCACCAGGAGGTGACACTAGTGTCCCCATGCTGCAAATTGAAAGGGGGTGTCACTGAGTAAGGGACCTGTCTGCATTCGTAAAGGGAGTCTGCAGCAGAGGAGGAGAAACTCAATTAGTCTTAAGGCCAAACAAGCACCTTTGAACGCCGGGCACTTGGAATGAGAAGTGATTAAGTGACCTGGGCTTAACGGTTCTGTGCAAGCTCCCACCAAGGCTTGGATGAAAGCCCTCTGAGGGTCATCTGGGTTCAGCTGCTTCTATGGAGTTTGCGTGTCCATCCAGCCCCGAGCAAGGTCCCTGCAGCACCAGCTGCTCCCATCGATGGTGCTCTGGCAGCTGCGGAGGGAACCACTGCCTTCCCACCTCCCCAAGGTCCATGTCTGGGGGTAATGGGTGCCCTGAAAACCGTTCCCAGGAGCTGCAGGGTGCTGCAGAGGGACCCAGCCAAGAGCAGGAGCATCCACGTGGTCAGACCAGGCAAAGCTTTCCCTGTTCTTCCCCAAGCTCAGGCCAACCCTCCATGCAGCAGCCTGAGGTGGGCTTGAGATGACTCCTGCCCCATGGAAAGCACAAGGCATCTTTTTCCCCATGCTCTGGTCCAGTGGGAGGTGTCCCTGCCCAAGGATGGTTGGAACCGGATGGTCTTTCAGGTCCCCTTTCAACCTAAGCCACCCCCTGAGCCTGTTTCTATGATCTGTGCACCCTGTGTTGCAGACACACGGGGCTGGGGATGGGCACTGGATGGTTTGCAGTGGTTTGGTGTGGTTGACCACCAGCTCAGCCCCTCTGCCCTGACCCTGAGTGGGAGTGGAGGGTGCGAGGCGCTTGCCCTGCCAGCCCCACAGCACAGCACAGAAGGCTGGGGTTGCAAACCAGAAAGAATCCCAGCCCCTGTTCCCTCTAAGTACCCACGGTCCTGGCAGCAGCAGCAGGAAGGGCTTCTCCAGCTGATGGGGAGCTCCATCGTCTCAGGAGAGAAGTGACTTTCACAGGATGCTGATGGGGTTTTTGCAAAATGAAACGGCATCACCCTGCGTGCCCCAGGATTTGGATAAAGCCTCACATTTCACCCTTTGCTGTTTGAAAAGCCAGGAGGGGACCTTTCAGCTGAGACCCCTCTTTGACTCTCCGTTTATTCTGCAAAGCGTTTAAGCGAGGCTAACGTTAAGCATGTGTTCCCATTAAGTATCTGCATAAATGCTTTGCTGAATGGGGGCCAACATGCCAGAACATCACCCATTTGGTTTGGGCACATGGGCAGAGGGATTTTATGTTATTGAAGTCCTGCCAATTAAATCAGGTCACTCCAATCTCTCCTCTTCTGCCTCCCTGGCTCTCTCGCCTGTGTGCGCGTCTGTTCTCCATCCCTGTGTGCGCTCCAGCCCCCTGCCCCAGGCAAATGCTCTGGGAATGAGCCAGACCCCCCAGCTCCGCTCACGCTCCTGAGCATGAAATAGGGAATTCAATGGCTGCTGTCAGTCCCGGAGAGTGTGGCATCCGCAGGACTCTGACAGCTGCTGGATGGAGCTGGGAAAAGCATTTCTGGGGAGCGACTGCTGGAAAACAAACAAAAGCTGAGCCTGGTCTGATGCCCCCTCCCCAAACCCTGCCTTTGTCAGAGCCCCAGGGCTGTCCCTGGCTCTGAGACACTTTTTTCTGCATCACATTAGGGTGCAGAGGAGGATGGGGTCTCCACCTCTCACCTCCCAAGATAGGTGACAGGCAACAGGGACCCCAAATTCCTGCATATGAGACACAGCAGAGCAGCAAGCAGCTTCTCCCCGGCGTTTTTCAAGGCGCAGAGTCTCTGAGCATCCCCTTCCAGAGGAGATGAGCAGTGTGTCCTGCTTGGGGATTCAGCCAGAGCCAGAGGGGCAGGGGAAGGTGTTGCAGAACACCATGGGGAACCTGCAGTGTCACCCTGGGCACAGCGGGATGGGGTAGGTGCGTGGGGGTCCCAAGGACCCACAAGGCAGACAGATCTTTCCAAGCCCTTTGGGTGCTGGTGGACAGGTGGAGATCTGGACCACGAGAGCACCCCATCGAGTCTCCTGCTGCCCTCCTCATGCGGGGCCACGTAGGGCTGGAGGAAAACTACCCTTCTGCCCCTTCCCAGGCTCGGTGAACCCAGTGTCCCAGCCCGTGGGGAGGGGACCCCGGTGCCGCAGCAGGCTCAGCTGCAGTGGGTGCAGGATGCTCTGCCAATGCCGATTTGGGGGAAAGCATCCAGCGCAGCCTTTGCAGGAGCTTTATTTCTCTCTGATCCTGGGGAGCATCACCCCAAGAGGGTGAGGAAGGGGTGCGGGGGGGTGGCAAGGCTGCCCCTCGGCTCCTGGCCAGAGCCGCAGGAGTTAAACGCGCAGCCGGTAGGAGCTGATTCAGGTGGGTGGCACGTCCGCGGCGACAAGGCTGGAGTGAGGAGGAGGAGGAAGAGGAGGAGAAGGAGGAAAAGGAGGAGAAGGAGGAGGATTGGCAAAGGGAGGGGAGAAAAGAGGAGGAGGAGGAGGAGGGGGAGCGTTTGCAAGCAGCGGGGAGCGGCNTCCAGACCCGGCGCTGAGGTCGAGCCTGGGGGCAGCCTGGCAGGGGGTGGCCCTGCTGTCCCTGTCCCCCCAGCCCCAGAAGGGACAAGGACGGATCCGACCCCCCCCATCTCCTTCCCCCCCATCCAAGCTTTGGAGGGTCCAACGCCACTCCGGCCCTTCTTTGTCTGCCCGAGCCAGATGTGCGGGCAGCTGTGGCAGATGACAGCGACACTGGGAGACGGGAGGAGAGTCCAAGGGTAAGTTGGGCTCCAGCTCCTTTAACCGTATTGTCTGTCCGTTGTGACTCTTTTGGGGTGGTTGGTTTTTTTGGGAGGGGGTCTTCTGTGCCTGGGGGCTCTGCAACACCGAGCTGGCTGCTGGGCAGTTTGTTTGTTTGGGTTTTTTTCCCTCCCCCTCCTTCCTTCCAGAGCTTTGCTTGCGCTGGTCTCTGGCATGGAGGATGAATGGAATATTTGCAAATAAAAGCAAGAAAAGAGGGTGGAAAAGGAAAAGCACAAGGCATCCCTTCCTCCCCGGTGCGGGGTCCAAGAAGGGGCAAACGGGAAAGGAGGGAAAGGAGGTTTCCCTTTGATGGATTTGATAATGGGAGCTGGATTCCTGGTCCTGGAGAATCCTCTGGGATAGAGTCGATCCTCACCCAGGATCCCGGGGTAACCCGTAGCGAACCCCGTGGAGATGCTGCCGAGCCTGGAATCCAGGCTTGCACAGAGAGAGTGGCAGGATGCGATTCCAGCCGGGAGCAGCGCTTTCAATGCCTTTAACCCCCTCTGTGCCTGAGCTGTGTGGAAAACGTTAAAGGAGTGAAGTTGGGTGTAGAAAAGAGGTTATGATAAATACACCAGCCTGGTCTTTCGGTCTCCATGGCTCCTTCCCAACCCTCCTGGCACCAGGTTTAGCCCACCCAAGGGAGAGGACAGGCTGCCCTGGGGGTGGCAGGTGAAGGGTGATGGCAAAGCAAACCATCAGAGTAATTTTAATGATTTCTGTACTGGGTTTGTGTTTACCTCAACCTTTCCTAGCCCTGCTCCTCTATGCAACCCTTCCTGCCCTCCTCCCTGACGCAGCTACACAGGACATGCCCCCCCCCACCCGCAGTCTCCGTGCTTGTCCCCCTGTGCCAAGCAGCCGCCCCCTCCCGCAACCGTGGGGTGCGTGGCTGTGTCCATCCATCCCAGGAAACAATAGGGTCCAGGGGGTCTGTGTGCAGGGAGGGACCTGCTGCAGGGACCCCAGCACCCAACTGCACTGAACTAGTCCGGGAAGGGTGGTCTGGGTTGGGGGGGACCCCGATGGCTCAGTGTGTGGTTGACATTTCGGCTGTGCTCGCCTCCCCCCGGTGCTCAAGACCCTCCCCATCTCTTTCTTCCTGCCAAAGCCTGAAAAAAAAAAAAAAAGGATTGGAGAGATCTCAGCAATGCCCTTTTCTCCCATGGGTGAGGAGAGGGTGAAGCCCTTTCTTCCCCAAGGATTGTCCCAGCCTGGCAGTGGGATCCTGGAGGGGAAGAGGGGGTACTCCAGGCTGAGCACTGCAGAGTGGGAAAAAGACCCTTGGAGTAGCATTCCCAGGGAGGCTTTTGCTGGAAGCTGCAGGCAGGTGCTGCCATCACCTCTGGCCATGAAGATCTGGTTCCTCAAGCCATGATCTACCAGAGCTGAGGGCTCAGAAGCTACACGGCGACGTTGCCTGTCACCCCTCTGCTGTGCCGGTGCTGAGCTGGGTGTCACCCAGCCCCTGCCGTTGAGCTTTGAGGATGAGCAGCCCTGATCCTGCAGCCTGGATGCAGGCAGAGCTGGTAGCAAGACTGGGAGGGAAATGTCTCGTTCTTGTCTCTCAAAGCCTGAGTGTGGTGGAGCTGTGGGGTGACGGGATGTGGCTTGGAGCAAATTTCCTGGAGCATCGACTGCTCCTTGCCATGGGGCTTCTCCTCTTGTGGGTGTCCATTGGTTCCTGGGGTTCACACCTGGGACCTGGGGGACCATCATCCAGCTCCCATCCTGGCTCCCTGGGGCAGAGGACCCCCATCCTGCTGGTCCAGCATCTTTACTGGGAACACAGCTCTTCCCAGTGCTCCCGGCTCTCCTTTCTCTGGCATCTGAGCACTGGGTCCTCTCTGTGGGCAGTGGGGACTCCTTTGGTATCCAGTTGGCACTGGCGTAAGCGGCTGTGCAGAGCAAGGCTGAGGGCCAAATCTGGGGATGAGTCTCTGCTTCTCAGCCATTTTAAAACCCTTTCCTTTGGGTGGGATGTTTTTTACCTTCTGCAACGGAAAACAGAGAGCTCAGCATCAGTGAACTGTGCCAACACCCACAGCAGAGCCTGCAAAATCCCTCTGGTGCAGGGGAAGAGGGTGGTGAGTTAGGCAGGACCCCAACCAAACCCATCCCACCTCACTCGGGATGTGGGAGCATCGGGAAAACACATTCCCCACAGCTCTGTAATATTCAGCTGCATTAATTGAGTCCCCAGGGAGCCGGGGCAGCCCCTCTGCTCAGCTCTTCAAAGGAGATGCCGCGGAGGCTCCAATTCCCAACGCGGCAGAGCCTCGGTGACTCCAACCAGACACAGCTCCTTCTGCCTCCAAGAGCTGTTCTGGCTGGTGGCAGCAGGGGATTCATCCCCACTCCTTGCTGTAGCTGATCAGAGCCATTTAGGGATGTGATCAGAAATTTCCCAGCTAGGACCGGGATGGAGGATGCTAGGAAGGTCCAGAGCTCGGTCCAGGTGGGCACATGAAAGGCTGAGAACTTCACCAGGCTACCAGTACCTTTCCAGATGGAGGGAAATCCAAAAAAAACCAGGATGCTCTGCCTGTCCTTATTCCTAGCAGACAGTGTTACCTCCTAAACCACCTTCAGGCTAGACGCTGGTCACTAATACCTCTTCCTTTCTGGACTAAAACCCACCCATGGAATAGCGTTCGAGTTGGCAGGTGGTTAATTCCCTAAAGAGCAGAAATGCCAGCCCAGGGCCCGTGGGATCCCCCCCTCTCATCCAGAAGCTCGCCACCACCTTCCTTTTTTTTGCTCTGGCATCCTTTTTTTACCAAGGAAACACACCAAGGGGCTGGTTCTCCACTGAAGATGAGGTGCAAGACCCTGGCACTGACTGATGGTCGTTCTTCCTCTGCTCAGCATGTGTGGGAGATGCCCGTGACTTTTGTTTCTCCTCCTGGAAATGAAAATGTTGTTCTCAGGGAAAGGGAAGGTGGGGGAAATGCCCTCTCCTGCGCTCTGCATCGGAAGCTGCAGCTCTGCCCAGGGAAATTCTCCACGAGGAGGAGAATTACGGTGGCTGCTGCTGCTCACTGGGAGTGCAGCAGGAAAACCATTAAAATTAAATGAGTTTAAAACTTCTCCTTCCCAAGGGAGATGTTCTCTGTCGATAAGGCTCTGCACTGGGATGTTGGGTTCGAGTTTAGGGTTTGGCTGTTGATGCACTTGAGTTGTGAGCTCCTGGAGGAGCCCAGGACATCCCCCCCTTCCCCTCCTGGGCTTGCCCATGGCCATGCCCAGGTCACCATGGACTTCTCCACCCTGGTCCCCACCGTGTGTCCCTTCCAGCATCCTTCCTGTGCTGGACCTGTGGTAGCTGCCCAAAATGCCCAACATCATTCCAGGACATCAGCCATCTCACAGACAGTGAAATATATGTGCAGGTTTAGTGGTTGTTGATGGCAGAGAGTATTTTGTGATAAATATATTTATGGCAGGCTTTGTAAAAGGCTGTTCCAATGGGTGGGTTTTAGGAAGGCAATAAATGGTTGAGAAAATTGCTCTGGTTGCACCTCGGAGCAGGGGGCACAGCAGCTCCAGCACCTTTTGCCTTTCCCTGGAGCTTGGAGCTCCTCGATGTGGGAAATGGGATCCCCCAAATGACACCAGCCCCAGTCGGGGAGGGACAGGGACCTGAGTCACCCCTGTCCCATCCCTTCCTCTCCCCAAAACGGCTGGAGCCCTCACAGCGGGTGCTCCCCGGGAACTGTTTGCAAACACACTGCAGAGGGGGAATTATGTGTCGGCTCTGTTTGGTGTGTAATTCTGAATAACAAATAAATATGGGAAAATTGGGATCCGTTCCCAGACAATTCACAAAGGGCTTAATTGGGACTTAAGTGGTGCCCAAGTCTTGGGCTGGCTCTCTGCGCTGGGGTGCTTTTCACCCAGACAGGGGAAAGAGACAAACTTAGTCAATAAATTACTCGCCATAAATTATTCACCAACCCCACTCAGAATTAATGCCAGCTTCCCCCTCCAGCAGCTTAGAAATGCTCTGATATCTCCTGACCCTTCCCAGGCTCCAGAGCTCCCCATTTGCTTTAAAAGCCCATCCCAGGCGCTATTATAAAACCGTATTTTGGGGCATTTATAACCAGTCATAAAAAAAAAAAAATCAGTCCAAGATGAAATTTGGCGTGCGAGGCCAGAGCGTGACAGGCTTTGTCCTTCCTGTTGACCAAAGCTGAGCCTGTTTCCAGGTTCAAGCTGAGAAAATTGTTTTGCATGAAGACAGGCCACTGTGCTTCTGTGAGACTTAATAACGCTGGCTTTGAATTTAAAAGCCTTCATCAGAGAGGAATTTGTAAACAGCATAAAAAGCGAGGGGGTTTGCATCTTAACCAGCCTTTCCCAAAGGCAGAGATGAAGAAACTCTAGCTTTTGAGGGAAAAAAGGCATCTTTGCCCCAAAACCTGGGAAACCTCCTCTGTCCTGTGTCCTGTCAGGACCATATGGAGAGAGATCAGCAGCCTGGAAAAATAAGAGGGGGGGGAAAAATCAATAGCACTAGCATCTGCTCACCTGAAAAGGAAAAAATGTTGGTTTTTCTCTTATTTGTGAAGCAAAAAAATGAACCAATTCTTTTCGTGCCGGAATAAGCATTTCAACTGGGTGTCTCATGCTCCTTCATAGTGTGATTATTAAATTTAATTCAACGCTTTGCTTGTTCAAACCTCTGTTTGGCAGCGCGTTATCAAAGCCTCTCGCCTGACTTGAAAAGCCCGTTCGGACTTTAGACACGTTGGCCCAAAAAAAGGGTCCCCAGCGTTTGATCCCAATTTGCTAATTGCTACAGTTGATTGGGAGCTGCTTCTTTTTGTTGTTGTTGGCTTATTTTTTTCTTTTATCCAACGAAGGTTTTTATTTCCATGGAAAATTCTGCCGAGTCCTATTTCTGAGTCACTTTTCCCAACTCCTACGTGCCGCTACTGCTGCTCAAAGCCGGGCAGGCTGTCCCAGAGCCGGGGTTGGTGGTGGCATTTCCGACCCTCAAAATGCAGCTCATGCAGTCGGTGACTCTTCCAGTTCCTCCACACACAGCAGGGTCTGTCCCTGCATCCAACACTTTTAAGGACCAAGGATTGGGGCCAGGGCTGGATCCATCACGATGCTGCCGGGTCTGGGGGCTGCCCCGACTCCCGTCCATCACCTGAGTTGAAATCCATGTTGAGATCACCCAGTCTTTCCTTTTTATGAAGATATTTATTGTTAAATAAGACTAAAGGCATTTCAGTGACATTATCCAGCTAGCTTTACGGCCTTTTAATATTTTGTTGAGTCCCTTTTTGCTGGTTAAACCCTCCTGGGAAGCCACAGACCTACCCCTATTTCCCCCCCTCCCTTGGCCATGGTTATCCTCCCTGTCTTGGCGTGCTTTTTTCCCTGGTTTTGCTCGGATTTTAAGGGAAGTTAAAGGAACAGGGCTGTTTACATCTGAAAGCCATCGCTTATCATGTCGAAATCTGGGCTCCCAGGCAGGCTGGCAGCAGCAGGACTGCTGCAGCTCTGCAGCACGGGGGCCGCGGCGAGCCGGGGGCTTCACCCAGCAGCCTGGTGTTGCCTTTTGCTTGGGTTTGGATTTTGAAGGGGATGGAGGGAAGTGGGGATGGAGGAAAGAAATCAGGATGCTGCCAAAGTCGTTTTTCTCCTGGGAAACGCTGTGTGTGCTTCAAAGAGTAAGGGGTGATGCACCACAGCACCCCTTTCCTGCTCAGCCTTGGGGGGGTGGACCCCAGCCCTACACGGGGGGCAGAGGTGGGTGCCAGCTCCATCCTCCCTGCACGGGGCTTGGTGCCATCTGATGTTCCCCGGTGTCCTTGGTGCAGACACTCTCCTTGGGCAGCGCCTTTAAATAAGAGTTGCAGAGACGAGTGGGTTTATAAACCATGTCGGGGCAGACACAATATTTGCAGTTGGAGGAGATGGAGAGGGTTGATGTGGCTCCTTCCTCCATGGAAGAAGAGGGGGAGGCAGGGGGTCACCTCGTTGTGCTGGGGGTCACGTAGCTCCTTGTCCCCCTCCTGCCTGCAACCAGGCATTGCCCCCCATCCCATACAGGGTCACCCCTCACAGGATCACCCCACGGTGCCCCATCTCTGCAGCAGCCCCGGATGACTTAAGAAATGATGAACCACTCATGGAATCTTGGAAGAGATCTAAGTCTGAATAAACTGAGAGGAGGGAAAGAAAAAAAAAGAAAGAAAAAAAAAGATGATGTTTGGGAATTAAAGACAAAGTGGGTGACATTTCTGCCAGCCACATGCAGCTGTGGTGTGGGAAGGGGGACACACTCCTGTGGGGATGCCGGGGGCTGTAATTCCCAGAGAAGATGGGAAAGCAGCAACTTCTCCCACTCTGCCAGCACTGGGTGGGCTGGCACTGGGTGATTTGGAGGCACAGCAACAGCGGGGAGCCTGTCCCATCAGGTGACAGCCAGCCCTGGGTGTGACGAGGAGAGCAGTAAGGTTTCCCTGTTGGATGGTGACCCTGGAAAATGGGGGCTTTGCAATTAGCAAGAGGGGAGATGAGTGAAGGAGCAGCTGGGATGCACCTCAGATCCTTGAATGCTGGTCCTTCCTGCAGCCCCTCCAGGACAAGGGGGACTTCAGGGAGACTTCTCGGCTCAAAGCCTCCATCTCCAGCCCAGTATCCTCCAAACTGGGCAATGCCACCGGCCAGGTCACCCTGGCTCATCTCAGCCTTGCCCCTAGGGGTGAATTCCCTCTCTGCCAGCACTTCCCTCCTCCCCTCCTCTGCCCCCAGGCTCCCAGCATTCAGGAAGATGATTTTATTTAAAATAAACTGGAAATGGATTTTGCCAGGAATAAGCACTTATGAAGGTTTCTTCCATCCCCTTCAGTTTGGGGAGGGACCTTTCTCAGCCCTCCCAGTGCCCACCCTGAGGTTTGGCCATGGGTAGGGCAGTGCCCACTGGTACTTGGTGGGGGGCACATCCCCTGGTGCAGCAAATGTGGAGATTTGAGGGCTGGGGGTTCATTCCTTTGAGGGGGGTGGGTGCAGGATGGGGGGATGTGCAACCCCCTTGGCTCATGATGGCAGAGTCAGCCCTATGGTTTGTGAAGGACCAAGCAGTCCCCATCCCATCAGAAAGCACTTTTGGGGTCTCTGCTGGTGGCAAAGCCCTGGGGAGGGGCTCTGTGCCCCCAAACCCCTTAAGGGTGATGGTGGGAAAGCTCCCCCTGTGATACCAAACCCTTCCTGGTCATGGTGGCTTCTCAGCACGGAGCAGGGCTCTGCCTCCATCCCCACCTCAAGCTGCTCCGCGCCTGAAGGAGGGGGTGAAGCAGCCCCAAAGCCGTGCCTGGCAGTTGCTATGGCAACCCTACATTTTTCTTCTGATTCCTAATGACTTATTGGCATTTGCACTAATCTATGGGGTTTTTTTGGCTGCCGGAGGTTGACACCTTTCCCCTCAACCCCTAAGAGCTGGTGCATCCCATATGGTTCTGGGGGATGAAGGGGGAAGGGGGTGGTGGCCCGGTGCTGGTCCCCATTCCAGGCACAGCATCCCTGGTGCTTCCCAGGGAGCAGCAGAGGCAGGAGCCACCTTTCAGCGCTTTGCAAGAGGCAGGTGCTAAATCAGGGCTTGTTTTTTCCCTGGTGATGCTGAGAGGAGGTAGCAGGGTTGCAGGGTTTGGAGAGGAACAGGTTTTTCCAAGCAGGAGCCAGCCAGAACAGAAAGCAGCAGTCCTGGGAGAAGCAAAAAGGGTGTGAAAACCCCCAAACTGGTGCAGGGTTTGACGGTGTCCAAGGTAGGACTTCAGTATCATTTTTCCAGCCATGCTGGGAGGACATCTGAGCTTTTCCTCGGTGAAATTCAGCAGAGAGTGAAAAAATCAATGCACTCTTTTTTAAATCCATGTTTTATACCAAAAGTAATTTATTCAGGTGGATTAGATACTTCTTGAGCATCACTGAGCATCTGAGGGGGCTGGAGCAATGCTCCGAGCAGGACTGCCTGGCTCCTTCGTGCTGAAAGCAGGGCTTGCACCCAGGCATGGCCAGGACTGGCTTTGCAAATGTTTGGAGGCTTTTTCGGAGTCTTTCTGGCCTCACCCAGGGGCCAGTTTCTGGCCGCTGAGCTTGTCCTTGGGCCCTGAGAGCAGTGCAGAGTTCTCAGCAGGGGAGATCTGAGCTCTTCTGCCTGATTCCATCAGAAGCACCAGCCACCAAACCACCTGCCTTGGGTTTTTCCTGCGGAGGCTGCTGCCTGTGTTGTACATGGGGAACAGCGTGGAGGGTGAGCGGAGAATGGAGATGGGGGACAAAGTTACCAGCACGGCCAAGGAACAGCTTCACATCCAACCCTTTTATGTCACTGATGTGCTCTTCCTGGCTGTCATGTCCTAACAAGCTGATGAAACGTTGGATTTGCAGTTATCCGTTGAAATGTTTAACCCTGAGCAGGGCACTGAGGCTCAGATGAAACCATGGGAAGACCTCAGGGATGTTAGGGTCAGTGACAAGCTGCTGCAGTGCAGGCTCTGGGGGTGGTTCCTCTTGTTTGATGGGTCCTCACCAACCTGGATCTACTCTAGTTCTTCCTTTTTAAGTGCTTCCCTCCTCTTTTCCCTGTCCTGCAGCCCCAGAGCCCAGATGTTGAATGCAGAGGGGCTGCTGCTGGCCAGGGATGGGAGAATCAAGCCCCTTCTTGCTGCTGGCTGAACCTCTGCCACCATGCACGAGTAGGTTTGGTAGGACCTCATGTCCTCATGGCATCTCCAGGGGCATCGTGGCAACACAGCAGCAGCTCATCAGGATGTGGTCTGTGGTGGGAAGCAGCAGGGGGAGTCCAGGTCTCCAAAGGGCAGATTCAGCCCCCCTGGGGAGCATCTTGAGTAGCTGCAGACGCTGCTGAGATGCTTTTTTGTGTCACTCCACGGGGTCACCAAGCCCTCGGGAAGTGCTTTGTAACTTCAGCCCTTTCTCACAGCCACACGGCACAAGGCGGCCAGAATGTGCCAGCTCGATAACAGGGAGAGACTTCCCCATAATTAGAAATTAGCCTGATTTCACGGCACTTACAGGCAGCCATGTGGCCATCCTGACCTTTCTTCTGCTGAAGATCAAAGGGAGCAGGGCTGGGCTGCAGCGGCAGCTGCTCTCACCCCACTTTGCATGTGTGTTGTGACCCTGTTCTGCTGCCCGGCCACCGATGCTGAAGTCCCCTGCCTGTCACACAACCCCTTTGCTGCTCCCATCCCCTTCCTGAGCTAGCCACCACGGTGGCCACCTACCCCGGTGTGCTCCTGGCTCCCTTCTCCCCTGGAAGAGCATGTCAACCTGTGAACGAGGAGACCAATGAGATGGAGATGGCAAGGGACCAGCTGAACCCCCAGGACAAGGGGGGCTGAGCGAGGTCCCCTGTCCCCCATCCCTATCCTCTTCTCTTGGCACCGTCTGGGCATCGTTCGCCGCCTGCAGCAACTCTGCTCAGCTGAAGAAATACCGTTTCCAACAACAGGTGCCTCTAGAGAAATAACAGGAGAGATCCCTTCATGGTTTCGATTTTAATTACGCTCAGGAATTCTTTCCTTTTTTCATGCTTTGTTTAATATCCTGTTCCTCCCTGCGCTCCCCTCCCCTGCCAAAGAAAGTTTAGAGAGCCTCGATTTGTCCCTCTGAAGGGACCAACATCAAAAGGCTGCGGTGGCAGAACATTTCTCCCTGAAATACCCCAGAGGGACAGGCTGGATACCTTATTCCAATGACCTGATTTTTTGGCACAACAGATGGACACGGACGTGCCCTCCCCGAGTGACATCCCTGATCTCTGTCCCCTTTGGAGCCTGTGGCTCCAATTGGCTTCGTGGTTGGTTTGTGGAGAGCTCAAAAGCCTTTGACATTGCCTGGAGCATCTCATCTCCAAAGGATGCTGCCCTTGGCCTTGGTGTGGGTTAGAGGAAGGGGGGAGATTTTGGGGGGGATGCTCTGTAATTGAACCAACCTTAATGATCACCCCCAGGCCAGCGAGCTCTGCTGAGGGTATCGATCATTCCTGTTTGTGTGTTGATCTGCTGGGGAAGGTCACTTGGGCTGATGCAGCATGGGCAGAGTCTGAGGCAGTGGGTACCCTGGCCATCGGTCCGATGGTTTTAGGGACCGAGATGCCCATAAGGATGGGGACCAGGATCAAACCTTTGTGCTGGGTGGGATGGGGATCCTGAGGTGTCCAAGCAGGGCAACACAGGGAGGTGGACACTATCCTCTGGGCTTTAACATCTCTGGAAAGGAAGGTTCAAACCCACCTCACCTCTGGGCATGCTACTTGTTCGTTTGATTAGAGAGACGAGGAAATAAATGGAAGAGATATGAACATCCCTCTTCACTCCCAGCTCCGAGGTTGAACTGGCTTGATTTTTCAGAAGGACTCAGTGTCCAGAGCTTCAGAGCTGTCTGAATAATTCAGACGGGTGAAGGGGAGATGAACCCTTTGAAAACCTTGTCCCACATGGTTAATGGGGAACCATCCCTCCCCATAGGGCTGGTGACCATTCCTCCCACCCTCATGATCTGGGGGGTCTTCCCCTGCATCTACAAAGTATCATGAAGGGAAATGGTATGTCACAGACACATATATAACATAATTTCCTGGCATGCACCTGTCTCTCCGAGGGCCCAAACTGCTGGGAGGCACAAACACACACTCGTGTGGATTACGAGCTGCTATTGCTGTCATGTTGCCGCAGCTCAACAGGCGCGTAGAGCCACAGGAGTTATCACATCCTGCTGCCCGGCTGCTGTCAGCTCCTGGCAGCCACCCCGCTCCTCGCTCCATGCCGACAGCATCCCCAGGGCTCTGGGGGAGAGTCTCCGAGCTGCTGGGCAAGGAAGGGGATGGGATATGGGGGACAAGACCACCCCCCACAAGGCCAGCAGGGACCCAACACAAAGCATCTCTTGCAGGGAGAGGTGCTGTAGGCTGTAGAAGATACTTTAGATGTGAAATTGCTGGGGTGGCATCGGGTTTGCTGAGATGCCAGCCCTGTCTTGCATGCTGGTGGCAGCATGGGAGGGAAATCAGGCTGAGCTCTCCCTCATAGCTAATTAGCAGCCTGGGGAGACGAAGAGGGAAAAGGTTCCTCCATCAGGGCACTGTCTGATGGAGAGGAGATTGCAGAGTCCCAGCGGGTGCCTTCCCACGGGAGAGCACTCCAGCCTGCATGCCCCAGACACAGGGCTGATGCCAGCCCAGGCTCTGTAGCCTCAGGCAAAACTGGTTCCCACACAGTAAAGTCGTGGCCGGGGAGTCTGCCAGAAACCTGGGAGGTGGGAGAGCCGGAGTGAAGGCAGGAGCTGGAGGTCTCAGTTTCCGCTGAAATCTGGCACCTTCCCCCTCTCTGGCAGCCCCATTAGAAGTTATAATTATACCCGAGTGCTCACAACACCCTTTTCCCCAGCACCCCGGGAATAACAATCAAGAAGGATGCTCCAAAGGGGGAGGTTTGATTGATGGGAGCTGGGCTTGATGCTCCAGGCTCGGTGTTAGATGGGTGACGGAGCAGCGGTGACACGTCCCAGCATGAAGGGAGCTCCCTCCCCACCCAGCTGGGGAGGGGACCTTGCAGGCAAGTTTTCTTGGGGGCCAAGGATGATGCTTGCTCCCCTTGTGGAGTGGCAGCTCCATCCTGTACATCCAGGAGCTCCAGTCCTTAATACAAGGTGCTCTGCTCCACTCCAGGAGCTAAAGCTGGAGGCAGCGAGGGGTTTTGGGGGTCTGCCAGCCCCATCTGCAGCTCTGCAGCTTGGCTGGAGACCCCCAGCGATGCTGCCTGCCCTCCTGCCAGCCCCAGGGATGATGTCCTGCAGGCAGCATCACCGGCAGGAGCTGGGCTGCTTCGGCAGGGTTCAAAGCCAACCCACCTGGGACCGCGAACAATTAATTTCCCCAATCTGCACACCGATCAGCTTCTGAGGAGAACAATTAGCCGGTCACAAATTGTAATTGTCATCTCACTTCTGATTTTAATTTGGCCTAATGAAGGCTAAGTGATTCCGTCTCGCTCCTCCTCCCCCGGCCCCCCAGTCCCTCCGGCATCCCTGGCTGCAGCGGGGCCACCGGGGGATGCAGATCATGACCAGCAGCCCTGGTCCTCGCCGGGGTGGGGAGTGCTGGGGGAGGCCGGGGAAAACCATTAATCCCCATTGCAGGCTGCTTGTTTTCAGATATCATGGCCAATAAAAGTTTTATTTAAGGGAATTGGCTGCCTGTGTCCATGCATTCTGGTTTGTCACAGCCTGTTAGCCTCTCGCGCTTGCCCTTTGAAGCAGGGGCTGTCATTTAATCTTCGTCTAAAATAATGTGCTGATTTTTTTTCCCCCCTCTTCCCTTTTCTGATTTTAACTCGCTGCTGTTCCTCTGTCTCTGTCTGTGCCCGGCCCATCCCCACCTCCCCCACGCGTTATCATCTCCAGCACCTTTTGGATCTCTCCATGTTCACTAATGAATTCACGGTCTCCCTGAATTGCCTTTCACTTTAACACTTAATTTAGATTGAAGAAGGTGGTTGCTGGGTCTCGAATACCAAGTCGGTCCCTGCTGTAGCTTTGGCTGGAAGTTGTGTGATGCCCAACGGGGTC
This sequence comes from Thinocorus orbignyianus, assembly GCA_013400375.1. NCBI lineage: Eukaryota > Metazoa > Chordata > Aves > Ciconiiformes > Thinocoridae > Thinocorus > Thinocorus orbignyianus. The sequence goes on from VXBW01008343.1 coordinate 123,600, forward strand.
AGGATGAGCAAAGGCATCCAAGTTTGGTGAACTTTGAGTAACCGCTTTGTTTTCTGAGCCTGACAGCAACTCTTTTCCTCTGAAGGAAGGGTGATGAAGCTGGTGAGGGGCCTGGAAAACAAAGAGAAGGGTCTGGAGAACTTACGAGGAGCAGTTGAGGGAACTGGGGTTGTTCAGCCTGGAGAAAAGGAGGTTGAAGGGAGGCTTTCTCACTGTCTACAACTCCCTGAAAGGAGGAAGTTTGCCTCTTCTCCCAAAGAACAGGCAATAGAACAAGAGGAAATGGCCTCAAGTTGCACCAGGAGAGATTTAGGGTGGATATTTGGAATAATTTCTTCACCAAAAGGGCTATCAAGCCTTGAAACAGGCTGCCCAGGGAAGCAGTGGAGTTGTCATCCCTGGTGGGATCTAAAAACCAGGCAGATGTGGTGCTGAGGGACATGTGTTAGCAGTGGTTTGGGCAGTGCGGGATCAATGGCTGGACTTGATGATCTGAGAGGTCCCTTCCCACATAGACCAGTCTGTGATTCTGTGTTTCTATGAGTCCCTGAGTCTCTGATCTGTTTGTGCATCACGTTGTCCATCTCCAAGAAGGCCAACCCCAGCTCCCTCCTGCTCTGTAGCTGCTGTGCATCCTTTAACAGAGGCAAAAAGTGGCAGCAAAGTGCTGCTGAGCTCGGGAGCAGCCACTCTGCCACACGTTGACTCTGCACATCTCTCCCTCCTCCCCAGCCCCAAGCGCTATAACCTTAAGCCAAGCCCTGAAGCGAGGGCTCCTTCATCCTGAGAGAGAGAGACTGAGCCTTTTCCGGGGTGAAGCATTGCAGCTCTTTAATTGCACCAATTAAAACCACAGAGGGAAGGAGGTGCTGGCAGGCGGTAATCACCCTGACTGTAATATGGCCTGAGCGTGAGTTTTAATAGCTTCGCTTTAAAGGGAAAAAAACAAAACCATACTTACTGTGACCCTTGGGTGAACAGAAACCTGGTTTGAGAGCTTCTCCCCAGCCTGGCAGGTTGAGTCTCAGCATGGGCTGGAGCCCTGGGCTGGGACAGGGCTGCCCCAAGGGCATCCAGTAGCCCCGCATTGATGTAGCCCATTAAAAGCAGCAAACTATGAGTTGAGGAGGAGCAGGGAGAGGAGATGCAGGTGTATTGACCAGGCAAAGATCAAATGGCAGCAACAGAAGCTGATTTCTCAAGGAAAAATGTCATCTCCAGTTTGATGGGGGGAAGGGAAGGGGGAGAGCTTCCCACAGGCACCCTGGACAACTTGCAGGCTCACAGGGCAGCCTGGCAGACCCTGCCTGGTGCTGCCACCAGCTCAATGTGCTTCCCCAGTTCTTCGTGCCACCTGGTGACCACCCTGTCCCAGCTGTGCCCCCGACTCATCCCGCAGCCCTCGCCTGGAGTTTCAGCTAATGTGCCCTGCAGACATCCTGAGCTCAATTCTGGCTGATTCTGTTAGCTGTTAACACAATTGAGGTCAAAGCTCATCTTGTCTGAAGCTAAAAACAATTAAAATCACTCCTAGAAGGCCCTGAGCACGGACCTGGTTGTTGGTGGCGCAGCATCCCTTCGGCCACAGCTCCCTCCTTGCCCTGTGGCACCTTGTCGGGGCTGTAGGGAGCCCGTTTCCCCACTCAGCCCCAAGCATCCAGCAGGATCCAGCCCTCTTTGTATTCCCAGTTGGACCAGCCCTGGCATTTTCACACCTCCTCAATCCCAAGGAGTTGCCTCCATGGGCTCCTGAGCCCACAGGCAGAGCCTCATCAGCTTCTAGCCACGGGGGCCAGGGTGATATCACTGCCTGCAGCCTGGCACAGCCCCGGGTTTTCAACAAGGACTCCGTATCCTTTGCAAATTTTCCTCTCTAGAAGAGCAATTATACACTGTGATATTATTTTAAGTAATTCGAGTGTGTGCACGGTGCCTGGAGGAAAAGGCAAGGAGAGACAGCGATGGGCTTCAGCGTGGCAGCAGTGGCACAGACGGCTCTGATCAGATGCACTATTTCTGCACAGAGATAGCTGGTGTTTTGGTGGACAACACCGTGCTGTGAGCATTGGGGAAGCCTCAGCTGGGTCACTGTCACCTGTTGGGATGCTGAGCAGCTCTGGCACCCCAAAAGAGCTGGCTGTGGTCTGTGTCCCCAGTGCCTGGCGAAGTTAACCACCCGCCAAACCCTTCCCTGGCTGCATATTTCCATAAAACTCATAGCTGCCTCATTATCTTTGAAAACAGAGAGTTTAAAAGCCATTTGAAAGAAAGGACACGGCTGCACATGCCCCCCATGGTGACCCCCTCTCCATTAGCAACTCGGGCAGCCCTTGGGGTGGCCACATCCTGACTCGCTGCGGGGATGAGAGCGCTGGAGACATCTGTCCCTCCGCACCCTGGCTGCAGGCTGGGTCTGAGAGGGGTATTTGGGATGTAGCAGAGCCTCAGCAAACTCTCTACACGTGTCCCTCTCCACTGATGCTCTACACCAAATTGTCCTGCTGCCAAGCTGGGAACCCTTAAATAGGTGGGACGGAGGTGGCGAATGTTTTCCGTTTCTCTTCCTCTTCCTATCTGGATTTTTTATTATTATTATTATTATTATTTTATTTTAGATCCCCTTTGAATGACAACTCTATCAAAACAGCTCATTTGGAAATGTCAGGTCCATTCTTGATAAGTCATCAGTCATCGTGATTGGTGCTGACAGACGCCCCGCAACAGGGCTGTGGTGTCTAATACACTGTGCTGCAGTCTTTTGTAATATCACATTATTTTATTTATTCAGCATGGCATGAAATCTCTCCTTTAGGAAAGGGAAAGGCGGGGCAGGGATTAACCCTTCTAGCTGTGCTTCCATTTCTGGCTACTCCACGTGGCAAGTGGCAGGAATCAGACTTTAACATGACATTTGGGTAGTTTAAAGCTCCTGATGTCACTGGAGAGGAAGCGAGATCCTGGATCGTGGCACACTTCTTGTAGTACTGGCCCAATGAGAGTCTACATCGGATTCCACACATGTCCTGAGTGGGTGCAGCCCCTTGGGAACCCCCCTCGCCCATGAGGAGGATGAGGACACGGCATTTTGAGTGTCCCTGCTTGCTCCATCAGGGTGATGACGGGAGCTGCTGCATCCCACTGGGCTTGTGGCTGTACCCACTGCCCACGAGTGGACCAGCTGTGGGTTTTATCCCCTGGGCTGGCAGTGATGTCCCAGCTGGTCCTTCTTCCACGCTTGAAATACATGGTGGGAGTGGGGGCAGTGATTTAGGCTCCCCCTTCTTGCTTTCACCACCCCTTGTATTTATGCAGTGCTCGGCTGCGTGAAAAATAACAGCTCCTTGGCATCCTTCCTCCTCTGGCAGCATCCTGCTGGTCCCTTCCCCAGCCCTGGGGATGATTTTGGGGAGCTCCAGCCCCACAGTCCCCTCCTCAGCCCCATGGAGCTGCCCTCCAAAGCAGCCTCTCAGCCTCGTGGAGCTGCCTGGATGTGATTGCTGGGATGCTCCCAGGGATGTCCCCTAGGAGCAGGATGGCAAAGCCCAGTGGCTGAGCTGGCTGGTGGCCACCTGGGGAGCTGCTTCCCTTAATCTGCATCGTGGAGCCTTTGTTTGCTCTCATTAACGTGTCTGCAAAGTGCCTGATGTGTGAAATATCCTTTTTATTAGCTGGAATTGGTGGGGCCGTCTGGGACTCGTGTCTGCTCTGCTTTCGAGGCCAGGACTCTCCAGACAAGCCCGTGTCAGTCTTGCTCAGTTTCTGGCTCACAGCAGCTGAAGAGCTTGGGATCAGCTCGCAGGAGTTCTCCTCCACTCAGAAACCACGAGTGGGACAAGCCACGGCGTCGCCCGTGGGTGCACCCACCTCTGAGGTCCTGCTGGAAGCAGGGCAAGAGCGAAGCAGGCAGGATGTTCTGCTGGAGAATTGGGGATCCCCTGGATTTTCCTGCCTTCAAGGATTAATCTAGTTTTCCTGGAGCTCCCCCAGATGATGGGGACTGTCCCCAGGGTGCAGAGGAGCTTAGAAGCTGTGGGATTTTTCCCCCTGGGATGAAATTTGGGTGGGAATTGAGGCAGTGAGAGCAGCCCAGCGTGGTCCATAGACCACAGGGGATCTCTCCATCTGCCTCTTTTATCCCACCACTTTCTTCCCACGTGCATTTCCAGCCCCTGTCACTCCCATAGCCTCAAAGCAGCAGCACAAACCACCACTGACAGGCAGCAGGCTCTGCTTCCCCAGCCTTAACCTGCTTGCAGGAGGTTGCCAAGCAAACATTAAACCTGGGATTTGTAGCCAGCCTCGGTGAGACCGAATACTCCTTCCTGGACACCCTCCTTTCCCAGGAAAACACATGTATTGGCCCATGTTCCCACCCTGCTCCTCCTTCCTCCTCATCCTCCTCCTATCTTTGGTGCTCCCGAGACCCCTGGGGGAGCCTTGTCACAGCAGTTGTGTCTGTCATCGGAGCCTGACACCGAGAGCCAGAAAATGACAGGCAAGAGGAGGACAGGGGCCAGGGTAATGGCATGAGTGACATTCCTGTGTGATCCCCCTGCAGTGTCCCTCTTCTGCCCCTTGCCGGGCAGGGGGACGTGGCCAGATGTTTCCCAGGGCATTGCAGGGCCTGGCAGAAGGGAAGGAGGATGCTGGAGAGCGAAAACAAGGGGACACAGGGAAATGACAGTGGTGCAGGGCTTGATCCAAGGCTTTCTGGCACCGGTACGGAGAGGTTGGTGCTTGTGGGGTGTGATGTGGTTCCCCCCGGCCACCTTCATCCTTCAAAGAGAGGTTTTGGGGGTGGAGGGAGGCTGAACCCTGCTCCGCCAGTGAGCTCTGTGCAATATCCCGCTACCCAGGCTTGGATGATGCTGGAAGGATTTGGCTTTGAAATCACCACCTGAGCCCATCTCCCTGCGTGGGTGGGGGCCTTTGCTCCAGGTTTTGTTCTCTGCTGCATCGCCCATTTCTTCCTGGTTTGAATCTGCCTGGCTTTGGCACCACCGCTTGTGCTTCGTGGCCAAAGATGTGGCTCCTGCTCTTCTTTGCACCAGCCAGGACACAGCTCAGCCACCTCCCTCCCGCTGTGAGATGCTCATGGCATTGCATGCCTGGCCAAGCAATTTGGGGACACACCGGCCAGCCCTGCCACCACTTTTGGGGACACGGTGGTCACCAGTGCTCGCTGTGTGTTGGTGGAGGGACCGGTTCTCCCAGCTCCTCTCCAGCCTTGGCTCGCAGGTCCATAGCGAGCTCATTAGAAAAGACCTGGAGGTGTTTTACGGGCAGTTCAGGAGCTCACCTGAATTATTTAAGATGCTGCTCCACAGCACGGTGGGGAGGAGGAACTGGGGGAGCTCATTACTGGGCTGGAGCTGTTTGTTTCTCTGCCATGGCACAGCAGTGCCAGGGACAGGCTGCGCCCGCAGCACAGCTCCCTGTGGCCAGGCACTGTTTGCCAATGCCAGGCGTGCCAATTTGGGGAAGAGACCACCTCTTCTGCCTCTGACCACCACTTTCTGCCTCTGACTTGGGCAGGCTGGAGCTGTGCCTTGCCAGGAAGGTGCTGGAGCAATCTAGGGGTCACTGCGGGGCTGGAATTTGGGGACTGAGCCCAGCAGTGGGGAAGGATGAGGGTTTCAAACAGGCTTGGGATGCTCGGGGCATCCTGGCAGGCTGGGTGCTGACTGGGGGTGCTGGGACTGGGGGACACAGCTCCCAGTCTGCCGGGAACTGGGAGTTTTGTTGATCACAGATAGCATTGTCTAAAGCCTTGGGGTGATTAAGGAGGCAAACGGTATTTGAAACCCTGCGCTCGGCTCTCAGAGGCTCAGCGATGGCTTTTACAGGCTGAAGGGCTCTAAATTAGCTCTTGCCACTCAGGAAGAAGATCGTGGAGATAGCTCTGGAAACACAGACACAGTGCAGCAGCCGTCGGAAAGGGCAGATGGTAGGCAAGGGATTATTATTAGGGAATAAATAAAGCAGCAGAGCAAAACCAGTGATCTGGCTGCTGGGCGAGCGGGGACGGTGGGTTCTCCTGCCTGGATGGGAAGGGTCTGGGCAGGGAAACGGTCCCCATGTGGAAAGTAAAATGGGATGGGGCAGATTTCAAAAGAGATGGTGGCAGGGGGTGTGAAAGGTGCCTGAATCACCTGGCAGTGCAGCTCTCCTGCTTTCACTGAGCTCACCAGCCCTGCCTGACCCCCCTCCCCACCTTCTCCAAACCATTTCTGCCCAGGATGTTCTTGGACACTTGAAAGGGGACCACAGGGGTGCTGGGGAGGGGATCTACAGGTGCAGGGTCCAGCCATGAGCACCTGCTGCAGCCCCAACGGCGCCAGTCGTTAGAGATGCTTCCTTGAGCTGCAGCCCAGTGCAGTGTGGGTTTTGTTAAATGACACGAATCTTACAGAGTAAAGGACAATTCAGCCACGAGCTGAGACAGAAGCTCCATCTTCCCAGCCTCTTATTTCTTCAGGCAATCCGGAGTGGAGATCAGCCAGCTTTTCCAGTCGGCTTTTGCAAGACATTTACAAATGCACCAGTTAACCCTGCAGCCTGGAGACCAGCCCTTGCAATTCTCCATTCTCAATTCTTGGGGATAAAATGGGATGCCCCCGGGGCTGCCTGGCCAAAAAGGAATGGATTTGAGGCTTCCCAGAGACGTGAGCACACTGCAGGCAGGACAGGGGAGGACAACTGCTGCCTTTAGAGCTGGGGCCACCAGCTCAGCACCTCCAAAGCTGCCTCCCCAAGCAGGCAGGGTGGAGCAGATGGATTTAGTTCCTGATCCCACTAAGGACCCTGGCTCTGGGTGTCACAGGTGCCATCTCAGCATCTGTCCCCACTGCTCTGCATGGCCCCAGTGCTCCTCCCCAGCAAGGTGTCACGGTCCCAACTTTCACAATTGAAGAGGATGAGGGAAATGGAGGGCAGGGAAGGGTCCTGGTGATTATCTCCAAGAGGATTAAACCTTCAGAAAGCCTGAACGCTGCTGAACCACGTTTTGGAGAAGCAGCTTTGCAGGGACCCCTCTCACAGCCCAGGGACCCCAGCTCCTCCATGAGCATCTCCCCGGACACTGTGGTACCCTCTCTCTCTGCATCCCGGTGGGATGGGACTGTTCTTATCCCCAGGCGATAAGTGTGGGACCAAAAGCAGCTCAGGGATGTGTTCAGCACTGCGTGGGCAGTTTGTGGCTGAGAGGGGCCAAATCCTGCAACGCTCCAGGCTGGAGGCTGTGCCTGAAGCTGCCAGCAGCATCCCTGGGAAGCCAGAGGGACCTGTGGGAGCGTTTGGGAGGCAGGCAGAGCCACCGCAACCCTTCCAGAGCCTGAAAGGAAAAGAAGAAGAACAACAGGCTTATTTCCCAGCCCTCCTCATTAAAAAACATCCGAAGTGGAGGCAGAGAAGCATCCAGATAAGAAGCGGGGACCGCTCCTGCCCGCCGGCTCCTGGCGCATCGGCGCGATAGCGAGATGCAGGCAGCCGAGCGGTTTGCTGTGCACGCTCCCGGCAGCTTTTTATCTCCCAGACAAGCAGGAATAACGTTATCACCCTCCCTGCCAGGAGAGATGCAGGAGAAGGCCCACAAACAGCATGCCCAGGTCTCTGTGCACCCAACGAGGCTTAACTGAGGGAAGAAACCACCAGAAAAGCCGGTGGAGCAACAGATCCAGAGCTGCTGGGGTGTTTTTTGGGGGGAATGTCTCTTCCATTTCTCGTGTTAATGATTTTCAGGGGATAACGAGCTAAAATCACCACTCAAGGATGGGGCATGGCTTTGTTGGGCATGGCTTTGCTGCCGTGACCCCACACATGGGTGCAGAGAGCACACAAAGTGGGATGTAGGGACCAGTTTAGAGGTTCTCTGTCCCCCCCACGTTGCCCAGGTTGGTTTCTTTGCTTCAGGGAGGGGTGAAGCTGCAGAAAAGCCGGGGCGGGAGCATCCTCCCATCCCTGGAAGCAGGCAGCGGCGAGGCAGAGCCGCATAATAACGCCGGAATTTAATAAAACGCCTCAAACAGACAAAGTTTTTCCTTTTGCCAGCTGCTTAATTAAATTGCCTAATGCTGTTTGCGATGGCAGCACAAACTCCTGTGTTTAAAGACCACGGTGTTGCCATGGTGCTCACCCGGCGGATGGTGCGGGGCTGTGATGGAGCATACAGATGAGGGAGGCTGCCGTGGATGCTGGGGGGGTGGGGAGTGGTTGCCACGTTACAGGGTAAGGGTGAGGAGGAGTGTGGGGGGAGGAAGATTCGGTGCTTTTTCTTTCTGTCTTTCCAATGTATTTGTTTGTTTTCTGACGTGGCGGTAAACTCCCTGCCAAGGTTTGATGTCGGGATCTTTGCTCCCAACAGAGCAGCTGCTTTCCCACCCCAGGGCTTCAAAGGTGCTTGCTCAGGGATATGAAACGTCACTGAAACATCCCAACCCTCTTTTATACCAGAGAGAGGGAGGGGATGGATTCGGCTTCCAAAGGCACCCACCTCTTGCTTTGCCATTGCCTTGCCTCCAGGTTTGGAAGGATGCAAGACTTTGGGAGACCTGAACTGGTTTTGTCACAGTCCCAGTGTGGGTCTGAGATGGGGACTGAGCCCAGAAATCCCAACCCACAGCATGGGGGGGTAGGAGGGGTGGTGTTCCCCTCCACGTGTTTTTGCACAAAGGACTTTTCCATCAATTAAAGCCCAGGACACGGGGGAGCTGAGCTCAGCTGAGGCTTCACAGAGGTCTCCATGGAACCCCCTGCTGCTCCGTTCCCTGGGTGTGAAGTTTTCCTCCTCACTTTCCCTTTCTCACTAGTTCTGGCTGGTGAAACCACTGGGACAGCACTGGAGGTGTTCAGGAAAGAAAGTGAAACCTGGCTTTGTAGAGCTTTGGGCTCTGTGGCCATGGGTGGAGCAAGAAGACCTGCCAGCCAGGGCCAGCTGACTTGGAGAAACTCTTGCTTCCTATGGCAAAGGGAAGCTTTGGGTGGACACTGGGCCATGGTGCTTGAAGGGGTTTCTTTGCTCATCATCAGGTATCTCACACAGCAATTTCTGTTGTTTCGTCTCCCTGTACCAGCTGCAGAACCCTGTAGAGGCATCCCTCCAGCTCCCTGCCTGGTTCTCACTCACCATTCCCTCCCCTTGATGGTGCAAATGGAGGAAAACCCTAGAATTCCATGAGCATCAGGGGTTTCTTCACCAGGATGGGATTTGCAGGGCTCCCTCTGCCCCCGTGCACACAGGGATGCTCAGCCCAGGGTTCATCCCACCTCCCAGAGCTACCTCATCACTGTTCCACCCCTGTAGTGCCTGAGGGCACCGGCTGGTCCCTGCACCAGAAGAACCTTCCAAGAGCCCATGTAACACTTTTGAAGGATATATTCCCTCTTCCTGTTATCCAGAGTTAACGTCTCTGCATCATTCCTGACACCATTAGCCCTGGATAATGAGTTGACTTCCGCAGCTTAACTGAGATTTAATACGTCGGTTTTTGTATGTTAAACAGGGGATCATTAAAAACATTTATTCAAGATTAGCAGCTATCTAATGGATAGCATTAGGATGACAGTTGTAGAAGGGGCTAATCCGGAATGCGTGCCGCTTGATGATCCCTTGGGATGGATCTGCCGTGCTGTAGCTGTGCTTTTTAGACTTAGACTCCAGCTGGTCTGCTCCTGGGCTCCGTGCTGGGGACAAGCAGCGATGGGGACCCTGGGCGGTGTGTGAGCTCCCCAGGCAGAGCTGCCCCAGCCCAGGGTGGATGGATCCACAGAGTGCCAGCGTTTGTGCCCATTTCCCAACAGGCACGAGCCACCCAGGGGGAGGAAAGGGTTTGTTTTGCATTTGCATTAAGGCTTTTACTGCTATAGAAGCATCATAAATAAGTTACGCTCCCCGCTGGCATCGTGATGGTAGCAGAGACAGGGTTGGGGACCACAGAGTCCATGAGATCCCTCTTCTTGCTCCCCCCAGCCTGGATTTTGACCTACGAACAGCACACAGCCTTCCAGGCAACATGTGGGTGCTCAGGGCTGCTGCAAATAGCAGGTTGCTGAAAACAAGAGGTCCCAAGGAGGTTTTTATCCAGCCAAGGTGGCAGTTTGGGGGATACTGTGCCAGGACAAGGGATTGTAGCAGCCCTGGGGACAGCAAGAGCCCAGAGCCGGGCTCATAAAACTGGCCATTGCAGCAAAACCCTTTGGGATTTAACACAGCATCTCCTTCCAGATAGAAAAAGTGATATAGCAGTGTTTCAGATAACTGCAGGGTATCCTATTTCTCAGTTTTACAAGTAATTGGTATAGAAACCTGTTTAATTCTTGCTGGTTCTTTTTTTATCACAAATAAAAATGAAGCTTTTATAAGGAGATTTAAACAGGGAAGACATGACCTCAGCCTGAGGGGACAAACTTTGCTGGGTGTTGATGCAGAAAGCCTGGCTAAGAGCTGGGCCAGGTGATACATGAAAAAAACCCAAAATACCCCTTTTCTGGGGGTATGGTGGGGTGGTACAGATCAGTTTGGTGTTACTTCAGTGTGCAGAGAGGCTGGACCAGGCTGGACCAGCAACGGGGGCACATCTCCGGCTGCAAACCCATCCCCATCCTCCCCGTGGCATCCTCTCCCCAGGGCTGGCTGCAGATTGGAGTCACGCCATCCAAAAAAAAAAAAAAAAAAGAACCAAAGGATGGGCAAGGGAGAAGGATTTTCCCACAGCATCCGACTGCCACATCTCATCTGCCTCCGCCGGGAGCTGACAGGGACGTGAAGGCTGAGCAGCCGCCGAAGCGCTGTGGGGCTGGAAAGCTCGGGGAGCAGTGGCCGTGTCGCAGGATGCCGTGTGCTCTGCTTGCTCAAAACCTCACCCAGAAAAGACAGGGGCTTGGCAGGAGCTCACGGTCTCCTGGGGGAGATGAAACAAGGATTGGGGCATCTGCTACCCCTTGGGGACAGAGGGGCTGCGGGATGAGCATGGTCCCCCTCCCGGCTTGCCCCAGCCAAGGGACCCCGGGGAGGTGTTGGGGGGTTTCTCCCTGTCGGGGGTTTTTCTCCCTGCTCCCATCAAGGTGTGAGGACTGTTCATTGCATGCCAGGGGAAGCGTGGGGCTGTTGTGGCTGCGGTAAAGGAGAGGGACGGGCAGGAGAGCCCAGGGCTCAGCTGCAGCCATTTATCTCCCGAAGCCGGGCTATTAGACAGATGACAGAGGGAGAGAGGCAGCCGGTGCAAGCACTGAGACCAAGGCTCCTTCTACTGGGTGATTTATCTCCTGGCTTCATCCAGCAAACTTGCTGATGAAAAGACTCTTCCCTTCTCTGTGCCTCATCAATTCTCATTCTCATTGCTTTTCTTTTCTTCTTTTTTTTTTCTTTCCTTTTCCTTGGGCTTCTGCTGCCTGTTCATGCAGCCGCTGCACACCCCACCTCTCCCGTGCTCCCCGTCTCGTCTCCCTCTCCTGGCCTTATTCTCTGATGGTCTCTTTGTCCCTTCCCTTCTCCTTTTCACCTCCAGTTCTCCTTCTTTGTCTCCCTGTGGGGCTTTTATTCCCCCTTAGTCCTTCTCCTTCCATTTTTTCTCTGCTGTATCCCCCTCTCCATTCCTGAGGATAGCTGGCTGGGATGGAAACAGATTCCTTGAGCCCCCCATCAGTGACACCACAGACAATGTCATGGGTTTGTCACAAATTCAGGCCAGTGCCATGTGGGGCAGGGCCACTGACCCTCTGCCCGGTCCCAGGTGCTTTATGTCTCATTTCCTCGGAGACCACCTCCAGATAAAATCATTTCCAAAGGCATACTGAGACTCCAGCCTCTCTGCAGTCAGGCTTACTGGGGGCTGTGAGGAAGGGGAGATGGACATTTGGACCTGGGAGAAATCCAGCCTTGAAGGCAAAAGTCACAGAAATACCTTAGGGAGATGGAGGAATTGAGAAAATTCTGGGAAACTATGGAAAAGGCAAGCAGCCTCCCCAGTGTGGGGACTGGGCTTGAGTCTTGCTGGGGGAAAGAAAAAAAAAAGGAAACTGGGGGTATTTTCCATTTCCCAGTGTGCTAGGGCACTGCACCAAATGTTTCAACCCCCCTGGGTTCTACATTTTTGGAAAAAAACCCAAATTCTGAGCAGAAATGTCACCCAGCTCCCTGCTGTCACCCTCCATGTGCCGCAGCCCACGCCGAGGAAGAGCCCGAAATAGCAGCCAGGGGCTGGTGGGGAGCTGGGGTTGGGGGGTGGGCTGTGGTCTCACTGGAGCCCAGCCTGGCTGTGGAGGGGGTCCCAGTCCCCAGCAGAGCCTCCAGCACCCCACGTCCCCTCTCTTCCTCGCTGTCCTCGTTCCTCTCTCTGGTTTCCCCAAGGCTCCCATTACAGAATCATAGAATGGCCACAGTTGGAAGGGACCTTAAAGATCATTGAGGACCTTAAAGATTATCCCAGGCAGCGTCTTCCCACCACCTCTAAAAACAGTGAATCAGTCTGTCTCGGAGAGGAGATGAAATCTGGGCTCCCTGGGACACACCACTTACTCTCGCAACCTCAGCCACGTCTCCAGCCTGATCTCTCTATTTGTTAGCGCCAAATCCCAGTCCCTCTGCTTTTTTCTGTCTTATTCTGCACCCTGAGCCTGTTTTTTGGGGAAAACAGGGGTTCTGGGGGGGCTGATCAGGGCTTTGGGGCTGACTGGAAGTTGTGGATGGGTGGGGTAGGTGGGAATTTGAACTATGTGTGTGCAGCTGTTAATCACAGCAGAGTTATATATGGGGAATTGACCCTATGGGAGACCCTTGAGGTCCAGGAGTCCTGAGACCCCCGTCCCCAACCACCATCTAGGCAACCCCTGCCAGGCTTGTGCAGCCCCATGGGGGGAGGATTTTGAACCTGAATCTTAAACTCACAGAGTTAAAAATATGGCCATGGGAGCTGTGGGACTGCCCTGTCACAGAATCAGGGAATTATCCGAGTTGGAAGGGACTTCTAGACACCATCCAATTCACTCCCTTGCTAAAGCATCACTCAAGACTGCATCCAGGAGGAGCTTGAAGGTCTCCACACCCTCCCTGGGCAGCCTCTGCCACCTTCACCCCAAACAAGTTCCTCCTCAGATTCCAACGGAACTCCCTGTGTCCCAGCTTGTGCCCGTTGCCCCTTGTCCTGTCACTGGGAACCACTGAGAAGAGTCGATGTTCTCCCCGTGTGGTTTGCTCCGTGCCATTTGAAGCCATGAAGTATGAAGTTTAGTCTGCAGAATTTCCAAAAAATGTCAATTTTCTGCAATCTCTGATCTCATTGACTCCTACAAACACCTGCACTCTTATGGCATCATCCTCTGTGCGAGACTTTCCACAGCCATCAGTGCCACAACGCTGTCCCGTGCCGGGGAGAAGTGATAAAACCAGGTCACAGACACAAACCCCTTGGAGATATCACCCAACAGCAGATCTGGTGACTCTTCCCTGTAAAACAGGGTTTGAAACGAGGTGCTTTTTGTGGACTCTCCTTCACAGCTTTAAGGAAATAAAATAAAATAAAAAAAAAAAGAAGCCACCAACCAACCATTCTTCCATATTATTTTTTTTAAGGAGAAAAGATGCTGTAATATTTTAATGGCCGGGAAGATTTACAGGCACAGAAATGTCTGTGCACTTAAAAAGAAAGATGAGGGTCCATCAGGAGGATGCAGAAATCAATACAACCTTCCTCTCCTTTAATGCTGTTTCTCCGGGAGATGGTTTAAAAGCCGATGCCCTCGCAGCAGGCAAGGAGGGAAGTGCGCGGGATCAATTCTGGAGCAAGGCTTGGACGAGTCAATGCTGAATAAACTTTGGTCGGGAGCCCTTTCCAGGGAGAACAAGGGGATGATAAAATAGAGCTGCTCGGAGAGAAACTTTCTTTTTCTCACTCTGGCTGCTTTTTAATGTTTTGGTGTGTTTTTTTTTTTCCTGCTGCGTGAGAGTCTTTTAAGATGGGGAGAAGCTTCGGGGCTCGGTGTGATTTGTGTCAGCGTGGGGCAGGATTGCTGCAGCAAATCCAAAAAATCAAAGGTGGAGGGATGGCTGGCTCCTCCAGACACTGTGACTGGACTGGGAGAGGGGCAGGGAGGTACTGGGAGGGGGGTCACTCTCATCCCAGCCCCTCAACAAACACCCCACTGAGGAACCCCAACTTCTCTTCCCCAAAAAGGGTGCAGAACAAGGGGCTGAGGCCAGGATTCAAGGTGCATGGAGGTCCAGCACAGAGGGGGTTAAGGGGTTTCTGCATTCTCCCAGGAGCTTCTAATGAGCCCAATCAAGGTTTCCTGCTCCCAGAAAGTTGCCCCCACCCTGGACCAATTCTTTAAAAGGAGCTGGGGATGGGATAGGGTGGTTATCTAGGGAGGGAGGATTGGATGGGGGTTTCTTTGGATGCTGTAGCCCCATCGTGCAGGGGGTTGTGCCTGCTTCTGTGCTGCCCTTTCCTAAAAAAATTGCCAATTCTGTTCCCTATCAGCCCTCTGGGCCACCAGCTTCCCCCACTATCGGCTAATTTAAGCCTTGTGGCCACAGTCTGTGCAGAGGTAGGTGTGCTTACAGCTTCCCTAGTGTAGAAATAAAAGGGATGAGGTTGGCTTGGGATAATCTGCCCCAGTGCAAAGCAGACTGAGCTCTGAGCTGGTCCCTGAGCTGCTGTGGGGCTTCTGCTAGAGATGCCAAGGAACAGCTCTGCTTGGAGGCATGTTTCTTCCACAAACCCACCAAGGAAAATCATGTTAGGGGTCTGCAAATACGGCTGGGAGCTCCTGGATGGATGGAAGGGGATGGAGCTCCCCTTCCTGGGGCGGAAAGCAGGCAGAAGGAAGAGTCCTGAGGGCCCTGAGGAAAGTTGTCCCTGTGGAGATTTTTTTTCTTCCTGGTATTGCAATTCTGGTCCATGGGCTACTGGTGGCCCTGGGCGGAGCATCCGTGGGCTAATTACACTCAAAACATCTTGTGATGGGAGGGGACAGCTAATGCTATGGATATAAAACAGATTAAATGGTCACATCGGTCTGTCTTGAGGTTGGGCAGGGTGTTGGGGGGTCCCGTGAGTGAGGCTCTGACCCTCCAACCTCTTTATTCTCCTGTTTGCCATGTGCAGGAGGTCTCCTCTAACACGGCTTCTTGTCTGGCCTCTTTCAGGAATGACCTTGAGGAGGGACCCAAAAGATGCAGCTGAGTGTGAAAATGAATCGTTTGGGGAAGAAGAAAAGGGGAAGCCTTGACTGAAGGCACCAGCCCTGGTCCTGGGTGTTATGTGCTCTCCCTGGGGAGGACCAGGCAGGGCAGCCGGCAGCAGGGGCTGATCCATGCCAGGAGCTCTCATGGAGCATCTTCTCCTGTGGATGCTGTCCCCACCCGGCTGTCATCACTGCTCTGGATGCTCCCCATGAGCTTTTCCTGCCTGGGAGGAAGCTGGTCCCACCGGCCAAAAATGAGACGCTTCCAAACCAGCTTGCTTCTGCTCTGCGTGGTGGCCGCCACCGCCATCCCCATCGTGCCCTGGAAAGTCAAATGTCCCCCGCAGTGTGTCTGCCAGATCAGGCCGTGGTACACCCCCCGCTCGGTGTACCGGGAGGCTGCCACGGTGGACTGCAATGACCTCTTCATCTCCACCGTGCCCGAAGACCTGCCGGAGGGGACCCAGACCCTGCTGTTGCAAAGCAACAACATCGCCAGGCTGGAGCAGAGCGAGCTGGACTATCTCAGAAACCTCTCAGAGCTGGACCTGTCGCAGAACAGCTTCTCTGATGTCTGGGACTTTGGCCTGAAGAACATGCCCCAGCTTCTCAGCCTGCACCTGGAGGAGAATCAACTTTCTGAGCTGCCTGACGGCAGCTTCCCTGGGCTGGGCAACCTGCAGGAGCTCTACCTGAACCACAACCAGCTCCGCAGGATCGCGCCCCGTGCCTTCTCTGGCCTCAGCAGCCTGCTGCGCCTCCACCTCAACTCCAACCAGCTGAGGATGGTCGACAGCCGCTGGTTCCAGATGCTCCCCAGCCTGGAGATCCTCATGATCGGGGGCAACAGGGTGGATGCGATCTTGGATATGAATTTCAGGCCCCTGTCAAACCTGCGGAGTTTGGTTTTGGCTGGGATGAACCTGAGGGAGATCTCAGACTATGCTCTGGAAGGGCTGCGGAGCCTGGAGAGTCTCTCTTTCTATGACAACAAGCTCGTGAATGTCCCCAAGCGGGCACTCCAGCAAGTTCCTGGCCTCAAGTTCCTGGATCTGAACAAAAACCCATTGCAGAGGGTGAAGCAAAGCGACTTCACAAACATGCTGCACCTCAAAGAGCTGGGGCTCAACAACATGGAGGAGCTGGTGTCCATAGACCAGTTTGCCTTGATCAACCTCCCTGAGCTGACCAAGCTAGATGTGACCAACAACCCCAAGCTGTCCTTCATCCACCCCAACGCATTCCACCACCTTCCCCAACTGGAAACCCTCATGCTCAACAACAATGCCCTAAGTGCCTTGCATAAGCAGACGGTCAAGTCCCTGCCCAACCTGCAGGAGATCAGCATCCACAGCAACCCCATCCGCTGCGACTGTGTCATCCGTTGGGTCAACAGCACAGAAAACCACATCCGCTTCATCGAACCCCAGTCCACGCTGTGCGCCGAGCCCCCCGACCTCAAGAGGAGACACATTCGGGATGTCCCCTTCCGGGAGATGACGGACAGGTGCCTGCCTCTCATCTCCACCAAGAGCTTCCCTTCCCACTTAGAGGTGGCGGATGGTGACAACATCTCCTTGCATTGCCGAGCCCTGGCAGAGCCGGACCCGGAGATCTACTGGGTCACCCCTTCCGGGGCGAAGCTGATCCCTTACGCAGAGGATGGGTGGTACAAGGTACATCCCGAAGGAACGCTGGAGATTCACGGGATCTCAGCTCGGGAGGCTGGGCTCTACACCTGCGTGGCTCACAACCTCCTCGGGGCAGACACCAAGAGCATCAGCGTGGTGGTCAACCACTCCTTCCCTCTCAGCGAGGACAGCCTGGAGCTGGTGGTGGCCGATGTCCAGGCCTACCACATCCTGGTTGCCTGGAAGCCTCACCTCAACACCATCTCCTCCAACCTCACCTGGTCCAGCTTCTTGCTTGGCTCCGACTTGGACATGACCAACGTGGCCCGCATCCCCATGGGGACCCACACATACAACATCACCCGGCTCCACCAGGACACGGAGTACTGGGCTTGCCTCCACGTGGCCTTTGTAGACTCGCAGGCCAAGGTGGCTTGTGTGAACGCCAGGACTAAAGAGGCTTCCCACCACTACTGGCTCCTGGAGGGCAGGCAGGGCCTCCTGACCATGTTGGTCCTGTGTCTCCTGCTCCTTGTTGCCAGCCTGGTGGCTCGCTATGGCATCGGGGCAGAGCCCAGGAGGGCCAGGGAGCTGCTGCAGGGTGCCACGGCTGTACGCGTGGTCTATCCCCCCCTCACCCAACCCTGGGCTTGGGGACAGCGTGGGGGACAGCTCCTGGCTGTGGAGGTTCAAGCAGCCCCCCTGGACTGCTGAAGGTTGGCATGGTGGTGGGGGCTGACTGTGGGGTGGGGTGGTTTGGGGTGGGGAGGGAGAAGCATTGTTGTCGTCTTTTTTTTTACCAAAAAAACCCCAACCCAACAACAAAACTGAACAAATATGGAATTTCATGGACTTGACCACGAGCAGAGGAGGTGTGGTGGATGCAGAAGAGCAGAGGTGGCCATGGGGCTTGCAGAACCTCTTTGTGGTCCTGGCAAGGGTCTAGACCCGTGTGTAGGGTCTGGATCTGTGCATGGCTCCCAGAAACACCCTCTGTGCAGCCGGGAGGGCTCGGAGGGGCCTGAATCCAAGGGGATTCTTTGGCCCCGAGCGGTCAAAGAGCCATAGAGATGACCAGGAGATCACCCCTTCCCCATCTCCCCCTGGCACCACGAGA
>VXBW01008343.1:148158-174415 GCA_013400375.1 Thinocorus orbignyianus
TGTGTCTCTGTGTCTCTATGTGTGTGTGTGTCTGTGTCTGTGTGTTTGTGTGTGTCTGCGTGTCTCCGTGTGTGTGTCTGTGTGTGTCTGTGTGTGTGTCTCTGTGTCTGTCTCTCTGTGTCTCTGTCTCTGTGTCTCTGTCTCTGTGTGTCTGTGTGAGTGTCTGTGTCTGTGTGTCTGTGTCCATGTGTGTGTGTGTTTCCTGCTTTGCCAAACTGCACAAGTGCTGATGCCCACCCAGTAAATCTTTAATTGGGAGTGGGAGGGAACTGGGAGGCTCCCCAGTCCGGAGAAAACAGTTCCTTTGGGCTCAGTGATGGCACAAAGGAGGTTAAGGGAAAGGCGGGGAGAAGGCAGAAAAGTGGCACCTACAGAACATTTAAGTCTGGACAAAGTCACTGAGGAGATAAATAAAATATTCCCTTCCAGCAAAGGCAGGAATAAAGAGCTTCCCGCAGGGAGCAGAGCCGGGGCAGTGCCAGCTCCATGCCCTGGCACTCGGGGACCACTGAGGGCTGAAATATCCCCAAAATAGGAGTTTGCAGCTGGGGGTTCAGCTCAGCACCTGATGGGGGGTCCAGGGGGAGCCCCTTGCAGAGCCTGGTGCAGCTCAGTGAGGAGTGGGTGAGCAGGGCTCCGGTAGGGATGCCCAGGATGAGCTTCCCAGTAGCCCCCCAGGCTTCCCAACTTGCCAGATAAAGCCCTGGTTTGGGATAAAACCACCCCCAAGTGCTCAGGGAGAAGCGGGACCGGGGAGCAACACAACTCAGATCCTGGAGACCAGCCTGGAAAAACACAGACAGGGGACAAAGTGGGGGGCAGGACCATAAATACAACCAGCTCCATCCCCTCCCCAGGTCAGGACTGGGGGAACTGGTCATGGTTTGGTTCTGGCACCAGTTTTGGTGTGGAATTTTAGTGTTTTGCCCCAAGGCAATCAAGATGCTCTCAGTTCTGGAGCAGCATCCCCTGCGTGGTGAGCAGCTCCTGATAAATCACTGCCAGGCAGGTGAGGGGCTGGTTTAAGCACAGAAGAGCAGAGTGGGATCATCATCATCAGTCTTCCTCCCCATTTTCCCTAACCAGCTGGTCTCCAGAGATCTCCAAAGGTAAATACGGGAAGAGAAAGCCCAGCCACAGGAATTGTGTCCCCGGGAAGGTGTCTGTGTGGGCTGGAGGGAGACAGGAGCTGCCATCCTCCTGCTCGGTGCCATGCACGGCCGCCGGGTGCCCTCTAGTGACCCACCTGCCTTCCTCAGGGCTGCTTCTACCCTCCACCCCACAGCAAACTGCCCCAAAAAACAGCTGGAAAAGGGTAAAATCTCCTCCTGGCACTGCCACAAGCAAACTCCATCATTTTCCCTTCTCAGTGTTGCCCACTGGCAGGGCCAGAGGCATCTGTCACACCCCGAAACGCAAAAGGTACCCCCTGAACACCAAGAAATGTTGTTTTTTCCCACATGAAGATAAAAAACAGGCTCTTTTTCAACCTGTCCAGCCAGGCTGTGGAGTTTCCCACCCTGGCAATACCCAAAAGCTGTCTGGAAATGGTCCAGGGCAAACTACTTTAGGTGGTGGAGCGGGGAGGTTGGATGGTTTGACCTCCCATCCAACCTCAACCCTTCTATGGTTCTACTCTAGAAATATTTAAATTTAAATCTCTACAATCCCTATTTGAAGCCCATCTTGTGTTTCCAACAGGTGGTCACCTCTCCTGGGAAACCTGGACTGGCTGCTGGTGGCCACAGGACTGTGGAACCAGCTTAAAAACACCCCAGGAAGTATTTTTCCAGGTTTTGGGAGTTGAAATTTGAGCCGTTCCCATTCCTGCCAGTCTCTGCTAACACAGGGTGCTACAGCCTCCAATCCCAACTGGGAGACACTGGGAGGGACTGGAGGGCTCTCCCTGCCTGGGAAGGGAGATCACAAGCTCCTGAACCAGCAACAGCTCTTTAAAGTTTTCCCCAAAAATAGAGTACAAATGAAAAAATAATAATAATAAACCTACGTTATCACAGAACGAGCTCCGTTTAATTAAGTTCATTAGGTGCAGGGTACAGAAGCAGGGCATCAATTTTGGGATACGCTGCCTTTTTGGTTTTGATATTTTTAAATTATTTTTGTTTTCCCCCAGTAGTGCAAACCCCCAGATGTCGTTCAGCAAGAGCTTCTGCTCGTCACTGCGGCGACTGCGTGGGTGGACACGGAGATGTGGAGCTTCCCTTAAACCAGAAAACTAAATCCCAGAACAACGGGCTGCAGGGAAAGGTGCTGGGAAAAGCCAGGAGGAAATCATCCTTTCCAGAACAGCAAATCAGTTTTATCTTTGCCAGAGGTACAACACACACCTGTTGTCTTTGTGTGCCTTCTCAGGTCGGTGATGTCTTCTAGGAGTTGGAGATTGTTGACCAGTTTGGTGGTGGGGTCTCCCCGAAGAGCGTGGCAGGCGTGGGGTGTCCACACCTGGGCAGCAAGTGCACGTTTTCGGGGTGAAACAGCACAAAACCCCCAGGGCTGCATCACAGCAGCTCCTGTATTCATTGGGATAAGGTGCAGAGAGCGAGTTGATGGGATCTGTAACCCCACTGGGGGCAGCTGGACCTTTCTGCTGAGCAGACACTGTGTGGTCACAAAGGTCTCACTTGTTTTCAAGAAACAAGGGAAATTCCAGCCACTGTGGGTAGATAATGGAAGGAAGAACAGAAAAGCTGCTGTACAAAGGTCTTTGTGCTTCCAGAGCTTTCCCAAACACGGAGTTTATCATCCATGTATCATTTGTGGGTCTCATCCTTGCTCTGGATAGAACAGCGTCGTGGTGTCTCCTTTCCAAGGATCCTGTGGCTACTTGCCCACGTGCAGGTGGCCAAAGAGCAAGCACAGGACCTGAGGACAGAGACAGAATGGAGACGGGTGCCCTGGCATCTTCCAAACTGGTCAGCCTTTGATGAAGACAGCATTTTTGCTTCCCTTCTAGGACTGGAAGATGAAGTTCAGGACAGGCAGAGCCTGAGCAGGCAAAAGCGAGCCGCCCCCATGGGTTTTGAGAGGCTGTTTCCACTCCATTTGTCCACCAGCCACTTCTTCTCTGCGAGGACAACTTCTTGGTGGCAGCAGATACAATCCCTGTTGGACGCAGAAGGATGGAGCAGACCCAGGTGAGCTGTGTTATGGTTTCTATCACAGTCATGCACCGTAAGAAACAGGTAACACAGGCAGAAAGTTCAGAGCTGTCTTTGTGGAACCACCCACCGCTCAGAAGAAACAAGCACTCTGGGGGGTTCCTCCTAAAGAGCTTTGTAATTCATGCAACGGCTTTGTTCCGGCTAAATTGGCTCCATAACACACCTCAGCAGAGGAGGGATGCTGAGATTTTCTGCAGTAAAGGCTGATGTGCTGAGCTCCTCAGGAAATGAGTCACTGAGTAACCGAGAAGAGGCTCTTAAACTGGAAACCCTTGCAGGAGTCGATGCCACGTGTGCACCTCTGGCTGCCACCAGAGAGTTTATGTGGATATAAACGTAGATTTTCAAGCTGCAGAGCACTACGATGTGCTGAACGGCACTATCCAGGGTGACTCCCACGCTGTATTTAAATACCCAACAAGGTAAGAAAGCTGCTAGTTCTGGGGGATGAGCAGTGCCAAAAACTTCTGGCTGAAAAGCTGAAGGATGTGGGAAATGAAACCCGCCCTTAGAGGTACCGCGTGAGCTCATGAGACTTCAGCAGGTTCCTGAGGAGCAGCAACCAATGTCACTGAAGGGGGGGAAAAAAAGCAGGATAAAGGATAAACCTTTCTAGTCTGGGCACGGAAAGATGAGATAGAGACTTCTGAGACAGACACTTCTCCTCCCTGCTAATTACCAAGGACGTCTTCTCTCATATTGCACTTCATAGGAAAACCACCGTAAGGGAGAAGAACTGTCACCTGCTACAAGACATCAGGGATGCATCCAGAGAACCCAAATTCACACCCATCTCGGGTAAATGCTCCACAAAATGAGCCTCTGAATTAGGGTTCTGTCACATCTGGCAGGATGGTAAGTGACAACAACATCTGCCCTGCAACGTTAGCATTGGGAGAGAGTGCCTTGAGTGCTTCAACCCAACACCTCAAGCCTGCACCTCCTACAGAACCCCAGAAGAGCAGTTCTTGAGAAACTGCTACTTATTTAGACTTAAGTTAAAACAATAAAAACATTCTTCTCCCCTTCTCCTCCACCAAAACTCTCCACCCCTCCAAGCCCCACCCGGGGCCACAAGCTGGGCAGTTTCAGCTACACATCTTGTGCTCGCCCTGCAATAGCTTATTCTTCTAGAGGAAAGAAAACCAGCTGGAACATCGTGGTTCTTCTGTCCACCAACTATTTCAGTGAAAAAGAAGTAAGAACTTGACTTAAGAACTTGACAAATGCAGTTTGTAAACACCGTGGTTATACTGAACAAGTCACAGATACAAAGAGCATCACACTGAAAGTTGCTCTGCAGATTTGCTTCCCATCCCAAAATCCCACCCTGACAATTGTCACTTAATACTGGGAGCCGCACGCAGGGCTCAGTAGGATTTTGGGGGGGATATTCAACCCTGTTACTGGAATTTAAAACTCTCCTGACTTTTTTTTGTGAACAGAAATGACTTGGTTTTCAGTGTGCTCTGCTCTGACCAATTCAGTAAAACTGCTCGTAGCAAAAGGTTTGGTTCTTAGAAGCCATCGGGGGAATTCACAGCGTTCAGAAGTGCCACAAAGTGCCACAAGGGCCCCCTGCTGAACCCGACAGCCTTAACCTCACAAGGAAAGAGGAAAAAACAACCTGAAAAGGGAAGAAACAACCTGAAGTCAAACTCCCTTCTGTGATCTCAGGCGGTAACGCTGCTGATTGTAGCATGATTAAAGTGCATCATCAGCAATTTAACAGCCCTTTAGTCAAGGGAGCAATAAATCAGCTTCTCCCCCTGGACTGATTTCCATGGACTCACAGATAGTGCACCAAAACTTCACACCCTTACCCCCTCCTGTTTTTAAAATACAACTGTAAATAACAGTCAACAGTAATAGTCTAAATTGCAGCCAACACAGAAAAAGCACAACAAAAAAATCACAATATTAGGCAAAATATAATAAAAGTAGATCTGACTTTTGGCAGTGATTCTATAGCACCTACTCCTGACACCTTTGAAGAAAAACATCAACTAGGACATCACAATTTGCTGGGACCTTCAGGTTCTGGAGCCTCCCACCCAACACCTGACCTGCTGGGGCTGGACCAGCACGAGGAGTGTGGAAAACGAGGGGAAAAGAGCCCAGGAAAAGCTTGAAGGTATGAGCACCACCTTTTTTTTTTTCTTCTTTTTTTGTTCTACTTCTTAGATTAGAGAGGGAATTCTAGAGAAGATGAGAAAAGAGGGTTTATTCTACGTGCTGTACTAAATTTAGATGCCAAGGTGAAGGCACTGTCGCTACTGCTGCGTGCTGCAGAACTTCCAAAGCCCTGGAGAAGAGGAAGGCTGAGGAACATCCGAGCACGCTCTAGGATATGATCCCAAAAGAGGGTTAGAGGTTTTTAAATGGCAAGTTCTAGCTGAGTTTTAACCAGCCAGCAGAGCAACCATGCACAGCTCTGAGGGATGATGTAAAAACCCATCTGAAGGGTTAAACCACAGGGAAAGAAAATCAGTGGAGGAAATTAAAAGAAATTAACACCAAGCCCAGCCCAAAGGCTAACAAGCTGGAAGTGGGGCTTTAGAGGATTTTTTATTTTTTTTTTTTTAATTTAAAGGCCCATATCCTGTCTTTAAAGCCACATCGTGCTCTGAAGTGAGCATCTTCCATCCCGACTGGCCTGCTGGGATGAGGCAGGGAGAAGCCGTGATGGGGCTGTAAGCACAGAGCTGTGAGAACATGCCAGACCAGGGAGAACTGGTATAATTGAATCCAGCTGGCAGAGCAGATTCTGAGCTAACCCTGGACAGGTTTCCATCAAAGCTATGCACAGATGACATAGAACTGTGTCTAAATGGGACCAAAAAATAAAAAAAATCATAGAAATCAAAAGATCTAATAACAAAGCTAAGTATAAAATTCCATTCTTTCACTGTCTGACAAGTGACCTGAGATAGTTATGGATTAGAAGTGGAGGAGGACTTATTTCAATGCTGACATCAAGAGGACCTTCACTTTATCTACCAAATCTACACTAAACAAACCAAAAAAGAATCCAAAACAAACTTATTTACTTCTCACAGCCCTCAGGAGAACTGATCCTTGGAGAAATGGCTTATCTAAACTGCAAACGCCGCGGTCTACCCTTCCCTCCCACCCTTTCCCACCCCTGCACACATAAATCAATCTATTTATCTTTCAAATACAGACTCCCCCCACCAGAGAAGGCATTGCACAGGTCTGACTGACTGGAGAGCATCCCTCCAACAGCCAAAGTCATAACTCTTTCCAAAACTTGCTTTCTGCAAGGACCAGTTGTCAGAACGGAGAATCCCAGTGGCAACACTGAGCTGAAATGAGAAGATTTAGACAATTTCAAAGTTGGGGTGTTGATACCAACATGCTGGTCACTCCCTGTGGGCTTTCACTTAAATAGAGCTTGAAAAGTGGATGCTGCTTCATTTAATACCAAGGATTCCTCAGTGTTCTTGGTCAGATTTGAATCTCATTTCTCTTTGGTATTTTCACCAGCTGAGTTCTTAAAGTTGGGGTCTGGGGGAGTGCAAGAAAACCCGTGTGCTCTCTTTTGCAGAAGGACTGAACGGGCACAACTACCCCATGAAGATCCTGATCACCATCTCGATCTCTTTCCTGCACACTGGGCAAGGTGATCTCCTTTTCTTCAGCATCTTTGCACACTTGAAACAGGCCACGAGGTGAGCAGTCCTTCCGTGGACAATATTCCCATCCCGTGGTCTGTGATGGCACAAGAAGCAAGGATTCAGTAACTTTTTTATGCTTTCTAAAGACTGGATTTCTTCCTCCTTTTTATGCTCGGTGAAATGCAGCAGAGACTCTTTGCTTTCACATTCTCGTGCCAAATCCAAAGACTCCAGAGAGCTGCAGGGATCTACGCGCGGTTTGTTTTCTACAACGTACAGGTCTTTGGGTTGGCCAACTGGAGCAGAAATAGTCCTTCGGCAGTCTGGGACATCTATCCCTTCATCATCATGGGGTTTGTTTTGCATAGCATCAATATTGGATAGAGAAAGAGAGTGAGCCAGCTTGGGACAATCCGAGTACCAGTCCTTCCGTAAGGCCCAGCAGCGGTAACAGTACCGTTTGCCCGGAGAGTTAAATTTCTTGCATTTGGTACATTGCCAGCAGTCCTGAGGGATGGTGGAGGCAGAGAAAAACAGCAAATTAGTGTATTCTTGGGTACAACTTGTTTCCTCTACATAGGAAAAGGCAGCAAAGAAGTTTCAGTGTGACGGGACGAGTTAAATCACAAATCAAAAGCCAGTGGCGGCTTATGCTGACACTACATTACCCTGCACGAAAGGGATGAACAATGTAGAAACAAGAAGAAATGGCCAAAATCCCATAAATTGTGTGCTCAGTGTCCGCCCCCGGCAGGATTTAGCAGAGCCCTGCTAGGACACAGCCCACTCTGAGCGAGGAAGGCTGAGCTGAAGGATTCCTACCTCAGAAGTAGCTTCTGTATCCGTGTCATCGCTTACGCACTGAGAATCCTCCAAGTCATGCAAACACGCATCCTCGCTCACCTGGAAAGGGTGAAAACATTAAGAGAGGGGGCAATGATCTCTATTCATGAGGTGCCTGGCACTGTGCACTGAAACTAAGATGACTACACAATTGCCATCATAATTAACCCATTGCTATAAGTGAATGACAAGCCATTTCACAAAATCTACTCTAGATGATTGTCAAGAACTATCACGACATTGTCAGAGTTGGAAGGGACCTCTAGAGAGCATCTAGTCCAGCTCCCCGGCTAAAACAGGATAGTCTGGGAACTATCCCTGGGAAATATCCCTTTGGTCAACTCCTAAGTCTCTCTGATGTACACAAGAATCATAAAAACATAGAATCATAGAATGGTCAGAGTTGGAAGGGACCTTAAAGATCATCAAGTTCCAACCCCCCTGCCATGGGCAGGGACACCTCTCCCTAGAGCAGGTTGCTCCAAGCCCCATCCAACCTGGCAATAATCAGAGCAATCCTACTGATTTCCATGGAAAAAAAATAATCATTAACTCAATCCTTTTAACACACACTTGATTAATCACTCTTGTGACCAATCTTACTACCCAACTCAGGCCAGCCCAGCTAATGCTGAATGCTAACAGCACAAACTGAAGTTTTCTGAGTCTTTTTGTCTATTAGTCTGGCAGAAATACTGGCTAGAAATAGAGTAAAGTTGCTGCTTAACTATTTTAAATGAACTTCGTGCCTTGAATATGCATGCACTTAAATGAAAACCCAAACAGATTGACTGGAAAACTGTAACCCTGTGTACGGAACAGTGACAGCTTTTTTAAATACAGTTTAAACTCTGGATGGTTACAGATCAGGCTCCTCCCGAAACAGCACAGCACGAAAAGGCACATGAAAAGCAAAGGATTTTGCATTTCCATGAGATCAATTAAACAACTAACCCGTAGAACACAGGCACTGGGGCTGTTTGAAGGATTACCTTTTTGTCCCCTTCTTTCACTTCCTCACAGTCACCCGTTTCCCCCTTGACTGCGGTGCTGCTCTGATCCGAGGGGCACTCGTTGAGGAACCACAAGTCATCAGTAGTATCTGAGACAACGGCAGTGTCTATGTCCTGCTGGAGGAGAAGAAGAGATGGCTCAGAGCTCAGATTTACCTGGAGTACCAGCACCACAGCAAATTCCTCTCCCCTTTCCTCACTAACAGCCTTCTCCAGTCACCCCTGGGAGAGAAGGGGGCAGCTCACTGATCTCAGACACCCCTTTCTGCAAGCAGCACCCTGCTTTGTCCCCTTGCTGGCCATCAGGCTGCAGCCAGTGTGCATCATGTAAAAACTTTCAACCCAGAAAAGGGGCAAATCCTGAAATACAACCAAAGTTCTGGAGTGCAGACTCTCCTCCAAGGGCTGAACGCAGCCTTCAGAGAGCCTTTAGTTTATTTAAGAACACTAAAGGTAACCAACCACCTGATGTGAAAGGCTGGGACAGGAACACACAAGGGAGAGGCTGAAAGTCCTGGAGTGGGAAGGGGAAAGAAAGAAGAATATTTTATTTATTTGGAAACCAAAAGGAGGAGAGGAAGAGAATACAGTGCCCCTATTTAAAACGTCTACACACCTGGTTAGTCTGAATATCTGTTGATCCATTACTTCTGGACTTGTAATTGCTTCTGAGGTTGCCTAAAAACCACCATGGAAGACCAGCTACATCCCATTCCTCAAACACTAGGTCCAGTTTAGGCTTCTTGCTTTTAGAGAGGTTTTCTATTAAGTCTTTGTCTGTAAGAGCCAAGTAGAATCTAAGTCATGCCACACCTACATTACTTCAGAGACCAGCAGAGAACAGTTCGGCCCCATCTGATTTTAGAAATCTTTTTTGCTCCTTCTTACAGCCAGTTCCTGAGAGCTTTGGGCTTTGTATGAGTGTAGGGGGATGTTAGGCACATCTGCCACACATCTGTACTCGTGCATCTACCCAAATGAACCCGGCAAAATAGTCACTGTGCAGCCAGCAGAGCTCAGAGAAGCATCCCAGTGTTACCAGTATCTCCACAGGTTCTTTAGCATGACCCTGCTTTAAAGATAGAGAAACAGGAACACTTCTTTAGGAGCTCTGCCCAAGTCAGCACTAAGTATGTTCCTTGAGTGATTTAAGATGCAGAAACAGCTTTGAATTTATTTCAAACTTCAGTGTTGGGAGCTCCTGAATTCTAAAACCAGGCTTAAGAGGGAAGCAGGAAGGTAAGAATCCATCCTCCATAACGCCATGCTTCTGCCTCCTTTGTAGTCGCTAAAATTTAGTCTATCATCCTAAGCTCAGCAGTCAGAATTTCAAGATAACCTTGAATCTCTCTCTCTTCAGTGCCACGAGTTTCAAAGGACAAGGACTGTTTCTCCCTCCTTTGTACGTGCAGCCAGGAAAACGTCTCCTGCTCTCATTTGATCTGGAAATCCCCACACTTGCAAAGAAGATCTGGTTTTACAAATTAGCTTCCTTGATATCAGAACGACACGAGAATAGAAAAGTAGAAAACCAGGGAAATTGTTTCCATAACATCACAAATCCACGAGTGAACCAGCAAGAAATCCCCAGACATTTAAACAAAGGAAATGTCTACAAGGAAGGAGCTGTATTACACTTAAGTTGGATAGAAAAATATAAAAAATGCCATTGTTATTGAGTTCCCTGATTGGTTTGCAGGTAATGACTGCAGACAGCTCAGGTTGTGTTCTCTGTAATCAGAGGAGAGAGTCCCTTGGGAAGATAAATAGATACAAGTATAATTTCAGCATTTAAAATACCCTTCAGCAAGGACTGTATGATTTTTCATGACATTGTTTAGTGATAGATGTTCTTTTGGGGCTTCACTTGCCATTTTAGTTTGTTTATTTATGAGTCCCAATATCCAAGCTCAAAAATACATCTATCATGAAATACCTCTGGAGAACATTTGCAGTTCTCTCAATCTTTAACGTTAAGATGATGATTTTTAAAGACTATATATTCCACAACAGGTTTTTTATTAGTTTCTCACCCCTCCTCCTGCATTTTGTTGATGCAGAGCTCAACGTGTCACACCCGAGAAGGAGCAGAGCTTGTCCAGATCATGTTAGTGCAGAAAAGCTGGCACTCACCTTCATAATTCTCACATTTTTGCTCTGAGGTAGACAAAGCAGAAGCATTGTTTTCACCCTCCATGACGCCAGGGTCAGAACCTTCTTGTGGGCTAAACTGTATGAAGGAAGGAAAAAAAAAACCCATGTTAGTCCATCAGAGCTTATAGGGACAAGGGGATGTAGCACTTCCATTCCCAGTCACCAGCTGCAGTGCAAGACCAGGAAGTTATGAAGAGAAATAAAAGCCTCTGAACAAAAAAAAACCACACTATACAGTATTAACCCTTTATAAGAAGCCTAATGCATCTGGAATCAGCACAAACAATACTCTGGCAACCTAGGAAAAATCTTAAGATTGGCCAAAGTCTAAAAGTTGCCACCTTTAATGCAGCAACACCGTGATCTTTGAGACACTGTGGCCCCACCACGTGAACAGACACCTCCCAGCTCCCACCACCTTAACCCCAAAATACACCCAGAAACAAGTCTGAACGTGCAAAAGATTTTTCCTAGGTTTCAGATTCTGCCTGAAAGCTTCTGAAAACAAACCTACTAAACACAAAACTTGTCCACACATTTTAGAAAGCTGAATTATTTGGCAATTCCTACTCGGGAGAGGGGATGGGGAGAGAGGGGAGAAAGGCATGAAGATACAGAGCAGGCTGGAGGAACTGAGGACTGGAAGTGCTACAGCCCAGAGAAACGCGCTCAGAGACTGGTACTCTGTTATGAAGAGAACAGAGAAGGGTCACTCTGTCCCTGTTGTGTGGACTCCAAGAACTTTTCAGGAAGGTGAGGACCTGGCAGCCAAGCAGCACAAAGTTCTGGTAGTCCACCATGCACAGGTACAGAGAAGGGGCACTCTGTACAACAAAAGAAACCACCAGGCAGTGGGTTTACCTTCAGCTGGTCTTGGCTTGGCTTATCGACGCTCTGTTCCTTTGCCAGATTCTGGGCAGCATCTAGATGGCAGGTAAAACAAAAGAAAAAACCTTCCCTGGTAATAACCATTCTCACGACACAGAGGGTCTTCAGCAAGCAACCAACGAGCCAAGCTTGGCAGACCTCAACCTAACCCTTCACGAGAAACAGAACCCCTTCTTCCTCAGAGACCTGCTAGTTCCTCCAGAAGCATCGCTGCAGAATTCCCTGGGCTTTGCTAAGCAGGTATGGAGCATTATCCTATGGAACAGAGAGTCTGTGCCCCCTCAGAGATGAAGTTTGATGAAGCAAAACCTCCCAGCATGTAAGAACCTTCTTTAAATATGAAAAATTCTTCTTCTTTCCTACAGACTGCCTGCCCATCCCAAGTTGTAGGTGCTTTACACAAGAGGTTTGCACCAAGGCAGAACCCTAAAGCAACAGCAGAGGGGGGGGACTCGCCTGAAGGCTGGATCAGATCCCTGCTGAAAAAGGTAAACACAGAAGAGTAAGATTTTTAGAAATACCTGAAGACACCATCACTTTCAGCTCATGCTGAGACAGGAAAAACATCTTTCTTAAAGGGTGTGGGCACAAAGAACCACGACCAGACTAAAGAAGGGAAAATTCCATGCACAGCAAGCTCTTCCTGGGTAACTGCACACACATCCATAACACAATTTAATCCAGATAATTATGCTGGCCCCAAGAGTTAATTAAAAGGCCAACCATAGCAAGAACAATCAAATTAACAGAAATTTTTCTACGTAATAGGAGAGCTGTACTTAGGCTGTCTACCCTTTAAAGAGAATGACTTGCTAGAGAACAAAAGACGCAAGGATGGCTCCTGCTTCCTCCCCTTTCAATTTAGCAGGGAAATTCCCTGTGGAATGGCAGGCAGGCACCAACAGTCCAATTCATACCATGAATCCTGGCACCGATATGAAGACACTGAGAACTGCTGATACAGGCAGAAAAGTGGACCACGAAGTGGCCCATAAAATGAGCCAAAACATGGGAACACAAAATGACACAGCTCTGTCCTGTATTCTCGACCTAGTTCAGCTTTCCTTTCTTCCTTTCCATGACCCTGCAACTTGTGCAGTCACTGATTAATTAATACCAGAAGGAAAACAGAAGGCAAATGGTTCATCCATAACTGCTTCAGTTCTGGGGGGTGGGTATTAGAAGACGTGAAGACCTACCCTTCTAATACTTTCCAAATACTGAAAACTAGCCTTAAATGCTGTGTGAAAAGACACTCCACTTACTGGAAGGCTTCCTTTTTTGAAGGCAACTACAGAAAGAGTCCTCTAAGGTGAGCTATTCCCAAATACACCCCACGTCAGTCACACTCAGTGAAAGCCAGCCAAGTAAGGACTTCATCCCATAAAGAGCATTATGCAAAAGCTGAGCCTTTATTATCAAGATATACTGCAGTCCCTTTTCTCCCTCCAAGTGGCCCAGCTAATCTGCAAAATGATGTGCTGATAAGCACTGGTTTGGGTAATGAATACAAGCAGCTATTACAAAACATGAAACCTGAAGACCTCTTGAAGCCCTACAGCACTTCTAGTTATTCCCATGTTGCCATGAAGGAAAAACAAGACCTAATTTGTCACAAAGATCTGGTCTGCCAAGCTTGTTTCGTTCTGGAGTCACACACACACACGTGCAGACACGGTGCTATAACTCAGTCATCACCCCCCTAAAGGAACAGTATTTCCTTTGGCAGGTTTAAAAAAGTTACACCATGACTGGACCATACAGGCAGACACAGCCAGACACACACACAATGACAGACACACACACACCAAGCAGGAGGGGATGGGGTGGCAGAGGAGAGAGTGTTTCGCTGGGATCCTTCTGCTCTCCAGATACAGTGCCGGGAGGGAAGGGGCCATCACCAGGCAGGGAAATCCCACTCACACAGTTACTCTGTAGATGATGTTTTTAGGCAAGAGTCCACTTAGGAAGATTGTTCTCTATCAATAAAGAAAGGAGGGGGACCTCAGAGGCACCAAGACATGGCTCAAAGCAGAGAACTAAGCAGTTCAGGGCCATGTTTTCTCAGTTTCGAAATTTGCACAAGCTTTTAGGCACGTGTGCCAAGAACTAAGTCCATATTATCCACCTGGAGGCCCCAGGAAGCACGGCCCAGGTCTCCACAGTCCTCCTGGTGCAGCTCCCACAGGATTTGCACACTTCTAGTTTCATCACAAGGGTTTTTTCCACACGAAGATTCCCAGCCATACAACAGGGACTGGCTGGAAGGAAGCCATCAGCTGAGAGTCACTTCAGAATAAATTTTAATTTATGACTGAAGGACTTTTGATGTAGATTGATTTCATTTCTCTTAAGAACTTGGAAAGTAACAGTGACCTTTAAAGGTTCAAGTGTTCAATTAAAGTCCAGACTTCTCTGGTCTGTAGAACAAGGCTGGGTTTCCAGCACTCTCATACTCAGTCTCAAGACTATGAAAGGCTCAAGACTATGAAAGGCCAGGTTGGATGGGGCTTGGAGCAACCTGCTCTAGGGAGAGGTGTCCCTGCCCATGGCAGGGGGGTTGGAACTTGATGATCTTTAAGGTCCCTTCCAACTCTGACCATTCTATGATTCTATGATAAAATGAGGTGAGAGGGAGAAGGTCACAGCATGTTATGAAACTGAGAAAAGACTGAGAAATCACTCATGATTTGCATGGGATACTTCAGCCACGTTGATTTTAGCTCTGTCAGAGCGTGCCTGCTGCTCCAAACTCTGGCCTTTGGGTTCCAGGCAGCCACGTTACTCAACCAACTGATTTCCTACCACAGCTACTGCTGGTGGACACACAGAGAAGACACATACTCCAAGAGACCGTCTCGTCAAAGCCTTCATTAGCGGTTTGTTCAAACTTCAGTGACATTTCTCTCTTCTGAACATCATTACTTACCCAAGTTATACCAACACTACATTGAATTATACTTGCCCACACTGTGACAAACCTACCTGCCATGGCAGCAGAAGTCAGGTTCCGTTTCAACATGTCATAGACTGGGCTGTGGGAAGGAAGGTGACAGTTAAACACACTCACAAAATCTAACAGCATTATCCTTTTAAACCAGGGATGGAAATTCTCTTTTATTTTCCAGAGACACTGAAAACTGCAGGACAATTGCAGATTGCCGCTCTGAAATGCTCACTACAGTGAAGTCTAGCTCAGAACTTAACTGATGGGTGCAGATTTCAGCTCAAGTCTGAGATCAAAAGCTTGAGAAGATGCAGAAATAAAAGGGGGAAAAGCTGTCACCTCAAGCAGCTCACTGCCCGGACCATTCAGAACTGGCTCTTGAGAACAAAGGAGCTCAAATCCAACTTGTCAAATGCATTAACAATAAGCCACTGAGCAGGGTCCTTGGTGTGCACAGAGGTTTGTGTGACAGTGAACAGGAACAGTGACACCAAGAGTCCCCCATCTGGGCAATGTCTAGAATACAACGTACGTTAAA
Organism: Thinocorus orbignyianus; assembly: GCA_013400375.1. Taxonomy (NCBI): domain Eukaryota; kingdom Metazoa; phylum Chordata; class Aves; order Ciconiiformes; family Thinocoridae; genus Thinocorus; species Thinocorus orbignyianus. Next base: position 163,362 of record VXBW01008343.1, read on the forward strand.
GGTGACTTTTTCCTACCTCGGATCTTTCACAGAGAAGCTCTCCAGTCCCAGCAGTTCTCCCAGCTGATCTCCTCCACAATAGACCATGTGTTGCTGTCTTTTGTCATACAGCTGCCTCACCATGATATACTGTCCAAGGTAATGCATAACCTGGGGGTACATAAAACATCATTAGCTGCATTTTTCAGTGGTGCCCAGCAACAGGACAAGAGGGAACAGGCACAAACTTGAGCCTAAGAAGTTCCATCTAAACATGAGGAGGAACTTCTCTCCTGTGAAGGTGTCAGAGCCCTGGAACAGGTTGCCCACAGAGGTGGTGGAGTCTCCATCTCCGGAGGCATTCAAATCCCCCCTGGACATGTTCCTTGTGCATCCTACGCTAGGTAGACTTGCTCTGGCAGGAGGTTGGACTAGATCTCCAGAGGTCCCTTCCAACCCCACAGCATTCTGTGATTGTGATCTGCAGCTGAAACCAAACCACCAATGACCCTGGAAATTTGCTTTAGGGTATGATACTTGCCTCCTGAGTCAAATAGTACCCGCTTTTTATGCCCATCTGCCATTTGTTGGTGCCTCCCAGCTAAGGGCATTATGCTTTACCATGCTGCTAGAAGGTTTCTAACTATTCACCCCTGACAAGAAGGAAAACTGAGTCAAAGATGGACAAACAGCAGCCACTCTGCTACCCCACGTGAAAATGAAACACAACGTGGGTAAGAACCCTTTTATCTGGGCAGCCCTCCTCAGAGAAGCTGCAGATGGAGACTTATTGGTGCTCAGCTCAGAGCAAAGAGAAGGGATGGGTGTGGAGGAGGCAGAAGGCATCCCCAGGTAAAAGCAGAAGCTGTTTCTAAAGGCTGGTCACACCTACAGCGTGGTTCCTCAGCACACAGTTTGCAAGATGCAAAACTAAGAGCATCAGCATCACAAGGGTGAAGGATTAGTGTCAGAAGGATGGAGAGAAAACATCCTCTGAGAGTTAGGGGGCACTTCCAGCTACAGTGAGGAATGCACCAGAGCACAAGAGGATAAAGCAAAGTGCATTAAGGACAAAATCTACAGGTTCAACCCCCCCATTACCCACCAAAGTGACCCTCCTGAAGGACAGTGTCACACACAAGTTGCTAAAAGTACTCCATTCGCTGCAGAAAATCCTGACTTGGTGGAGTTAAAATGTTAATCTGTACAAGTAACCCCCATTTAATACTCAACTCTCCCCATTTAAAGGATTCAATTTGTTTTTGCACAAAATTTTAGAAGCTAAATAAGTTATTTAAATGCATAAGTGTTTAAAATAAGTCACAGGGCTCGGCAGGAATATTTGACACATTCATAATGAAAACCCATTGCATTTAATTCTTTGCAGACAGGATACTCTTGTAAATCACAGTCAGTGTCATTTTTTTAATCTTGTACACATATTGCATTTTAATCTCAAAATAAATGAATTCACAGGGTCTCAGGTTCAGCTGACAAGCCATTTCAAAGGAAACTTAAAAGAAAAATACCAACTGGAATCCAATTTTGAAGGTTTCTATACAGGGAGCAGAGAGAATAGAATCTCCTACACTCTCAGGAATATCCCATCTCTCCTTTCTCCAATGAGGTTTCTGATTTTCCAGAATACATAATTTGCTTTAATATTTCCCACTCTTATTCCAGTTCCTCCAGGGGCTCTCAAGACAATTTATGAAAAACTCACAGCAGCCCTACGTGTAAGCTATGTCTGTTCTGCAGACAGGGCTTCAATAAAATAGAAAAACTTAATAGCTGGTCCCATCCCCACCCCACAAAGAGCCACCTCCAACCAAGCAGGGACAGGTTTCAGCTGTCACAAACTGAGCTCACCTCCTTCAGGGTGAAGGTCTCCCCCTGAGCTCCCGCAGCCTGCAGAATCTTCAGAAGCGGCAGTTTGGGTCGCACCTAAAACACAAAGAGCAGAGTTGTGTTTGAACGGCAGGAAGCAGCACCCTGCTGAGAGAGAAAGTCACCCCAGCACAAACTCCTGGGTATTGCAGCTGACAAACCCAACAAACCCACACTAACCCACGTCAACCTGTGTTAAGACTCAGGGCAAGCACAGAGATGACAACCCTGGTAGGAGCTGGAGGTCGTAGGTGGGGAAACGCTGCTGGCCTCAGGCCAACCTGCTGAAGGCTGGCATTCTTTTTTTACAACTAATCTTCACAGACAAATGCTTAAAAAGAAGTTAGAAGGACTGGAAATCAGCACAATCATCCTGACCAAAAAAAACAAGGGCAAGGAATTTGGGCAGCCAGCTCTAAAGGCTTTAATTATTCACACTGTCCCATTAGCTTTGATGTCACTCAGCCTGGGAGGGCAACTCAGACCCTTGGTATGGAGTCACAGGCAGTGAGTAACCAAATCTCCTGAGTCATGGATTTAGGAGCAATGACGGTGCATTCAGATTGCCAATTCCAGAGCAGCATCCTTGAATTTCCTGGATTAGTGCAGTGAACAAATGGGGTCTGCTCTGCACAGCCCTTTGGGAGCACGTACTTATTAGGATCCATTAATAGATGCATAATAATAAGACCATATTAAACACACACTGTGGTTAATTAACACAGGATCAGAACCTGTATTTTCTGTGGATCTCACTCATCAAGGAAAATCTCTTATTATATAAAATATAAAGCACCCTGGAATGGATGCAACTGCTTCACAACCCCTTCAGGTTTCACCCACACACTCAAGGAGCTTCGAGTAGCAGAGGAGACAGATGATGCTATAGAAAACAGCAGCGAGTCTTAAATAGCTGCTTCCCCCCTACGTTGCTACTTTATCTATTCCAAAAGAATGTTAGCAGTTCCTAGGAGAGTGCCACCACACGACCTGATGCCTTCTGTTCCCTAAAAACATCAGAAAGCCCTTCACTGTTCTCTGAAGGCTACACAATATTGTATACTAAGGCACGTCTCCCGTTCTGAATCACTTCCTCCATTCTCCTCGTCTATCAGATGCTACTACAGCAAGATATTTCATGGAATCATAGAATGGTCAGAGCTGGAAGGGACCTTCAAGATCATCCAGTTCCAAACCCCCTGCCATGGGCAGGGACACCTCTCCCTAGAGCAGGTTGCTCCAAGCCCTGGCNTCACAGCACAGAAAGGCCAGTCCTCAGCACACAATGTTCAGTGCTGTTTCCCCTTTGAGAAGGTTTTGCTTTCTTCAGGCATGGGTAGTAAAGGCCGTTACCTATCAGTTAGGTGGATTCAGCTGTGTCTCATACCCACCTTTCCCTTCTCCCTATATAAATGCAATTAAATCTCTGCCTCCCCTCTCAAGGAGCAGATCCTCTTTGCAGCCCTAAGATATCTTCCCAGGAGACAGCCTGAGCTGCAGCAGCATCCTTCTGCACGAGGTAAGAGCAGCTTTTGGTTGCTTGTCACGGCTGTGATTTGTCACTCAGTTATCAGACAGTATCTTGGCAGGGTATTTGTTCCACCTGTTTTCTAATACTATAAAAAAGACAAAAAAATTATCTCCTCTATGGATGTGCCAGGGCTGCCTGTTTTCAGGTTGTTATGCTTGTTAAATGTGTTCTCAAGCTCAAACAGAACAGCTCATGTCCAGCCCCAAAAATCTTCTCAAGAAGAAGCCTTGGAGCTTGCCTGGAGAAGAGAAGGCTCCGGGGAGACCTTGGAGCAGCCTTCCAGGATCTAAAGGGAGCTCCAGGAAAGCTGGGGAGGGACTCTTGGTCAGGAAGTCTAGTGGCAGGACGAGGGGTAATGGTTTAAAATTGGAAGAGGGGAGATTGAGATGAGATCTTAGGAAGAAGTTCTTTGGTGTGAGGGTGGTGAGGCACTGGAACAGGTTGCCCAGGGAAGCTGTTGATGCCCCGTCCTTGGAAGGGTTCAAGGCCAGGCTGGATGGGGCTTGGAGCAACCTGCTCTAGGGAGAGGTGTCCCTGCCCATGGCAGGGGGGTTAGAACTTGATGATCTTTAAGGTCCCTTCCAACTCTGACCATTCTATTCTATTCTAATGGCTTTTTCACTGGGAAAAAAAGCTCAGCACAACTCAAATAAGTGCTTCCATCAGTGCATGATTTTTAATAAGATGAAATTACGTGTTTACTTCCATTCATTTCTCTAATGACCACCCTCAAATGGATGTAAGTAACTCCTTATACATTTCTTGCTAATTAAAGAAGCAACCTAGTTAGCTTGATCGTTTTAAAATAGGCCCTTTAGCTACTACAGCACAGCCCAAATGGCAGTGCTGATTCCATGCTGCCTGGGCCACTAAGTGTTGACAATCAATATTTTGCTACCAATATCAGAGCCTATTTACTTATTTTTTTTCATGCAGAGTGAATTGAATAAATAAGCCCATACATCAGATCTGCACAGGGCTTGGCTACGTTTCAAAGCTTCTAAATTAAGCCTCAAATGGGTTCTAAATTAAGCTCCAAATGGGAGGCTCTCTCCACTTCCCATCAGCTTATTTCCCCTCTTACTGTGGAGATGCTTTTCCCAGTGAACTGGCTCTGGAAGGCTGGATGCCTGTGTCAGAGAAACCTTTCTGATTTTCAGACTAGATTTTTACTGTTATTATTTGCAAATTTCTCTTCTCTGCTTGGTGTGGTATGGAGCCATACTCAAACCTGCCAGGTTGGCCTTGGCTCGTAGCTCCAAGCACCTTTTGTTCCAGGAATAGTCGATAATGGGAGTACTATGTGTTCAATACTTACCTAAGTTGACTCCAAAACAAGCCTGGGGATGCATTACTGGCTAGACAAAGTTCAGCATAAAAGGTTACAAGGCTCCAAAACAACTGCCTACAAGAGTGCAGCACTAGGAGGAATTCTGCAAATACAGGCTCAGCACAAAAATATGCATTATATAGCTTCTTGTATGGCTGCTTCTAGCTGTTTTTTTCCCTTCCTCCCCCTTTAAAATGTTCATAAATCACTAACCCAATACTGAAAGCTAACACAACTCCTCAGGATAAAAGCTCTACTCCATCAGGCTAAATTCTTCTTATTTAAGATGTAATTGGGAGAGCTTTGATTTGATGGGGGAACAAAAAAAATCACTGCTTCAGTGAGGAGAAGGCAGTGAAGGTAAGTGGGAGAGATAATTACCTGGTTAACTTGTCCAAGTGTGATTCTGCAGGCATTCTCAGCTGCTGGATGCTGGGCAGAACTTGGAGATGTCATTCTGGCAGTGATTAGCTGTTTAGAGCACAAACCTATAAAGAAGACATGTAACAATTAAGCTGAGAAACCTGCTCTTGAGTTTAACCACTTCCACTTCTTAGAAGCTTCAGGAAACCAGTGTTTAAAATTAGCCCTGTGTATGTGTCTCAAACCACTGCTGCACAATGCTCATGTCACTGGGCCCCCATCAGCCATGTGGGAACAACTGGGACATCTGCTGTGACACTGAGGATGCTGTGACCACCCATCTCCTGGAGAGGCACAGCGTGGTGAGGGACCTGGGGACCTGCCAGTCTCCATCAGGTCACGGGCAAATTCATGGTGAAACCCCTGAATCAGAGGCAGGGAGGGGGGGGAATAGAAGCTGAGTCATAACCAACCACAATGGAAATCTCCTCAAGGCAGCAACCTCCCCTCCACTGCCCAAAAGGAAGAGTAATTAGTACTGATGGCAATAATTAACACCTTCCCCACCTGTCCTGAAAACCTGTTAAAAGCTGCTGCAGCCTTCATCCCAAATAATTTATAGCCTGCATCTAGTTATCAGGGTTGGGGTGTTTCTACAGCATTAGTGGGTGAGCAGACGAAATGATCCCTTCTTGGAAAGGAACAAAAGGGGAAGTCCTGCAGTTATTTGAATTTGTCAAGCCCTATCGGTTTCAGTATCCACCCAAAGAGCCCAGCTTCATATGCAGAAGGCTCTGTAATGACTCATGTTCACAGCACAATCCAGTTTAATCTACCCCACACAACAGGTTTGAAAACTTTGTTATATTTGAAGAGAAAGGGTGGTGTGAATCTAAGCAGCCACTGAAGGAAAAAAAAACTACCAGTAACTTGGAACCTGCTGGAGAAGGAACTTAAGTCTTGACCTTGGAGTTGTAGCCCTAAAACTCAGAGCAGGAACCTGTAAAAGAGTGTGTCCCTCAACCCAGTTACAATAAAATCTCAATTTCAATGTTTCAGCAACACCAAAGAAAGCTTGGAAATTGCCACCTGGGTAAACTCCAGGCTGGAGCATGAGATGAAGTAAAAAGACTGGCTCCTGAACCTACCCAGAGAGATGGGAAAGTTTTTACTGGAATCTGTGGAATCTGGAAGAAGTGTCAACTTTTAACCCATGCAGCAGTTTAGATTTGAAAACGTAGAGCAAAAACCTTTCCAAGCAATAACTTCTTTTCCAGCTTTCCAGATACAGCAAATGCATTTGTTATTACTACATCAGCTGTAAAGAATGTGAGCCGGTATAATTAGTTACATTAAAAAGTGAACACTGACAAAATAACCTGAGGAATGTAACCAAACATTTTAGAGGCAGACAAAACAGGCCGAACAACTCTCCAGCAGACACTGCAGAAACCTCAGCAATGACACAAATCTCAGCTTCAGCACCAATTTGTTACTGAGCACCCACCCCTCCCCAGCCCCAACTATTAAAAGAGACTCAAAATTACTTAGAAGCTTCTGGTAGTTTTCAAAGTAGTATATTTCTCTGAAGTAAGGCATTACCAGGAATAAAATCACTCCCAAAGATCAAACATACCCCTAAATACTCAGGAAAGCTTGTTTAAAGCATTATCAAATGCTCAAGTTTAGGAAATACCACTGATGGTGACCAGATCTAGGTAGTAACTAAAATAAGTGACTTATAACAGCTCAAACAACTTCCACGTTATCACATTCTTAAATTTTAACTAAGGTTCCCACTTGCTAATGCCAAGCACGTTGGAACACAAACTGCTCACTGGATGCTTTGGGGTTTACAAGCAGGGCTGTACTTTGCACTCGCTGCAGACAAACTTACCGACCTTGAACTTCTCTGCTCTAAAGAATATCACCAGGATGAGCCAGCTGCACCCTCAGAGTCCCAGGCAGTTCCTTTGCTCCCCCCGGGAAGAATCTGTGGGTCCTTCTGCAGGAGAAGCAGCTCCAGTGACCGGGGCGGGTGTTCAGAGCAGCTTCCCCAGGAGGTCCCGGCTCTGGCTGATGCTCTGGGTTCTGAGTCGCTCTTTCAAAAACCGCTCCTGCCTCCAATTCCTCTGGGCAGGAGGGGGAGTCACTAATTAATTACATCAGCTGCTGATAACAGCTGGAAACGGCGTGAAAAACGGACTAGAAGGGAGAAGGCAGTGGGTTTCCTCCCCACCCCATTCCTGGAAAGGGGCTCCAGCAGCCCTGGGATCAGAGTCAATTTGAGATGACTTTAACTGTTTCAATTCTGGCTTTTTATTAGAGCAAGGCAGGCAAGTTAGCACCTTGTCTCCAGTCTTTACAGATAAATTGTACCTTCAGTAAGCCTGACTCTTAGAAATACTAAATTCCTTTAATTAGAAATGAATCTGCAGATTACCAACTACTACTTTCCCAAGAACACAAGCCCTAAAACCTGTCTAGACTGCAAACACCCACAAGATTCATGGAGGCGTCACCAGTCATAGAATCATAGAATGGTCNGCCCAGACAGAAAATCTCATTTACGCTACCACCCTGTGTAGAGAAACACGAGGGGTGGGAAATTCCTAAAGAACTAAGAAGCTTCTTGCTCAATGAGCCCTGTTTAACTTTCCTCTGAAAGTTTATGCCAAATATTCCAGCCCACAACCCTGGAGATGTCTGGACTAATTTGCTGCCAGCTGAAGGACACACCAGTAAGCTTCCTGCTGCTCACATCTACGGCTCCAGAGCTACACGTGTAAGAAAATTACACTGGACCACAGCAACGATTTCAGTTTCGTGGGTTTGGAGGAAACTATGAATCACAAAGCAGTCATGAAGTAACAGTATTTTTCCATTTGAGCACTTTATATGGTCATGCACGTTACAGGAACAAGCTGTCTGCCTGCTTTGTGAGTTAAAGTTGCTTCTTTTAAGAAATCAAAACCCCACCAGATGAAAGCTTTTGATGCTTGCAGAAGGCAAGGCTTGAGATGAAAGACCTTACTGGACCCAGAAGGGAGCAGAAGCACATCGTGCACAGGCTCTGCTGGACAGCTGTGTCTGAAAAGTTGCAGCTAAACTTGTAATTCAAGTTCAAGTTTTGTTTCAAAGCCTCCTTCTTTTAAGGAAAGAACACAGCTTCTAGCTTCTGTGCAAAGTGAAAAGAGCAGGGAGCATAAATGTATTCTTTGGTGTATCTGCAGATTCTGTAATAGCTCACTTCAAGAGCAGGTTAAGATCTGCCATTTACATCTTATTTTCAGCATCATCCTTTCTCATGCTTTCAAATAAATCTCCATTTCTACTGCAAACAAGCTTTCAGTCTCCTCTACAGTGTCCTGGAGAGAGCAGCCCTGGAGGGGAGGCATTAAACCAGCACTAATCTGACAATTGAATCAGGGATAATTAGGTTTGTCCCTATCAGTGTGAGTCCCTGGGAGTTTTCATGCCTCCTGCCCACCCATCCCCCCCTCCTTGTGACAGGAACACAGCCACTCCTCCCTGTGACACCCTCAGCTCTGTCACAGCACTTCCCACCTTGCTCAGGGCCACTTATTTCACCTGATCCCATCAGTGTCCCCAACAAGCTCAGACATGTCCCTTAGGAGCTGCACAGGGCCAGCAAGGGGACATTCGAGCTGCCTTTCCACTGCCACCTCCCAACAAGGGCCACCTTGGCATTGTTTCACTCCATGAGACCTTGCAAGTGTTGGCTGGTTCTTTGGAGGCTTCTAGCTGGGAAGTGGCAGCAGGAGAAAAGTGGGCTGTGAATGACATGATTTAACAGATTTTACACTGTATAGACTGCTTTACTTCAGCTTTTGCTCAGTTAATCATAGAATGGTCAGAGTTGGAAGGGACCTTCAAGATCATCCAGTTCCAACCCCCCTGCCATGGGCAGGGACACCTCTCCCTAGAGCAGGTTGCTCCAAGCCCCATCTAACCTGGCCTTAAACACTTCCAGGGATGGGGCATCAACAACTTCCCTGGGCAACCTGTTCCAGTGCCTCACTACCCTCACAGCAAAGAACTTCTTCCTAAGATCTCATCTAAATCTCCCCTCTTCCAATTTAAAACCATTCCCCCTCGTCCTGTCACTAGACTTTCTGACCAAGAGTCCCTCCCCAGCTCTCCTGGAGCTCCCTTCAGATCCTGGAAGGCTGCTCTCAGGTCTCCCCGGAGCCTTCTCTTCTCCAGGCTGAACAGCCCCAGCTCTCTCAGCCTGTCCTCACAGCAGACCTGCTCCAGCCCTCTGAGCATCTTGGTGGCCCTGCGCTGGACCCGTTCCAACAGTTCGATGTCCTTTCTTTGTTGAGGACTCCAGAAATTTCATTTATTAATTATTATTATTATTATGACTTTGCTTCTGTCAAATTTCAGTTTTGAATTGGTGTAGCTTTATTGCAGCTCTTTTAAACCCTCTGAGCATTAATGGATTCCACTCTATCCCCCAACAAGGTATGTCAGAACCGATCAGCCTAGAAACAAGGCATCATCTTTTAAAATCTATCTGTTTAGTAAGCATGAAACATCTGATCTTTTGAATTATTAAGCCCTCCCTGAAAGTGCTTCCTTGCTACTAATCCCGCACTTCAGACAGCAGATACTTCCAACCGTTAAACCGCCCAAGCTCTGGCAGTGTTTTAAGCTGGAAAAGCAGGATTTAAGGTTAAAAAGTCACGGTGGGAGAGATGAGACACGGCAGGAGGCCCTGTCGGTGCTGAGGGCGCTCCTCAAGCATTTACTCGAAACGTTGCCACAGTTATCAACGCTGCAGATAACCGCCGGGCAAGCAAAAGTTTAAAAAAGTGGCAAAGCGCTCTCCAGAGAAGCTCTGGGCCCCTCAGCGGCCTTCACCCCCGGCCCCCGCCGCCCTCCCCCGCTCCCCGGGGAGCGCTGCACCCCCGGGCCTCCCGCGGCGGGCTCACCCTAGAGCTGCTCCATGTGGCCCCAGGTCGCCCCGCCAGGGCCGGGTTCGGGGGGGGAAGGGACGAACCCCTAAGCCCCCCGAGGCCTTCTCTCCACCATCTTAGCGGGGCCGCCGGCCTCCACTTCCCCTCCTGGCCAACATGGCGGCCCAGCCCGCCAGGGCCGCACCATAGAGCGCGCCGGAAGAGGACGTCCTAGAGAGGACGAGCGTTCCCCGGATGTAAACTGCGCCCGTCACCTAGCGGTGGAGGACTGAGCTGTGGAATGGAGGCCGCATCGTGGCGCGGTGTTATCTCCCCCCTCAAAATCCCTTTGCAACCCCCCAAATTCCTCCGGTAAAACACGCCCCTGCCCGGGGAGACTCTCCCCACCCCCACCCCGGTTCGGTGGAAGCCCTTGGAACAGCTTCATAAGGTATAGAATATACAGCGGCCTGGAGTAACCCAGCCCCGACAGCGCGGTGACCCCACACCGATCCGGTACGGGCTTCCCCCGGCTTCAACCGATCCGGTATGGGCCTCACCCGACTTCTACGGGCCCCGGTGAGGCGGCGGGAGGCCCGTCGTGCTGGGGTACACTGATAATAACGGCCTTGGCGGTTTGTATTCAGAGCCCGGATAGCTCAGTCGGTAGAGCATCAGACTTTTAATCTGAGGGTCCAGGGTTCAAGTCCCTGTTCGGGCGGAATCTCCTTTTCCTTTCCAATGCTGATATTGTTTACTTTGTGGGGTTGGTTTTATTTGTTTTTTCTTTTTATTTCGAAGAATCAAAAGCCGGAAAACCTCGGCGGAAAGAGCTTCCCCCGCTGGGCGTGTAAAAAGCTTTTGAGGGGAAAATAAAAATAATTAGGAGAAGAGGGAGGAGAAAAAAAAAAGCAAAAGTTCCAACGCCCGAACAGGGACTTGAACCCTGGACCCTCAGATTAAAAGTCTGATGCTCTACCGACTGAGCTATCCGGGCTCTGGCGTTGGTGGTTGCCCTGTCTTTAGATGATGCTGCCCCTCC
>VXBW01008343.1:176087-194293 GCA_013400375.1 Thinocorus orbignyianus
GGGATTCTTGAAGTGCACCGTCGGGCGAGATGGAAGGGGGGGTTTGGGGAGGGGAAGGGAAAGGGGGGCGGAAAGTTGGGTTATTTTGATGAGCAGAACAATGAACCCATCCCCGTCAAACTGCCAAGTTGCCCATCAGCAAAGTCGAGAGGCAGGGTTTTTTGGGGGGTCCTGCTCCTTCCCATCGTGTCACAGCCCCTCTGTTCCCCCCACCCCGGGACGGAGATGGGATCTGGGACAAGCCAGTGCTTGGGGAGGGTCACCTCGTCCCCCCCAAAACCTCAGGGTGCAGGGGTGGGCTGTGGGTACTGTGCGTGGGGGCAAGAGAGCGGTTGTGAGGATGCTGCAGCGATGATGATGATGATGCTCCCTCTGCCCCTGGGGTCTGGAGCTCCGGATCCTCAACTTGGCAGAAATGCTCCCGCCTGTATTTAGCTGTAAACTCCACAGATATGCCAATTATTACCCCTAAAGCGAAGGAGATCTATTGACTTCACCGCAGCTATTCATGTGTGCGAGGCCGAGCAGGGATGTAATCGCTCCCAGGATCTGGGCCGGGGTGAACTAACACCAGTGATAATCAAGGAAAATCAATCCTTTTCCCTCCCCAAGCGGGAGGGACGGGGGAAGCTGTGGGGTGAGGGAAACCTGCCTGGGCACCCAGCTTTCCCGGGCTAACCGCCCCGGCGAGGCCCTTGCCCCACCTCGCCTTGGGAGCACTCTCCTAAATCCGAGTCAGGGAGAGGATCCGCTGCTGGGAGCCCAAAGGAGCTGCTTTTTCCAGCCCTCCCTGCGTGCTGCAGCGTTAAGTCCATGCTCCCTGTGTGTGTGTGTGTGCACAGGCACCAGCGTTGCCTGGATGCACACCCAGGGATGTGTGTGCAGCCCGTGCATGCCAGCACCCCCAGGCTGGGGGGCTGGGGGGCGAGGGGAGGTGTGTGTGAGGTCAGGGTGCTGGTGAGAGCGGGGGTCCCGTGGTCCTGAGCCATGGGAAAGGACCACCAGGGTTGCAGCAGCAGCAGCAGCATCCATGGCCACATCCCAAGTGAGGTGTTTCCCTGCTTGTTGGGAGCTCTGGAGTCTGTGTCCTTGGGCTGGGGCTCTTTCCCATGGGATGGAAATCCTTCAGGAAAGGCAGGGCTGAGCAGCCTGAGGAGTCGTTTCCCGTTGCAGCATCCCTAAACTGGGACTACCCAAGCCCCCTGCACCCCAACAGTGAGGAGGGGGAGGGGCTGCACCCTGGATTGGTCCCTAATCCCCAGTTCAGCTGCGGGAACATCAGGATGAGAGCAGGGAACATCCCTGTGGAGCGTGGGGCAGGGATACAGCTGCCAGAGCAGAAGCAGGATCCAACCACTGGACTGTGGGGCAGAGAGCAGGGAGGGCGGTGGCTACTGCTTGCCAGCCCATCCCATCCCAGCTCCAGAGTGCAGGAAGGACTTTTCCTGGGAGCTGCTGGCACCAGCAGGATGCGGTGAGGGTGGGGAGGTGTCATGTTTGACGTGAGTGAGCTCCAACCCCCCTGTGCCTGACTGATACCCCCTGGCATGCAGCTGGGTGCCCCTGTGCCCCTGCTGCCATGCTGCCAGCCACACCATGCCAGGCATTTGCCACAGGGGAAGCCAAAGATTTGCCTAGGAATCCATCTGTGCCAGGGAGAATCTGACCTCCGGCATCCTTCGGGGATGCTGAGCACTGAGAAAACCCTGCCCTGGGGGTGGGTGCTGGGTACCAGAGCAGGCAGGGGCTGAGTAATTTGGAAAGTCTGGGTGTGGGTGTTGTCCCCCTGGGGATGGGGAGCGGGGGAGGCGGCGGGTGTCTTGTTGGCCCCGTCGTCGGAGCTGCCACCTGAGGATGCAGCGGTGGGTGGCTTCGTGGAAAGGTCCCTCCTCACATCCCCATCGCTTCACAGGTGCTGGATGAGGCTCAGCATCTCTCGTGCAGCAGAGCATGAGGCTGGCACTGTAAAAGGGGGCTCTGACACCCCCCACCCACACTGTCTTTCACCCCACACCTGGCTGGGAAACCCCTCTTGTCCCCTCTGTTGTCCCCATTCCCAACTCGGCTCCCACCCCACCCTGCAGGTATCTGGGGTGGGTTTCTCTGCAGAGCTCCCTCCTTTGGCTACCAGACATCAGGGGGGGTTTCCCATCCCAAACCCAACCCCTCATCCCGGAGCAGGATTTCCTCCCGAGGGTGGAAATACGTAGAAAAATGATGGAAGAGGCTTTGGCATCGGCCACCTTCACATCCTGCCTCCTCTGGAGAGCTTGGACCGGGCTGGGCTTTGCTCTGCTATTAATAGGAGACGTTTGGGCTTGAAGAGGAAGAAACTCCTCCTGCCGGGAGACAACAGGTTGGAAACGAGCATTTCTGGCTGATTTCAAGGCGTTTGCTTGGCTCGGGGTGTGCGGGACGGCAGGGAATGGGGTTTATTTTGCTGCATGGAAGGAACTGGCCAGACACCACAAGTCTCCACATCCCAGCAGCGAAGTGCTCTGGGTCTGCCCAGGGATGGGGGGCTTTGGGGTGCATGGATGGAGCTGTGTCCTTCACACCCAGGGTGGCTCCTGGGCAGGGAAGTGGGGCTGGAGGCTGGCACAGGGACCCCAGCCATGGGGCTGGATGCTGGGGGGCAGGGATGAGCTCCAGACCCTTCCTACCACCCTGCCAAGAGATGCTCCTGGTGGGGGGAACCAGCTCCAGATCCCTCTGGAAACTCCAGGAGTGCAGCCCCTCGGTTTTCAGACTGGATTTTTCTCTGCAAACTGGGGAAAACAAATAGAATTGCCTGAAAATGTCTGCTGGGATCAGTTTTGGGGAGAATTCATGCTGTTTTCCCTGCGAGTGCTTTTGGAGCGTTGGTTTTGGTGGGGTTTGGGTTGACGGGTGGTGTTTCCGCAGCCCCGAGTGTGGCTCCAGATGTGAAACACTCTGGGTTTCATTTTTGTTTTTCAATGACCATTGAGACCAGGTTCCCTTTTTGGAGCTCCAGTTCCAAACTGGGGCGAAAATCCTGCATTTGCTGTGTTGAAACACCACCAGGAGACCCATCCAAAGGGCTTTCCTTGATTGTGATGTTGACCCGATGGTCCCCAAAGGCCCCATTTCCCTTCAGTTTTTGAGAGGAAAAGTAGAATTGAGACCAGAGAGGTTTTTTTATGGAGCAGGGTGAACTGGGTGCTCCTGCTCTGAGGTCAGGGGGGTACTGGAAATGATGCGAGGCACTGGGAACCTGCCCCCTGATGTCATGAGGAGCTGGCTCTGCCTCAAAGAAGTTGGAGCATCCTCAGCGCCGGAGGGTGGTCCTGGGATGTAGGATGATGTGCTGGGTGGGAGCTGCAGTGGGAGTGGTGGCACGAGGATGTGACACACTGCGTGGCTGGGGACACAGCTGGCTCCGTGTCCCCAAAGCAGGGAAACCATCACCATCCTCCTGGCCAGGCAGGAGCCGCTCCGGCGGCTGGGAACGCAACATCTCGCCCCGTTGAGTGGGAGAGGCAGGATGGATGGATGGACCTGCAGCCCCAGAGGTGAAAGCTGGTGCTTTATCCTTCTCACGGCCGCTCCTCCCTCCTCCGGATTATAAATGGGTGGGAATTGTCTCCCCTGATAGGCATAACCTCCATCCCCGGCTCCCACACCCCGGGGAGGTGCCCCTCCAAGGGCTGGCTTTGCTTCCTCGCCCTCAGATGTTTGATGTCTTCCCAGATGCTCCGGACCTTTCTAGCTGCTCCCAACGCAGCTGCCTGCGAGGGGGAAGGGAGGGAGGGATGGATGGATGGATGGGAAGAGCTTGGAGAGGGGGGACATGCAGAACCAGCCCCCACCGGCCACGGTGGCTCTGCCCCAGGGTCTCGTTCCTGGGCACGGCGAGGCAGGGCTGGCTGTGGGGTTTGCTCCAGCCTGGGATCCCAGAGGATGATTTTCTGCTCGGTTTCCCTCATCCCTCCCCACGCTGAGCAGCTGCAAGGAGCAGGGGAGGTACAGAGAGGCTGGAGGAGATGCTGAGATTCCCCAAAATCCTCCCCACTGCCCCCTAACCTGCTCCAAAGTGATGCTCAGTTCTTTGCCATGATGGTTGGGATCACCCTCCCACCAATATTGGGTATGGGGACAGGAAGAGCCCAAGCATTCTCCACCCCAAAGCCCTGCAGAACGTCCCCAAGAGCAGGAACGACTGGCGTGGGGACATTTTCGGGGGGTAACAGAGCCCCTGAGCCCTCGGGGTCGGGGTGGGGGGGACCTGACTGCTGCTGCTGCTGCTGCTGTTAGGCTGGGCTGGCTCCTGGGTGGATCTGGATGTTTTGGTATTTGAAAAATGAACTCTGTGGGATCTGCAGGCTTGAAAACCTCTACCCAAAGTTCCCTTCCCGTCCTTTCCCATCCCCGGAGGGTGCCCCGGGGGGTGCAGAGCCCAGGGAGGGGGTTGTTGGCCAGACGGGCAAGAAGGATGCTGACCCTTGGGAGCTGGACGAGGGACCCAGCTTCAACCAGCAGATGCTCTGAAATCATCTTTAACAACATAAGAGGTTCCCAACAGAGGATTTGGAGCTGGGGGTGCTGATGTTTTTGGGGGACTGTCCCCAGGAGGATGGGGAAATGTCCCTCAGCTCTGCTGCTGTGACCCCAGAGCAGAGCAGGGATTGCTGATGGGTTACTTGAGGGCTGCAGTGTCCCTCAGGGGGCTGCTGCTGCTGCAAACTGGGAAGAAAATTGGGTTAAACCCTAATTTGGGGCTGAGGGCACAGGGTTTCCAGTGGCTGAGGGGTTTTCCCTCCAGCTGAGCCCTCAGCAACTCATCACAGTGAAACGTTTCGCCAAAAGGTGGGATCCCAAGCGCTCCCTGGATGGGTCTCCTGAGGCTGACGTGACCGTGGCAGATGCCAGGAAATTTGAAGTCAGAAAATTACCCCTGTGTTATTAGTACTAGTATTTTAAAGAGGAAAATATATATAATAATAATAAAAATCTGCTTGTCTCTGCTCCGCTTGGAATTCAGCTCCTGCCTGGGGAAGTCCTGTGCTGAGACTTCACCCAGGGCTCACAATCCCGGGAAATTTGTGACCCGGCTGCTGGGGAGGGGCAGGAATTGGGTGGAAACTGGGGTGACCACACACCAAACCCCCAGGAGCAGGATCCTGCAGCGGATGGAGCTGGTTGAGCATCAGTCCCCTCCCCCAGCCAAGGGCTTGGAGGACGATTGGGGGATTTTGGGGCTTTTCCCCATGGATTTGCATCACTTCAGTGCTGCTCGGGGATGCTCACGGTGTCCCCAGCCAAAGTGACATCCCCTGGCTTGGATGTAGCCCCCTCCTTGTGGCTTTTCTCCGGCTGGTGTTGGCACGGTGGGGTGGTTGTGCCAGGCATGGGCTGAGCCTGCATCCCCATCCCGATATCCTGGCTGCTCCAACGCTGACTACAAGGCTTTTGGTGGAGGCAGGAGTGGGTTTGGTGATGCTGCCTGGGTGTGGGGTCCCGCTGCATCCCACCCATCCGCTTGACCAGGCGGGAGCGTTTCTCTCCTCCAAACATCAGCGAGATGCAGAGGGTTCTCTTGGAGACAAGAATGAGTTTGTGGCTTTCTCAGCCACAAAAATCGATTTGATTTTATTGCTTTTGGGCTAAAAGCAGATTTTCTTTGTTGAGCTTCCAGAAGCCCGGGACTGCCAGCTTTTGGGATTTCTGTTTTTCTGGGAAAAGCCCATAGCTGCCGGCAGGGACCGAAATACTGGGGAAGGGAGCATTTCCAGCCAGTCCTCAACCCACGCCTGGGTTTCTAACTGGGAAAAAGCCATTTTTCCAGTTTAGAAAGCACAGAGTGGCTGGTTGAGTGAGCCAGCCTGATGCTGGGGGTGCTGAGAGGGGACCCTTGTGGTCAAACCCACCTCGCTGGCAGGAGATGTGTGTGCAGCAGACTGGGCTAATTAGCAACCATCTGGCCCTGGGGTCAGGAGGGCTTGTTTGCAGGTGGGGAGGGGGTGGGGTGGCTGGGGGTTGGGAGGGGACAGCGGGGACCAGCCTGGTGACGATGGTGACTCTGTGAGCTGGAGGAGGGTGGTCACTGGGCTAGCCCAGGCTGGAGATGGTTGCCCCATGCCATGTAGGGGGCATGTATTGTGCCAGATGAGCTGCCCCATGGCCGGAGGGGTCTTCCCATCCTCCTCTCCCCATGGTTAAGGACTTTTCCTGCCATGCCAGCAGAGGATTCCCCGCCATGGGCACTGAAGGAGGATGCCCGGGTTCAGCAATGCCAGCAGACCCCTGGGAGCACTTTCCAGCAGAAACCATTTCAAACACTGGGAAGGAGTAATTTCCACCCTTTGGCCCTAAATCAGAGCATCAGCCAGAGCCCTGCATGGTCAGACAGCAGTGTGGGGCAGAGAGCCCAGGTTGACCTGTCCTCCCCGTGCTGAGCCCTGGCTGGAGCCCAGAATCACTCAGCTCCCTCTTGGCTCTCCAACATCTCAAGTGCTGGTCCTCTCCAGGGGCTTCAGGTTCTCCCCGCTCTTCTGTTTAACATCCACTTGGTTATTTATTTTGCTAGGAAGGGAAGAGGAGGTGAAACATCCTTCCCCTGGGAGCGCGGTGCTGGCAGAGTCCCCCCCTGCGGTCACCGCCCTCGGCGGGGTTTGGTCGGGGGCCAGGGAGCCGTTTCCAGTCCGGCTGTTTCTCCTCTTTGCTCGTGCAGCTGAATTCTTGGAAAAAAAGCTGGATTTGGAGGCTGCTGAGAGGCTCAAAGGGAGCTGTGGATCCGTGGTTATGAGAGCAGAGTGTGGTGCCTGGATCCCCATCGCCGTGCCCGGTGTCTGAAGCAGACCATGCTGGTCGGTGCTGGGGAATAGCAATGGGAATTGGTGAGCACTGGGCGCTCCAAAGCCATGCCCAGTTCCCTCTGCTGAAATGGAGTTTGGGGATAGGATGCCATGGATGTGGAGAGAGTGGGGTGCTGTGGGAGTAAAACCCTCAGGATCAGCCATGGTGCCTCGGAATCACAGCATGGTGGGGGTTAGAAGGAAGCTCTGGAGACCACCTAGTCCAAAGCAGGGTCACCTGGAGCAGGATGGCCATGACCTGCACCCTGGTGGCTTTGGAATTATCTCCATCCTCGCTCCCCAGGCTGCTGCAAACTGCATATCCACTTCCCCATGGGCATGGTGTGGGGCGAGAGGGGCGGCAGCACCTTGTCCCTTCCTTTTCCTTCTCACCTTTTCCTTTCTGCTTCAAAAACCCTGGGGTTTGCTGCCTTTTTCTCGAGGCTGTGCTGGTCCTGAGGCAAACGAGGCACCTCAGAGGCACGTCCCCAGATGCTGTGGGGTTGCAGGTTGAGTCACAGCCCCAGCTGCAGGCACCGGCCCCCCTGCCCTCCCCACTCTCTGCATCTTATTTTGTCCTCGGGGAAATACATGGAGCTCCAGCAATAGCCCCAGCAGCTGCCGTGGGGCCAGCCAGCCCTGCCTGCCTGCTGGCCATGGGGTCCTGGGGGTGGGAGGGATGGTGGGTGGGGGGCAGGAGGCAGCAAAATCTTTATTTAACCCCATTGCGTTGCTGAGCCCTAAACATTTTTGGGTTTGGTGGTGCTATTTTAGTCATTCAGTGACACCAGTTTGGAGCAACTGCTGCAGCATACACTGGGCAAGGGAATTTCCTGCTCCAAGCCTATAGGAAACGAGTAGGTTGAAATTTAGAGGTTAAGAATTAATTCTCGGCTGCCCCAAAGCTGTAGAAAACGATTAGGTTGAAGTTTAGAGGTTAAGGATTGATTCTCTGCTGCTGTTGGAGAGGTTCGTCCACATCTTCTCTTCCACTGGAGCCTCGTGCACAGAACAGAGTCTGAAAACAAAACCACGGATCTAATGTGATGCTTTTTCATTAGAAACACTGTTTATCATCTTTGGGTCAGGCATTAGATCCATTTCCTTCAAAGACAGGTAGATGTCATGCTTGGAGATGTGTTTTGGTGATGGGTTTTGTCAGCGTTGGGTTGGTGGTTGGACTTGGGAGATCGGAAGGGTCCCTGCCAACCTCAGACATTCTACAATTCCATGATTTCCTCTTCTTTTTCCCTGTGGCAGAGAGGAAGGGCTGGCCCACTGGCTGCTGCCAGCCCTACCCTTGTTAGCCAACCTTCCTTCTGGTAGCCCGCCCAGCCTTAACCCTTGCCTTTCCCCTCCGCCTAGGTGGCCGGCGGTGCAGCATGCCTTTCTCCTGAGCCTGGGAGGAAGAGGTCCTTGTCCCCGGAGAGATGTCCTCCACGCGGGGCAATGGGGAGCACTGGAAATCCCTGGAGTCGGTGGGCATCAGCCGGAAGGAGCTGGCTCTGGCGGAGGCCCTGCAGATGGAATACGATGCTCTCTCCCGCCTGCGGCAGGACAAGGAGGAGAACCGAGCCAAGCAGCGTGGAGACCAGCCCCTCATCTCCTGGGATGACCCACCGGAGAGGAACGGCTGTGACAGCATCAAAGCAGCTCATGGCCTCTCCGGCTCCGACCCCACGCTCAGCTACAACATCCCCGTGGTACCCGAGGGTCCTCCCCCACCTGGCCTCCCCCCCGGACCCAGCCCTCCCCATCCAGACCCCCAGCCCTGGCTGAAGGGACCCCTGGCCGGGGACTACCTCTACATCTTCGAGGGGTCTGGGGGGGATTTCCTCAGGGAGCCTCTCAACGGCACCTCACCCCACGACGATGGGGGCAGCTCCCCCAAAAAGCTGTCGCCGCCCCCGCTGCCCCCCAGGCACCCCCTCTGGAGCTCCCCCGAGGGGAGCCAGCGCTCGGGGAAGGGGTCCCCACCGTCCTCCAAAGGACCCCAACCCAGGGACATCAACATGTTCTCAGCGGCCCACGAGCGGGCTCACGGCAAGCTGCTCGGCCGCCGCATCTCCGAGGAGGATCCCTACGGCATCGGCGACTACGGGGGCATCAATGATGCCATCACCTGCCTCAACCTGAAGTCCACCTACGACTCGGATGTGCTGCGGGAAGCTGCCCGTGGCTGGAAGGAGGGCAGGAGCATCTTCGAGAAGGAATCCAGCGGCAAACCCGTGGCACGGAGCAAGACCATGCCCCCCCAGGTCCCCCCACGGACGTACGTCTCCCGCTTTGGCAACCGGAAGAATCTGGCACCAAGCAAGAACCGCAGGATCTCCATCGATCCGGTAGGAATCACAGAGCGGGGTGGGTTGGGAAGGACCTTAAAAATTATCTAGTTCCAGCCCCCTGCTATGAGCAGGGACACCTCCCACCAGAGCAGGTTCAAAGTTGTGGTGAGCAGGACACCTCCCCTCTGCTCATGGAGGTGTTGGGGGTCTCTTCTGGGGCTTCATCCAGCCAAGGTGCTGGGAAGAGCTGGAAATGCAGCATCAGGATGGAAACGGGGCCATGGGCACCTGCAGCTTTGCTGTATTTCCTTTTCTCCAGACTGGTTTGATTTGTCCCAGCTCTGAGGCTCCTCAGAGTCTTGTTTGTGTGTCATAGTCAGGGGCATCCACGCCCTGAGACACCATCCTTGGAGATTAAGACCTTTCCAGGTTGTGCATCTCCACCTGGGATGCGGGATCACGTAGTCACAGCCAAAACCCCTCCAGGGCAGGTGAACTGGGGCCAGGAAGCCAAGCAGAAGGGCAAGTCCCACCTGGTCATCATCCCATTGCCATCCAGTCCCATCATCCCAGTCCCGTCATCCCATCAAACGGAACATCGTCCAGGGGGATCTTTCATTCACAGCCATCCCAAGCGCTGCCTCCTCTGGGATGCCTCCGAGGGCACCCTGGCTGTCCCTGTCACCCCACAGCCAAAGCCTGGTGGCCACAGGAGGACCCGAGCACATTGAGTGCCCTGGAGATGCCATGCGGTCTCCGGAGGTGACGCTGCAGGTGGTTTGTGTCCCCTCCAGCATGCAGAATGTCACAAGATCCTCCGGAAAGAGCCGGGAGTCTCCTTCTGGCAGCCGGGTGATGGCTTTCCTGTTGGGCTCACAACATCCTTTCGTATCCCGGATCCCTTCTTCCCTCCGGCAAGCAGCGAGCGGGATACCTCCCCTCTGCTCACGGAGGCATTGGAGAGGTCTCTCCTGGGGCTGCCAGATCCCCTGTCCCGCCCTGGGGTGCCCATTCCAGAGGCAGAACCCCAGCTCTGGTGGTGGCTTATCCCAATTCCATCAAGAGGAGGAGATAAATAACCGGAGAAATCACCCTCCTGCAGGGTCCCCCCTCCCTGAGGAGCGAGGGATGAAGCCAGGGATCGCTGACAGGGGCTCCATAAGTCACTCCCAGCTTTCCTGGTGCCAGAAACTAATTATAAAAGAGCATTAAGATTGTCTTTAGCGGCTGCTGTGGTCTCTGCCTTTCTCTGCCTCCCCTTAGCTGTTGCCCGGGTTAATTGCTCTGACAGTGGGACCATTGTTCGCTGCCAAAGAGTGATGGGGGCCCCCCGGGACCCCCACGCATGGTGGGGGGAGAGCCTGGCACGGCGCTGGTGCTGGCACCATGGCAGGAGAGCGGTGTGTGGGACCAGGCATGGTCAGAGGTCTGTCACGGCACCCTGGTGGCCTGGGGACCATCCCTGTCTGTCTCACAGCATCCTCAAATCCATCTCTCACCATCCTTCATCTCCACTGGGGAATCTTTTGGAAACCACCTGGAAATGGGCAGTTTTGTGGGCTGGGGGCAGAGAAACCTTGGGTCTTGGTTATCCCAGCCATGGGGAAGGTGTTGGCGATGTGTCCTGTGGTTGGTGTCCACCTGACCTGGACCTCTCCTGTGCTGGGGCATGTTCCCCCTGTGCTGCTGTGGAGCTGGGGCGAGCAAAAGCTCTCAGGGCTTTAACAGGAGGATCCAGCAAACCCTCTCCTGGGTGGACAGTGGGCTGTGGAGCCCCCAGGAACCCTGCAGGCAACTGATGGGCTCGTGCTCTGCCCCATAGGTTGCCCCCCGGCCGCACTCCTTTGCCAACGGCTACGAGCTCTTTGAAGTCTCCGAGGAGCGGGATGAGGAGGTGGCCGCCTTCTGCCACATGCTGGATGTGTGAGTACGGGGCCAGGGCTGGAACATCCCACTGCAAAGTGCCCCCAAAACGGGTAGGTTTTGGGTAGTGGGGCAAAACTCAAAGCTCTGAGCTGTCCCTGCCTCCGCAGGCTGCGATCCGGCTACAGCACCAAGGACTATTCCCTCACCGGCTTGGTGTGGAATGCTGTCAACCTCAGCCCCGAGCAGCTGGGTCACGGTGTCAGCCTGAAGGTGACAGTGGTGTGTGACAGCCTGCGGGAGCCTCTCACCTTCACCTGTGACTGTGAGTGCCACACTTGCCCATCCTCTCTTGCAGCAGTCGGAGTCGGGGGTGGAGGTGGTGGAAAGCAGGGAAAAAAAACCCAACACCACTTGGGTGGAGGATCTAGGGGAGGTTCCTACCATCCCCAGGGGTGGAGGATCTAGGGGGGGTTCCTACCATCCTCAGAGGTGGAGGATCTAGGGGGGATTTCTACCATCCCCAGGGGTGGAGGTGGAGGATCTAGGAGGGGTTTCTACCATCCTCAGACATGGAGGTGGAGGATGGAGGTGGAGGATCTAGGGTGGGTTTCTACCATCTCCAGGGATGGAGGTGAAGGATCTAGTGAGTTTCCTACCATCCCCAGGGATGGAGGTGGAGGGTCTAGGGGGGTTCTTACTATCCCCAGAGATGGAGGTGGAGGATCTAGAGGGGGTTTCTACCATCCCCAGNGGAGGGAGGTGGAGGATCTAGGGGGGGTTCGTACCATCCCCAGGGTTGGAGGTGAAGGATCTAGTGGAGTTTCCTACCATCCCCAGAGATGGAGGTGGAGGATCTATGGGAGGTTTCTACCATCCCCAGACATGGAGGTGGAAGATCTAGGGGGGATTCCTACCATCCCCAGGGATGGAGGTGAAGGATCTAGTGAGTTTCCTACCATCCCCAGAGATGGAGGTGGAGGATCGAGGGTGGGTTTCTACCATCTCCAGGGATGGAGGTGAAGGATCTAGTGAGTTTCCTACCATCCCCAGAGATGGAGGTGGAGGATCGAGGGTGGGTTTCTACCATCTCCAGGGATGGAGGTGAAGGATCTAGTGAGTTTCCTACCATCCCCAGAGATGGAGGTGGAGGATCGAGGGTGGGTTTCTACCATCTCCAGGGATGGAGGTGAAGGATCTAGTGAGTTTCCTACCATCCCCAGAGATGGAGGTGGAGGATCGAGGGTGGGTTTCTACCATCCCCAGGGATGGAGGTGGAGGGTCTAGGGGGGTTCTTACTATCCCCAGAGATGGAGGTGGAGGATCTAGAGGGGGTTTCTACCATCCCCAGGGATGGAAGAGGAGGATCTTAGGGTTCCTACCATCCTCAGGGATGGAGGGGAGGGATCTGGGGGGGTTTCCTACCATCCCCAGGGCTCAGGATTCTGCTCCTTATCCCTNCTAGGGTGGGTTTCTACCATCTCCAGGGATGGAGGTGAAGGATCTAGTGGAGTTTCCTACCATCCCCAGAGATGGAGGTGGANCCATCCCCAGGGATGGAGGTGGAGGGTCTAGGGGGGTTCTTACTATCCCCAGAGATGGAGGTGGAGGATCTAGAGGGGGTTTCTACCATCCCCAGGGATGGAAGAGGAGGATCTTAGGGTTCCTACCATCCTCAGGGATGGAGGGGAGGGATCTGGGGGGGTTTCCTACCATCCCCAGGGCTCAGGATTCTGCTCCTTATCCCTGCAGGCTCCTCCACCGTGGACCTGCTCATCTACCAGGCGCTGTGCTACACTCACGACGAGCTGCACGCCGTTGACGTCGAGGACTTTGTGCTCAAGATCTGCGGCTTGGAGGAGTTCCTGCAGAAGTGAGTGTTGGGGATGGGGAAGACAGGAGGGTGACAACACAACCCAGGCATCCCAGGGCTCAGGCACTCGGTCAGCTATGATGGATGCTGGGGCTGATCCATCTCCCGTCTCCCTTTTCCTGCCTCCCAAGCCGCAGGGATTCTCTGGCCAAAAGCAGAGACATTTGGAGCATCTTTCTCCAGTGGCGGGGAATCCATCACGCTGACCCTCTTGAGCTGGGAGAAGGGCCTGGAAAGCAGGGAGCTGCCAAAAAAGCTCTTTGGAGGAGTATTAATAACAGCCTTGTCACTGAGAGGGGCGGCCGAGCCCGGCTTCTCCCAGCCTGGTGTGGAAAAGGGCTGTTTTGGGAGGGAACAGAGGGGATGAGAGCATCAGGGCTGCGATGGACTCCCGTCACCACCAAGTTGGGATGGGTGATGGAGGCTGAGACCCGCACAGATCCCTCCTGCCTGTCCAGGAGGAAGGCAGTGTTGCCGGAGGGGTTTTGGGATGCTCAGGAGAGCTCTCTGCAGGGGAAGCAGCAGCAGAAAGCCATGCACAGGCACATGCCGTCCTTCCCAGCGGCTCAGTGCAGCCAGCCAGCTCCTGCTTCTGATGCTGGAGAGCTTCCCCAGTCCTGGCTCTGCCGTGGGAAATCTGCGGGAGCTTTGCCATGGCCTCCGGGAGCTGCCGGTTTAGGCCCTAAAGGGGCAGCTGGGAATTGCTGAGCCCGGGACAGCCTGCGTGGCACCCATGCCCAGGGCGAGCAGAGCCCAGATCCTGCTCCCAGCTGCCTGGCACAGCTGCTTGAGGGGTTATTCCCAACTGGGCTGAGCCCTCCTGCTGCCCAGCAGCCCAGCACACGTGTGTGCATGTGTGTGCACCCGTGCTCACAGCCAGCAGAGGTGCAAACTGTTAATTAGCCGTGGGTACAGCAGCATTTCCACGTGGGGAGGCTCCATGGAGACCTTAGAGCCCCTTCCAGTCCCTAAAGGGGCTCCAGGAGTGAGGGGAAGGGACTCTTGATGAGGGAACAGAGCCATAGGATGAGGGGGAAGGGGAGAAAGAGGAGAGATTTGGGTTAGATTTTGGGGAGAAATTCTTTGCTGTGAGGGTGGTGAGGGGCTGGAACAGGTTGTCCAGAGAAGCTGTGGCTGCCCCATCCCTGGAGAGGTTCAAGGCCAGAGAGATGGGGGATTTCAGCCTGGAGAAGAGGAGGCTCCTGGGAGACCTTAGATCTCCTTCCAGTCCCAAAAAGCCCCTTTTAGGGGCTCTAAGGTCTCCCCAGAGCATTCTCTTCCAAGGTGGTGAGACCCTGAAACAGGTTGCCCAGAGAAGCTGGTGGCTGCCCCATCCCTGGAGGAGTTCAAGGCCAGGCTGGATGGGGCTTGGAGCAACCTGGTGTGGTGGGAGGTGTCCCTGCCCAGGGCAGGGGGTGGCACTGGATGGGTTTTAAGGTCCCTTCCCACCCAAACCACTCTGTAATTCTATACAGCAAACCTCTGCTGTGAGTATCTCAGGGCTGCCAGGGAGCATTTTGTCGTAGGACAGACCCAGCCGGCTCGGTGGGCATTTCCTAAAGGGACAAACCTCCTGCTGTTTTGGCAGGGAATGGCATCTTGGGCACGGAGCGGGACAGCCTGTCCCCAGCGAGCGGTTCCCCGGGTGCGGGCAGGGGCTGCCGTATCACCCAGGGCCCTCAAAAGACCTTTGAGAGAGAAAATCCTGGGACATAAAGCCCTTTTGTCACCCATCTTTTCTTTCCCCATCTTCCCGCAGCAGAGGAGATGCTGGAAGTGCCAAAAGCCTTTTCCTGTGGAGCCGGTCTGGGCTCTGGAGCTCTTCAAACCCTCCTGAGCTCCTGTCACTCGCTGTCCCTTGGCTTTCGGGCAGGCAGGAGCAGGCAGGGGTGGCCTTGGGTGTTTTGCTGCCTGCATATGAGTTTTTGGAGGGCGCCAGGAGGGGTGGAGGGTGGGAAGGAGGGGAAAACAATAGCTTATTCTTTGAGTTTCCTAAAGCAAGCTGCCACCAACGTCCGTTTCGGGCAGGCGAGCCCCAGCCCAGCCTGCCTGTCCCCAGCCCAGACAAGCGGAGAAGGTGTCGCTGCTCCATGTGAAATGTCCTAAGGACTCGTTTTTTGGAGGAGTTTTTCCTTCAGGAAAAGCATCCCCGACTTCTTTTCTCAGTGTGGTGAGAAAGGGATTCTTAAAGGCTCTGTTCTGGTCGTCCCAACACAAGGCTGCTAAATCCTCTTGAGAGAACACTTCACTTCTTGGGAGTCTGCAGATAAGGAAGTTACAGAATCACAGAGTTTTCGTGTTTGGAAAAGACTTCGGAGATCATCGAGTCCAACCAGATACACAACAACAAAAAAAAAGAAAAATCCACAAAAAAAGTCCCACACCACAAAAAACCAAACCATTCTTCCTAATATCAAACCCAAACCCCTCCCCCTGCCACAACTTCAGACATTTGCTCTGCTCCTGACACAGAGCACAGGCCCCACTGGTCTAAAGCTTGAAAAAACAGCTGAATTAATTTACAGCCACTATCAATAAAGCTCAGCTTACCTTCAGTAGAACTTTCCATCAACTTTTATGCTCTAATTTTGCAAACTTTCAATAATCTAGTGCTTTTTGCTATCGGGGTGATGGGATGGGGCATCCCGGGTGGAATTTTGGGGTGTTTTATGGGATGGAGGAGGGTTTAGCATGCGGAGTGTGTGTGTGTGTGTGTTTTCCCCCTGCAGCAAACACGCTCTGGGCAGCCACGAGTACATCCAGCACTGCAGGAAATTCGACATCGACATTCGGCTGCAGCTGATGAAGAGGAAGGGGGTGAGAAACGACCTGGCCCGGACGGTAGGTACCCAGGGGGGACAGCTTGTGGGTGGCAGTGCCACCCTTCCCTGCTGCAGGACCTCAGCATCTCTCCATCTCCAGGCCAACGATGACCAGAGCCCCTCCACGCTCAACCACTACATCCACCTGCAGGAGAGACCCATCAAGCAGACCATCAGCAGGTAAGGGGGACAACAGTGGGACCCGGACATCTCCTCCCCCATGCTGGGTGCCCACCCAACTGGGGCTGAGCTCTCCTCCATGTCCCCCAGGCAGGCCCTGAGTCTCCTCTTCGACACCTTCCACAACGAGGTGGATGCTTTCCTGGCAGCTGAGGTGAGCACCAGGGATGGAGGGGATGTTTTGGGGACCACGTTTGGTGCAGACTCTTTCCCCCTTTTCATTATGGGGCTGTAAGGGGAGGGGAAAGAAATGAAAGGAGGGGAAACTGAGGCACGGGCTGGTGCACCTCCTTGTGCACTGAGGATTGTGAAAAGCCTTGATGGCCACCATCCTCAACCTGGTTGAGCTCTACCTTCAACGCCAACTTCCAGATGGCCACGCATGGTCATGACCTGTGGGGTGCAGGGAGCATTCCCTGCCCCATCAGCTGCTCCTCTACCCTCCAGGGAGACTTCCCACTGAAGGCAGAACGGGTGATCCAGTCAGTCATGGCCATCTGCAACGCCTTGGCTGCCGTGGAGTCCCAGGAGATCACGGCTGCCCTCAACCAGATGCCCCCCTGTCCCTCCCGCATGCAGCCCAAGATCCAGAAGGTGAGTGATGAGCTGGTCCCCTCAGGGCAGGGGACCCAGGGCTGGGGGAATGGGGGCTCAGAGGGGAAACCCATTGTCACATCTGCCTTTTTTCCCCTCCTTCTTCCCACCACACCACGTGGAAGATTCCTCAATAGCTGGGAGCCGAGGAGCTCAGGCTGGTTGCATAAAGCAGCCGGTTTGGCGAGCTGCTCCCCGCCGACAGCGCGGGGCTGATTCTGATGTTGCTCTTGTGGTTTCTTTCTTTTTTTCTTTCTTTCTTTTTTATTTTTTCCCTCAACAGGATCCAAATGTTCTGGCCAAGAGGGAAAATCGAGGTATTTCTCTTCTTCTCCTCCCCTTCTGGGCTCAAGTTCTTGGCGCTCTTTAATCTCCAAACCCCTCCCCGTTCGATTATTGAGGCCAAAAACAAAAAAATGTGGTTGAAACTCTTCTGGTTAAGAAAAGAGGGTTTCTGGAGGAGATGAACTCAGCAAAACGGGAAGCCTGAAGTTCTCCCTCTCATCATCTTTGCCCAGGGTGGTGGAGGGGGGTGATGGACACACCAGTCCAGCCCGGGGTCCCTCCAGCATCACCATGGGGACACCACGGGGGGATGCAGGAGGACCAACAACCATCCCAACTCTCAACCTTCTCCCTCCTCTCCTCCAGAGAGGATCGTGGAGAGCCTGACGGCCGCCATCCTGGACCTGGTTGAGCTCTACTGCAGCACCTTCAACGCTGACTTCCAGACAGTCGTGCACGGGAGCCGGGAGCACGGTGTGGCGCAGGAGGCTCGGCTGCTCTCCTGCCCGCTCTCCTTCACCGTCTACGCCACCCACCGCATCCCCATCACCTGGGCTGCCAGGTAAGGGCAGCTGCCACCACCCTCTTGGGGCTCACACCTGGCTCAAATCCACCCTGTCCCTCTCCCGGGTGGCTGAGGAGGGTGTTCCTGTCCTGGATATTTGGTTGGCGTGGAGGGGATAAGAGTTAACCCATCCTAAAGGGCAGGAATATGTGAATGCTGGTGCTTGATGGGCAGGAATATGGGGATACTGGTGCTTGATGAGCAGGAATATGGGGATGCTGATGCCCAAAGAGCAGGAATATGGGGATGTTGGTGCTCAGTGAGCAGGAATATGGGGATGCTGGTACTTGATGGACAGGAATATGGGGATGCTGGTGCTTGATGGGCAAGAATATGGGGATACTGGTGCTCAGTGGGCAGGAATATGGAGATACTGGTACTTGATGGGCAGAAATACAGGGATGCTGGTGCTTGATGGGGAATATGGAGATATTGGTGCTCAGTGGGCAGGAATATGGGGATACTGGCACTCGATGGGCAAGAATATGGGGATGCTGGTACTCGATGGGCAAGAATATGGGGATGCTGGTACTTGATGGGCAAGAATATGNGGTGCTCGATGGGCAAGAATATGGGGATGCTGGTACTTGATGGGCAAGAATATGGGGATGCTGGTGCTTGATGGGCAAGAATATGGGGATACTGGTGCTCAACAGGCGGTGAGAGATGCCTCTGGGTGCAAGCGGGTGGGATGCTGAGCTCCGCCGTGCTCTTCCATCCCAACCCCAGCAGTCCCCAGGGCTGCGGCGTCGCTCCCAGGCTCGCTGCCACCCCCAGGGATGTGACAGATGGCCCTGGTGCCGCGGGGCCGGGCTGCCCTCGCCCCACATGGACGGCGTGCTGCCTTTGTTAGGTGCCTCGCTGCCTGTACCCGCTTTCGGCCCCACGTGGGGGGACAGCGGGGGTCCGGGCGGGCGGCAGGAG